>CM076574.1:29799176-30287906 GCA_034641835.2 Pinus albicaulis | reverse complement strand
GTCGCAAGGTCGCATCTTCCAAATTTTCCAGAGATTTGCGACCTAGCGACCCAGCGACCTGGTCTCGAGGTCGCAAGGTCGTGCCAGGACTCTGTTCCTGAAATCCACGACCCAGCGACCCAGCGACCCAGTAGCCCAGTTTTGCATGTGGCACAGCTAAATTTCATCACTAAATTGTAACTGGTTTTTTTCACCATGTCGTTCTTATCGTGGGATTCCTTTATGAATTTGACAGGTGAAATTCAAGAAGACATAGAGTGCATACCTGTGTTATCAGATTCTAGTGACATGGCGCCCCCGCTATCTCGAAGGAAGGACAAGAAAATAGTGGAAGAGATTGATGAGCTGGAGGTGGTGTCCCCACCCCCAATATACAGAGATACACTATGTACTTTTACAAAAGACGACAGCATGAGATGGTACCAATTTTATCATGAGTTCGCCATACCGGAAGAGGAATTTCCAGAAGATCTCCCAGACCGGGAAGTATACTTGGCGGTAAAGAGGTCCAAACTACATCTGGCAGGGGCGCATCCAGCCATATTCCCATGTCTAGAGGTCATAGATTAGATCATACAAAAGACGGACCCCGAGAAGTTTGTGATCAGGGACAACCAAGGCAGAGCTTTCGCTACACTGGTAGGCGCGGATGCGCACATTTATTACTCACTGCCTCGCCCAGACGAGCATTTCTCTCCAGAATGGGCTGTTGCTCACGCCGTTCCAATAGTTGATACTATTAGACAATGGTGGGAGGAGCCCGAGAATTTCAAGGTCAAGAAAGATCAAGAGTACCCAGTGGCGAGCCTGAGGAAGGTTTACAAACTGGTTGCCGCCATGCTCTGTAGACTTTACGGGCGCCCAGATTGCTCTACCTTCAGCGGCAGTTGGGCTACTATCATGGAGTATGTGACAACATATGGCACCCGTTTCAACTGGGCCGGCATACTGAGACTTCGATGCAGACCAACTTGAACTCGGCATTGGCCCCGGATGAAGGAATGCCTACCGAATTTTACATGGCCTCTTACCTACTAGATGCTATCTGCGCCAGAGTAGAGTTTGAAGGATGGGCGCACAACTGGGATTCCGAGCAGTCGCGCGCAATTCATATACAACTCAAGGTATTTTTGGAGTCCAAATACAAACAGGATATGGATCAGATTTCCCAAGTATTTATCCCCTCTCTGTACAGACATTTATTTGGCCAAGATGCCCCTTGCATGTCGTGGCGGGCCAAGGAGACTCTAGTCAAAGTGGCACACTGGTTCCCTTTCCCTGGATACACCTTCATCTGAGTCTTTGGAACTTACAAGGCGCCACATGCTATGCCTCGCTTCGTGACAGACAAAATGCTTATTCAGGAGGTATGCTTTCAAATGTCACACGGATTCTCTAGCATCCTGTCTAAAGGCAAAAAGAAGCCGTGGCCCACGCTACCCCTCACCATTGGTGCATTCACAGTTAAAGACTTCAGGGAAGTAGCAGCAGAAGCAGAAGCAATGAGAAGTTATCAGCTCGGGGCACTTGAACACCGAACATATGACCCAGAGAAAATATTTCCTGAACACTGTCGGAGAGCCAATTTCAAGTGGATTTATCAGCATCTTGAGCGCCCGGTGGAAGATGAGAGAAGAAACTGGTATAATGCTGAAAGACAACTTGCTTCGGGAACTGACGTGGTCCAGGAAGACCCAGATGATTAGAGCTTAGAAGACAGAAGTCTTCAGTTAGGAGGTTCCTCTTCCTCTTTACTCAAGAAATCTCGAACCAACACAGGGCTTATTCCATCCATCAAACAAAAGGAAGCAGAGGCAAAAGCCCAGTAAGAAAGGGAGAAGAAGCTAAAAGAGGATGAGGAAGCACGCCAAAAGAGTGCAACAACAACACAAAAGAAGAAGCAGGCCAAAGAGGCCATAAAAGAAAAATAGGGCAAGGAGGCACAGGCCGCAGCAGAACGGGCACTTAAGGCTGAGCTGGACAAAGCAGAGGCTGAACGCCAAAAGAAAGCCGAACAAGCTGCTGCAGCTGAACAGAAGAAGAAGGCCGACATAGAAGCAGCAGCAGAAGCTGAACGCCGGCGGAAGGAAGAAGAAGAAAAGAACACAGAGGAAAGGGAGGATGACATGCTGGACGACCTTGAGGTGACCCCCCTCGATATACCTCTGGGCCACACCAAGCTATTTGACGTTAGATCACCCCGGGGACAGGAAGAAGATGTGTTTGACCTGACCAGACTCACATTTGATCAGTTTTCATTCAAAATCCGGCAAGAGAAGAGGAGGTCACTGGCGCAAAGCCCCTCTGCCGCATCCACAGTGGCAACAGGCAAAGACATAGTCCTTGATACCAGGACTAATCCTGTAATGATAGCATCAGCGGGTACTGCTTTCGCCGCGGCTACGGAAGAGAATGTAACCCGAATGAGTAGAGAAATAGTATCTCTACAAAATAGACTGCACGCAGCTGAGCAACGCGAGAAGAGAGCAGAGCAATAGAAAGCAGAATTGCAAGCAGAAGTCCAGCAACTTCGAAACCAGGCTCTACCAGTAAATGAAGTCTCGCTTGCCATCTTCAAGGAGTGTGAGGTGTTGGAAGTGACTATGAGGCAGGTATATGGTGAAATGTTCACCATCAAACAAACAGTCTCTCCACTGGCAAGAGCACGAACGGAAACCAGGCAAAGACAAGAGCAACTCAGAGAGGCTTCACAGGCCTTAGACAGGATGATGGGTTGGACAATACAGTACCCTCAGGCACCTGAAAATTTTCCTAAGAGGGACTGGATTCACATGCAGCATGCAAAGGTTCAACTCCGCATGGTGATACAATTTGGAGACAAATTGTCTAAGGACCTGGACAAAGTAATGTCCTCGTACAACCACCTGATTAGTGGTATCGACTCAATGCATACGTTGCACCACATTCCATCGCTTGGGGCATTAGACGAAGAGAGAACCTGGGAACAAATGGACCAGGACATCCAATCATTTTTGCAACCTATCAAGCAAGCCGCTGCTGATCCAGAGCCCTCAACATCTCAAGAGCATCTGAGTCAATTTATTGCCACTCCAGCGCGGATTTATACCAAGCTTGCCTCGCTTTCAAATCAGATCGCACAGAAAAGGGAAACCTTAGTACCAAATGCTTTGGAATGTTTGCATTGATTGAGGGAGGAGGTACCTCTGATTTCCCCCATAGCGGCAGAGTACCGGACATGGCAGGATTTCCTCAAGGAGCAACAAGTTGACGTCCCTGACATTAACATTTCGCGTCCATCTCCACAGCCCAGTAGCAGCAAGTCATGAGCAGCAAGCAGAGCTAGGTCGCAAGTCGCACCAACAGGGCAGGTCACAGGTTGCATCACCTACCCAGGTCGCAAGTCGCGCATACCAGTTAGGTCGCAGAAAGAATGGGTCGCAAGGTAACCCAACGGTCAAGAAGGTGAACAGTCAAGGAAACCCAACGGGCAGTTTTGGCATTATAAATAATCCTACGGGAGCTTGTATAGGGGATTTTCTTTTTGGAAGACTCAAGAGCTACATTGTATTGTATTGAAAGACCATATTCTTAGACATATGAATATGAATACTTGCTAGATCCCCTTTGTCGGATGATGTATTTTTGCTATGACAGCACTATGTGTATTTCCTGAACAGTTTCAGAACATCCTATGATTAATGAAACTGCCCTTTTGATAATATCATTTATGCATCATGTTTATCTATGATTGTGTTGATGATGTTCAGTTGTATCGCTTTCTAAATGAATGTTAATACCTTTGTCTATTAGCATTTCGTTTTATCTTTCAGAAGTAAGTTTTATCGCTTTCTAAATGAATGTTAATACCTTTGTCTATTAGCATTTCATTTTATCTTTCAGAAGTAAGGAGGATCTTGCCATTAAGAAATAATTTCTTCTGTGGTAAGATACCTTGCAAGCATGACCCCAAAGACGTATCATTAACTTCATTTTTTCGGGCGTATGTGTTTTATTCATTCTCTTGCTACGCATAGTGTTGTAGACATGTTTCATGCATCAATCATGTATTTCGTATCCTATGAATAAGTGTGTGTCCGCAGGTTTGATCATGTTCTTTTGAGACCAGAAGGGAAGGCGTCTTAGGCGGTAACCGGACCCACACCCCGGATGGGATCCCTACTCCAAACGGTTTAAGGTCTAATTGGGACTTTTCACCGGGGAGATCCCCTACTGTTGGTCGAACACATTTTCCCGTCAACACACCCTTAAAATTCAAAACAAGCAGAAAGCAAAAACTGATGCTCTAGCCATCTTTTGTCCGAAATGTAGGAAGAAACATGCTTTAAGGGAATGTCCCTTGGATGCAAAATTTGTAGAAACATGTATGATCTGCTCAGAGAATCATGAGACCAAGGATTGTCCTTCAATTCCTGGACTCAAAGCTGTCTTTCAAGAAGATCCAAATTTAGAAATCAACACATAGGTACAAACCATTTAAATATTTAGCTCGAACTCTTGTAGTAAACACCATACCTCAAGTCTCTCTTGCTCTCCAATATTATTAGGTTTACTTATTATAACACAAAAATCGTTCTACATTGTCAATCATTTTTTGCGCTTACACTGAAATCAATGAACACTATTAATCCAATGACTTTACAAGTAATGTACCATCATACATGCAATTATATCAAATCAGAAATCAACACATAGGTAAACCATTTAAATATTTAGCTTGAACTCTTGTAGTAAACACCATACCTCAAGTCTCTCTTGCTCTCCAATATTATTAGGTTTAATTATTATAACACAAAAATCATTCTACATTGTCGATAATTTTTTGCGCTTACACTGAAATCAATGAACACTATTAATCCAATGACTTTACAAGTAATGTACCATCATACATGCAATTATATCAAATCAGAAATCAACATATTCTGTAATGAAATCAATGAGGATTGTCTTGTTACAAGTAACATTTCAATTTACCACATGTGCAAATGTAGGTTCACATTCTATCATTCATGTAGTTTTAAAAACTTCAGATGCCATGCCAATTATAATTCAACTATCCAAAAAAAGCATTTAACATTAAATATCACATGTCAAATGTAATTCAGATGACAACATTACTTCACATTCACATGCCAAAAGTACTAAAACCATCCAAAAATTAAATAAAACAAATTATATAATAACATTGTAATAAAATATGTCCAAAAATTTTAAATCTCACTTGAGTATCAAACTGTATCAAGTTTAACAAATTTTAAAACCATCTAAATTTTGAAATCAAATCTACTATAAATCTTGTCCATCAAATGGAGGATCTAGCATATGGGTCTCGGGTAGCGCCCTATCCTGTGAATAGGAATCCTACATGCACAATGCACATGTACTTGAACATTAAAATTTGAAGTTTTAAAAATGAATGAGAATATATATATCTAGAACTTCATGTAAAAAACAAAATATAACAAAAAAATCACGCAATACCTCGTAAGGTTGCCTCTCCATTTGATGAACGGGATCTGCCATAGAAACATCTCCAGTGGTAACCTGTACAATATACATGTACAGTTAAATATAAATAAATATATATATATATATATACATAAATAATTTATATAAATTAAAAACTTTCAAATGAAAATGCACGTCTACATATTTAAACTTATTTGAACAATAATATTAAAAAAAATAACTAAAGACAACTTCTTCAAATGCTGTGGATGTTCCTATCTCCGTCGCTAAAGTCCTCGGATTAAAAAAATCTTCTATACGAACCTAAATTCAAAATTTTTTAAATAACTCAAAATATAGATCTCTCTCTATATATCTCAATTTTTAATGGAACTTTTTGAGGTAACATAAATTTTGAACTTGTGAAAAATTGTCCATACTTGTGGCACATCTCCCAATGAAGTAGAAGGTATATCTCCTAAGGAAGAAGAAGGTACCGCCATCCCAAAAACATCAGACGGAATCGGTACCTGTTAAAACATTTTATCGAATTATATATATACATACATGTACATGTGTGGCAAAAATTATTTATTTTAGAGTCACTTAAAAAACACTAACATACATGTGCCAACATATCATGATGGTCAGACCCATCTGCATCGTTTGAGCCAAAGGTCCCGAACGTAATATTAACATTTTCATCACGCATCATGCCTGAGAACTGAAAATGGTGTTTTAACATATAATCATACATTTTTGTTAGATTAATGTACACATAAAAATAAATATATACATGTACATACACATGTATTTATTACAAATTGTACACATGTATATGTAAATATAATTTCAAACCCTAAGGTCACTAACACATACCGTTCCGGTGCCCTCTTCCTCACGAAAAATTAGGTCTTGCAGGCCATTGCGACAATTTATTGCGTATGTTCGGAGATCTTCAACATTCATGTTGTAAATCTCCTCATCTGTATGATAAACAAAATTGGCACGTGCATTTCACGTGCTCTTTGTCGATTTATAAAAAAATATTGACTCACTCAATCCACTATAAACATTGTCGATCATAACATCTCTTGCTTCACGGCTTATTTGAGAAGTCGCATCCATCTCTGATCGCAAGGTTTTGACTCGAGACGGTCGACTCACCAATGGCGGCTCAGGGCGAGGCAACTCCACATCTCGCTTTGCGCCCTTACGTTGACATAATCGACCTCTCCCCGGGCAAAAAAATTCTGAAGGAAGATCATTGTAGTCGGGTTTCATACCCAAAAAAAATTCTGCATAAAACATTTGTGCAAACTTAACGAGGAACCTCATCGTTCCATGGAAGCCTTCCAAAGGCCGCAAGATGTTGATCATACAAATAAGCAGCTTTGTCTGGGTGCTTGAAATACTGCACCTTCAACATTTTTCTTTTTGGCCCTTCCTTATAATTAAACATTGACTTGGCATCTGCTCTTGTAACTCTTTGTTTTATGTCCTGCCATTTATCGGGACCTATCACTATTTCTTTTCTCTTTCTCATCAGTTCTACAAACGAATCAGTCGTTGGCCCCAAATTTCTGTACACCTTTACCATTTCACCCAATGAATGTGTAACTATTTCGAGGCTTTGTCTACTCTCAGCAGGTAGAGACAAAGCCTCGAGATCTCTTTGCAATTTTGCATGAAGGCTTTGACACCTTTGTAAGGTGCATTTCGCCATGTTCGTTTCCCATGGTATATCAGTAATCTCAGCCGGATAAGTTGTGCTGGGTTGACAACCTTCTTCTTGAATGTAGCGCGCTGCCCTGCGTCTATTTTGACCACTGGCTCGAACATTTTCAGCCTCTGCATCAATATATATATAATTTCGTATATTAGAAAAAACACGTGTAAAAAAAGTTGCACAAATTTAATGAAAAAATATTGAAATTGATGTCAACCTTGATGTTGTTGGTTAACATCATCTCCAACATGACCCTACTGAGAACCAACCCCAGAATGACGCTGTTGAGAACCAGACCCACAGTGACCCTGTTGAGAACCAACAGCTGTTGATTGGCCTTCGGGGGAATAAATATCACCCCCTTCCCGCAACCTGCTACCACTCATACCTCGATCGGTTGAACCTTGGCCACGCTCCATGGATGGAGTAGAAACCCTTCTCCTCTTTCCTCCTAAAAATTAAAATATGAAACTTATTAACAACTAATTTAACTCACAAAGTTAATAAAAAATCAATTCCATATGTACACACATGTATGGAGATTTAAGATTATATTTAAATACAGTGAACATCCCCCAATCCCTGAACCTCCATATGGGATTCGGCTGATCTTCGTCGTTCATCCTCCATGATATATACCTATTGGTCGACATTTACACAAAATAGATTTCAAAAAATCAATTTGTAATTTAGTGTACACAAATTATGTAGAACACAACTTTCAAAGCAATAATTGATCATGTGTGAAACTAAATTTAATAGAAAAAGATATTATAAAAATGATAAGTTCACCAAATTGCGCTTTACATGGTGGGAGCACACTTGGTATAAAATTTACTACTTAAATACACTTTAGTTTGTGGAAGAAATGACACATGTACATAGTTTACCTTAAAGTTGTTTTGTTTTACGGATATTAAAATGAAGAGCTTCTATTTAGATCCATTCCAGAGATTGACTGTAGGGGCATTTACTAGATATGTCACCTTTCATAAAAGATGAGATCCAGAGGCTACCTGGCCCTTTACAGACTCTGCCTATAGAACTTGTAGAAGTAAACACTAGAGGCATTAACAATACCAAAGAACATTTTCATGCTCAGACATGGGAATGTGTCTCTTTCCCTATGCAAAAAAATAGTTCAAGGCAGTTAATCTTCATAGACATGTCATCAAGCAAGTCAATGTGATCATCCCCAACTTACTTTTTATGAAATTAGGCTTGGAATCCTCTACAACCTGGTGGATGGAGTTGAATGGGAACTAAGTTGAATGGTTATATTTCTTATCTAATTAAGGCCTTGAATGTATTTTGATGTTTCATGAATTTCTTTGCAAATTCAAAGTATAGTGCATGTTGCATGAAGCAAGATGTTGAAAGTAGAGTTACGTTGACACACTTAAATGCAACAAATATGGAAATTTGTACCTGAGCTCTATTATTTGACTTGAGAGTCGGTTGTTTGAAGAGGCATGTTTTGTCGATTTGTGTTTGGTTGATGGTTTTGTACACCAATATGTAAGAGTACATGGAGATATTCACATGATGTGAATTTTTTTTCTTTGAAGGAGAAAAATGAGAATTACTTTAATATGTCATGCTTCTTTAATTTATATTTTATAGATGACCGAAGCATCCCTTTTTTATCTATCCCTTTTGACTTCGGATATGTGGGCAATATTCATCTGCATATTTTTCTATCATAAAGCAGTGAGTAAAATTGTATTCCATTTGTGTCAATGTTAAGGTTAAGCACATGGATTAAAGTTTTATATATTAGATGAGGAAGCTATGTATTACATATGGTCTTGAATGAGCTTTTGGACTCTTTAGATATATATCTAAAGAGTCCAAATGCTCATTCAAGACCATATGTAATCCTCATCTAACTTAGCCAGGGATTTGCAATACTATATTTGAGTTGCCTAGCTCCATTTCAAGATATTATGGTTATCCAAGAGGGGATACAAAAAATGAAAATAAGGATATTGAACTGTAGGTTATCCAAGTTGGACATAGAATCAGTGGAGAAACCTAAGGAAAAACTATGTTTCCAGGTCGAACCTTTGTAGAGGTTCCAATACCTGAGAGTAAAATCCAGTTTGGGGCTGTTAAATTCTAACTGTACTGGTAATTGTGCTAGGGGGGAGAAATAGGATGTAATTTCCTCTTCTCACAGTTGGGAGTCTTGTTTTTCATGTGGATTCAACCAAACATATCGTACATATTAAATGAGGACATAATTATTACACATGTTTAATTTACATGAACAAATGCTTCTTTGATTTATCTCCTATATCTTAATGTATTATGCTAGATATATAATTTAAGTTGAAGGCCCATGAGATAAATATGAATTATATTTGAAATTTGTATTGAATCATCTATTTTTTGTGTTATATGAACATAATTGGTACGCATATCTAAAGAGTCCAAATGCTCATTCAAGACCATATGTAATTTCCTCATCTAACTTAGCCAGGGATTTGCAATACTATATTTGAGTTGGCTAGCTCCATTTCAAGATATTATAGTTATCCAAGAGGGGATATAAAAAATGAAAAGAAGGATATTGAACTATAGGTTATCCAAGTTGGACATAGGAACAGTGGAGAAACCTAAGGAAAAACTATGTTTCCAGGTCAAACCTTTATAGAGGTTCCAGTACCTGAGAGTAAAATCCAGTTTGGGGCTATTAAATTCTAACTGTACTGGTAATTGTGCTAGGGGGGAGAAATAGGATGTAATTTCCTCTTCTCACGGTTGGGAGTCTTGTTTTTCATGTGGATTCAACCAAACATATTGTACAATTAAATGAGGACATAATTATTACACATGTTTAATTTACATGAACAAATGCTTCTTTGATTTATCTCCTATAGCTTAATGTATTATGCTAGATATATAATTTAAGTTGAAGGCCCATGAGATAAATATGAATTCTATGTGACATTTGTATTGGATCATCTATTTGTTGTGTTATATGAACATAATTGGTACGCATTGGTACGCATATCTAAAGAGTCCAAATGCTCATTCAAGACCATATGTAATTTCCTCATCTAACTTAGCCAGGGATTTGCAATACTATATTTGAGTTGGCTAGCTCCATTTCAAGATATTATGGTTATCCAAGAGGGGATATAAAAAATGAAAAGAAGGATATTGAATTGTAGGTTATCCAAGTTGGACATAGAACCAGTGGAGAAACCTAAGGAAAAACTATGTTTCCAGGTCAAACCTTTGTAGAGGTTCCAGTACCTAAGAGTAAAATCCAGTTTGGGGCTGTTAAATTCTAACTGTACTAGTAATTGTGCTAGGGGGGAGAAATAGGATGTAATTTCCTCTTCTCACGGTTGGGAGTCTTGTTTTTCGTGTGGATTCAACCAAACATATTGTACATATTAAATGAGGACATAATTATTACACATGTTTAATTTACATGAAAAAATGCTTCTTTGATTTATCTCCTATAGCTTAATGTATTATGCTAGATATATAATTTAAGTTGAAGGCCCATGAGATAAATGACTTCTATGTGACATTTGTATTGAATCATCTATTTGTTGTGTTATATGAACATAATTGGTACGCATATCTAATTTACATTACTAATATGTCATGCTTCTTTAATTCATCTTTTATAGATGACCAGAGCATCCCTTTTGACTTCAGACATGTGGGCAATATTCATCTGCATATTTTTCTATCATAAAGCAGTGAGTAAAATTGTATTCCATTTGTGTCAATGTTAAGGTTAAGCACATGGATTAAAGTTTTATATATATTAGATGAGGAGGCTATGTATTACATATGGTCTTGAATGAGTTTTTAGACTCTTTAGATATATATCTAAAGAGTCCAAATGCTCATTCAAGACTATATGTAATCCTCATCTAACTTCACCAGGGATTTGCAATACTATATTTGAGTTGGCTAGCTCCATTTCAAGATATTATGGTTATCCAAGAGGGGATATAAAAAATGAAAAGAAGGATATTGAACTATAGGTTATCCAAGTTGGACATAGAACCAGTGGAGAAACCTAAGGAAAAACTATGTTTCCAGGTCGAACCTTTGTAGAGGTTCCAGTACCTGAGAGTAAAATCCAGTTCGGGGCTGTTAAATTCTAACTGTACTGGTAATTGTGCTAGGGGGGAGAAATATGATGTAATTTCCTCTTCTCACAGTTGGGAGTCTTGTTTTTCATGTGGATTCAACCAAACATATTGTACATATTAAATGAGGACATAATTATTACACATGTTTAATTTACATTCAAATGCTTCTTTGATTTATCTCCTATAGCTTAATGTAATGCTAGATATATAATTTAAGTTGAAGGCCCATGAGATAAATATGACTTCTATGTGACATTTGTATTGAATCATATATTTGTTGTGTTATATGAACATAATTGGTATGCATATCTAAAGAGTCCAAATGCTCATTCAAGACCATATGTAATCCTCATCTAACTTAGCCAGGGATTTGCAATACTATATTTGAGTTGGCTAGCTAGCTCCATTTCAAGATATTATGGTTATCCAAGAGGGGATATAAAAAATGGAAAGACGGATATTGAACTGTAGGTTATCCAAGTTGGACATAGAACCAGTGGAGAAACCTAAGGAAAAACTATGTTTCCAGGTTGAACCTTTGTAGAGGTTC
Organism: Pinus albicaulis; assembly: GCA_034641835.2. Taxonomy (NCBI): domain Eukaryota; kingdom Viridiplantae; phylum Streptophyta; class Pinopsida; order Pinales; family Pinaceae; genus Pinus; species Pinus albicaulis. The sequence goes on along the minus strand of CM076574.1, from coordinate 30,276,058 downwards.
TAGTACCCGAGAGTAAAATCCAGTTTGGGGCTGTTAAATTCTAACTGTACTGGTAATTGTGCTAGCGGGGAGAAATTGGATGTAATTTCCTCTTCTCACAGTTGGGAGTCTTGTTCTTCATGTGTATTCAACCAAACATATTTTACATATTAAATGAGGACATAATTATTACACATGTTTAATTTACATGAACAAATGCTTCTTTGATTTATCTTCTATAGCTTAATGTATTATGCTAGATATATAATTTAAGTTGAAGGCCCATGAGATAAATATGACTTCTATGTGACATTTGTATTGAATCATCTATTTGTTGTGTTATATGAACATAATTGGTACGCATATCTAAAGAGTCCAAATGCTCATTCAAGACCATATGTAATTTTCTCATCTAACTTAGCCAGGGATTTGCAATACTATATTTGAGTTGGCTAGCTCCATTTCAAGATATTATGGTTATCCAAGAGGGGATATAAAAAATGAAAATAAGGATATTGAACTGTAGGTTATCCAAGTTGGACATAGAACCAGTGGACAAACCTAAGGAAAAACTATGTTTCCAGGTCAAACCTTTGTAGAGGTTCTAGTACCTGAGAGTAAAATCCAGTTTGGGGCTGTTAAATTCTAACTGTACTGGTAATTGTGCTAGGGGGGAGAAATAGGATGTAATTTCCTCTTCTCACGGTTGGGAGTCTTTTTTTTCATGTGGATTCAACCAAACATATTGTACATATTAAATGAGGACATAATTATTACACATGTTTAATTTACATGAACAAATGCTTCTTTGATTTATCTCCTATAGCTTAATGTATTATGATACATATATAATTTAAGTTGAAGGCCCATGAGATAAATGACTTCTATGTGACATTTGTATTGAATCATCTATTTGTTGTGTTATATGAACATAATTGGTACGCATATCTAATTTACGTTACTAATATGTCATGCTTCTTTAATTTATCTTTTATAGATGACCAGAGCATCCCTTTTTAATCTATCCCTTTTGAATTCGGGTATGTGGGAAATATTCATCTGCATATTTGTCTATCATAAAGCAGTGAGTAAAATTGTATTCTATTTGTGTCAATGTTAAGGTTAAGCACATGGATTAAAGTTTTATATATATTAGATGAGGAGGCTATGTATTACATATGGTCTTGAATGAGTTTTTAGACTCTTTAGATATATATCTAAAGAGTCCAAATGCTTATTCAAGACCATATGTAATCTTCATCTAACTTCACCAGGGATTTGCAATACTATATTTGAGTTGGCTATCTCCATTTCAAGATATTATGGTTATCCAAGAGGGGATATAAAAAATGAAAAGAAGGATGTTGATGTAGGTTATCCAAGTTGGACATAGAACCAGAGGAGAAACCTAAGGAAAAACTATGTTTCCAGGTTGAAACCTTTGTAGAGGTTCCAGTACCTGAGAGTAAAATCCAATTTGGGGCTGTTAAATTCTAACTGTACTGGTAATTGTGCTAGGGGGGAGAAATAGGATGTAATTTCCTCTTCTCATGGTTGGGAGTCTTGTTTTTCATGTGGATTCAACCAAACATATTGTACATATTAAATGACGAATTTCGCTCTCCCAATCATTTCTAAATCACCTATATCACCAAGAAAACATGTTTTAAAAGAACAGACGTTAGTATGGGAAAGACCTTAGGTTTCAAATATTACAAGAAGGTTTTTGATATCGTTGAGAGAATGTGGAAAATAGAATCCATAAACAAATTATTTTTCAAAACGTATTACTTTCAAAGTATCACCAAGGAATGTACAAGGGTGTTCAATTAATTAACGCTATTTATTTAAATTCCATGATGTATATCTTACTCATAATTTTAACAGATTATTAAATAATGATCTAGATTGGATAATTATATTATTTGTCATATATTTTGATGCTTATAGAGTGAAAAAACTGAAAGAATCAACTTGTAGGGTCATTGTAATGGGGGGTGGAGAATTCGGGTCTAAAACCTTTTGGAGTCATTTTGAGGTATTAAATGACATTTCTGGGGGTCAAACGATTATCCCTTGTGCCGAAATCTTGACCATTATTCTACACTTAAAGACATATATATCCAATGATACAAGAAAAACATCAAATGAAGTTCATTCAAAATTTATGCCTTTAGTAAGTTGACCTATCATGTTGACCACCATGGTACGAGAGAATGACGTCATTTTAGCCCCATTACTCATGCATGGCAAGCTAGCTACATGTGGAATTTTAACAAGACTCTAAAAGGTCTAAAATCACAAACCTCGTTAATGGTTAATGAAGTCAAATCTTACACCTAGTTGGCTATCATGCTATGTTAAATACTTGGCCACTAGGGGTAAATGTTTTTTTATCTATAGTACAAGTCATGAGTTCCCCAATTTTACCTCATGTAAAGCATGATTCTAGGATTACTACAATTTGTACTTGGTTTTTTATTATGATGATGCCCTGTCTCAATCACTTGGCCATCTCTTGATGGGTAGTTAAATCTTTATAACAATACTTAATTAAAATTTATATCTATTTGTATTATGTGAAATTATGTAAAAAATGGTATACTACTTTTCATAAAACTGGGTTGATTTTATCATATATTTCAATGAAAGTTGATTAAATATGTTTTCTTTAAAAGGATCTAACAATTTTGGTAAGGTATGAATTTGCAATTTTGTGTGGCTCTCTATCAACCTTCACTTAATCATTTCTAGAAAATATCTACTTGCTCATTTGTATACCCACTTTCTATTCAAATACATGAGTTTTGAACTCTCAGTAACTATGTTTTTCCACGCAGGAAAATTATGTCATATAATACATTATGTCACATAAATTTACATAAAAATAATACATCTCCAACATTCTTAAACAAAAATTATTTTACTAATATATAATTTTAAATATTTAATATTCTTATAAAATTTCATCAATTATTTAATCATTCCAATTAAAATTAATCATGGATGTGTATTTTTTATTTGTTTTATATTTATCTTAACACCAAATGAAAAGTTTCTTTAAAAGTATTTTTTTTTTATATCCTATAAAACTAGACTTAGATCAATGATTAAAACATTATCTTGATTATTATATATGATATATTTATTTTATATTTATATGAGAAGTTTTCGTAAAAGTATTCTGTGTATATGCCAAAATACTATATTTAGATAAAATTATTAAGACAATACATTGCCTATCAATGTGATGAGCTATATGATATATTTGTTTTATATTTATGAGAAGTTTCCATAAAAGTATTCTTTGTATATACCAAAATACTATATTTAGATCAAATTATTAAGACAATATATTGCCTATCAATGTGATTAGCGATTAGCTATGGCATGTGGCAAACACATTACTTTAAATGGAAAACCTTCCCTTGGTTCTATGAAGTGATGGTGATGCTTGTTGATTACATTTGGCCAACGCTAGCTTTCAAACAAATCAATTAAAAATTAAGATTTATATGGTAAGGTTTTTCTTTTGATAAAACCAATTCTTTTTTGTGGAGTGAGGAACATACTTTTGGCATGTGTGGCTTCGAGGAATTTTAGGGAAACCATGTGTGGAAAGGGACCTACTATTAAACTTCCACCATATCCCAACCGACATAAAAGGTGCCATGATTAAATACAATATTTTCATATAAATGTTAGCAAGCCTTCCAAAACAGCTCATAGCTGGGTTGGTGGGGTATGACTGAACCCTATCAGAGAGTGTGGACCCTCTTAATGATGTAGGGTGAAACCTTTGGATTATTTGTGTACAAATGGTAAAAATTCAATTCATTACAAGTTCAAGCATAGAATGTAGTAGAGATTGGTATTCTTCTATATATTTAGAATGGCTATTCTCCCTATAGAGAAGCGTAGAAGAGGAATAGGACTACTTAGGTGTCTATGAAAAGGAACGATAAAGGGTAGTGTCACAATCTCAATGATCCTAGGTAAACTAAAATGAAATTATTTATTGGCAGTATCATGACCTAAAGTGGGCCAATAATAATATAAGCATAGCTGTATCTCAGCAGGAATGAAAAGGCCAAGGGAAAAATTGCATGTGCTCATGCTGGCTCATTCAGTGTACCAATTTCTAGATATCAATATTTTATCCATATCCAACTGGCTACCAACCATTACAAATGGCTTCTTGGACACTCCTGATTCTTCAGGTTTTACCAGACCATTTGTTGGCACAGACTTGTTGGGTGCATATTGAAAGGTATAAGCTTTTAAGTACAGTTAATTTTCTCCCTTTCAAGCTCTATTTATGACAGTTTTCTATGAGACAAAGGATATATGTTGCCATAACTCTAGTGGGATTTCTTCTGAGCTTTTTTTTCGCTATATTTTCGGGTTCAGAATGTACCCACAAACCCGTTATTATGAAAAGGAAATTTACAGTGCCAGTGTGAGATGGAGATGTTGTTACTGTTTGCAGAATTTTGTAGCCATTCATTAATTACTTTCTAGGGTTCTGATCATTATAAAATAAGATTTTATGCCATTGCCTCTGCATTGCAATCTATTGTGTGTAGTTAGATTCTAATATTTTCAAAAGCATTTCTCTTTTGGGTACTTATTTTAATAAGTACCCAGTTGGACGTAGAAGAGAAGGCAGTTGGACGTAGAAGAGAAGGCAGTAATCAACCATGGTGGTAGAGGGAACACAGCCATGGTGGTAGAGGGAACACCAACCATGAACGTGGTAGCTAATAGGACAAAAAAACACAGAGATAAATGGTTAAAGTCATAAAAATTGTGTTTCAAACCATGGCACTAGAAAGATCTATAGAGGATGAGCACATTGTGCATCTCACTGCAAGTGTTAGAGATAATGAAACAAAAAATAAGAAGGGGCCATTAATGTTTGTAGCGAATATTTTGGGAGTATGATTCCATTGGCAGGGATATTTCAATGCGTTTAGAGCCAGCTACAGGAGCGTTAAACCAGAATCATTTCAGCTTGCAGACCTGAGCATTAGAACAGAGAATATTTTGGGAGCGTTAATATGTTGGAAGGATTCTCTGCGATACAAATGTTGGGCTAGTAGACAGAATCTTCATCATAATATTCTGAATGAAATACGTAATGCAGTGGCCATTATGAAATTATGAACGCAGTATATTATCAAAACAATAATGTAACGGTAGTGCATTATTAGTATGATCAGAATAAGTGACAAGCATTATTGGCATCATGGAATAATACAAATCAAATTATAACACATATATTTCATAGTAGAGTGATATTATAATCATAGAAATAGAACGTATGGTGTAGTGGTTTAGGACACAGTGGAATTTCTGTTCGAGCCTTACCCGCGCGGACGGCAGGAGCAACAAGGCGTCGGCAGCAGCAACAGCGCGGCTACAGCAGCACCAGGGCGTCGGTGGCAGCAACAGTGTGAACACGATAGAAATGCAATAGTAACGCACGAAAAATGAAACAGTAAACCATACAAACTCGCAGGCGATTTATTTATAGAAAATAGTTCGGCCGAACTATTTTAAAAGTAAAAATTCGGCCGAACTAATAGTTCGGCTGAAGTTTTCTAGTAGTTCTGCTGAAATTCAATTACTGGTTTTCCAATCTCCGGCAAAAATTCTGTTTGCCAGTGCCGCCAGTGTGCCGTCATTGTTAACGGAATCTAGAGTTCGGCCGAACTTTGTAAGAGTTCGCCCGAACTTCTGAAAATGTTCGGCCGAACTATTGTTGGAAAAACATTTCGGGCCTCGATTCTCACAAAAGTGTAACCCAGCTTCACGTTTATGCAAATCCATCAGGGTTTGGAAATTATACACTCATGTTTGAAGCTTATTTTTCACAATTTTTACTAACTAGATTTATGAAAAAAATTTAAAATTCAACTTGGAGGAGGTCCAGATCAACATCCACATGGCATAATGACACATCATCACTCTAGTACACTTAGAAAATTAGTTGGTTGCAGTTGATAAGGGTTACTAAATGGATTTGTTTAATTATTTAATTAAAGAAGAGTCCTTTTTGTATTCAAACTCTACAAAATAGAATTATCCCTAGGAAGTCTCCAAGTGATGTAATCATATTTGAAATATGTCTCTGAGGTGGGAATACGAAGCTATCAAGGTGGAAAATCATTTTGTATGAGTCCTCACTCTATAAATTAGATAGTTTTAGATTTATAATAGGTTGGATAATGCTATTTGGCACTACCACTATTGTAAATTTCTATCATCAATAATATAGATAGACTGTGTTTCTGCTTCACCTGAGATTATTGGAATGTTTTAATGAGCTTATGTTTTATGTATCTCTTTATCTTACTTACAATATCTTAAGGTTGAATTACTCAGAATTCATGTTATGCATGCTTTGGATTCCTTTTAACATTGAGCTACTGAATATTTCTGTGTGTTAGTATTGTCCTTCCATTGAAATAGTAAAAGCCTCAACTTCCACAAGTAGATTCATTTGTCAATAAATTCCTTCTTACTGACTCCATGAGCCCAATGGTAGTGAAATCTGTCCCATTTTTCACTTGCAATCAAATACACTAAGATACTCATAGAATTAGCCATATTATTTAAGACCTAAAGGAGAAAATCATTAGATAAATTGAGAGAGCCCTCTCAGGCTAAAGAGGTAATCCTCAGTCGAAAGCTGGTTTGAACGAGTTACTCTAAGTTGTCTTGTGGAGCATCCCATCAATACCAATTTAGAGAGAAAATGATCTATCATTATTTTCACTTTGGTAAAACCCTGACCTTTATGATGTTTACATTTTGTTGATGTTATGATGAAATTCTAGTCTTTTAGGGTTTTTTGTAGATGTCTAGGATATATGATGAAACCCTTGATTTTTAGAGTTATGGTTTATGACAAAAACCTTGCAATAGTCAATGTAAAATCCTAGAAAGGAAACCCTATGTGTATATGCTTCCATTTGATTGAAACCCTATCTTCGCTGAGCTATTATATATCTAACATTAAGTTTTTGATTTTTGTGTCTACGGTTTATGAAAAAACCCTAGTAGAGATTGAAATAAATTTATAGGGCATGAAAATGGAACCCTAGTTGTAATAATGCTTTTGCTATAATTGAAATAAATTGTTGCCATCTAAAGTTTAGTTTTAATCTATGGTTTGTGACAAAAACCGTAGCAAATACTGTTGTGAGAAGTCTAGGACATGAGAATGTAACCCCAGTCGATTTCTTCTCTTTTGATTGATATCCTATGTAAGTTTAGAATTTTGTATTTAGAATTCAAAGTTATTGCTAAAATTTTTGATAACCCTAGATGTTATTTCTATGATAACATAATAACCCTAGTTTGACTTTTCATGCTCCTATATATTCGTGCTTGGTTGTACTTGATGAATATTTGCAGGTACATAGTCTTCAAAATGTTTAAGATGCTTACTTGATGATCACTTGATGATGTTGAGGACGATGGAAAGAGAGAGCTTTAAGAATCATGACAAAATTGAAGTGTACATTACTGATTAATAGATGATCTTGTTTCCATGTGAGGACAAAATGAATGATGTTCTAGAAGGTCGAAGTTATCTCCTTATATGATGATAAATCCTATGTGGCTGAGTTGTTGATGGATTTGTCCCCTAGTAGAGAAGAATATTGGATAAAGAAAGTGTATAACTCCCCAGTTAAGGAAGGAATATTGTGATAGTTATAATAAAAACCTTGAAGAAAGAGTAATATTAGAGAAAGGTTAAAGCACTACATATGGTTATTCAAAAAAATCCTTGGAAAGTGCTAAGGCTAGGTTTGGTGTTGTTGGAAAAGATAAAGAAGGAAGAAGCTGTCGAGATGTGTTTGGATATTGTAAGAAACATCATAATAGTTCAATACCCCAGATTTTTTGATAGAATATAAAGTTTGATACAGGTTAGGGTCATGAAGATAAAATATGTGACAACAAGATGAAAAAGTAGCGGATGTGTTGACGAAATCTCTTCCCAAAAAGAAGCTAGTTTATATTAGGAGCATGCTTGTATTGATAAATATTTATGTCTTGATGAAGTACCATAAAACTTCTTTTATTTTGTTACTTGGGAGTAAATCATGGCATGGTTAATATTGAGATCTTAGTTGATGTCTCGATCCCAGAGGGAGGGTATCGTGTGGAGATCTAGTTTAGTGTTGATACCTAGATCCATGTAAGGGTTGGTGTTAGGGCATGGGGGCCTATATGGTATCTATATCCAGTTGGGATTGATACTAGGGTCATAGCCCGATGGTACCTATAGTGGAAATTTCCTATATGACACCTTAGTTCCTGTTGAGAGGATACCTTGGTAGTGAGGGTATCCAAAGGATTATGTACGTTTTTGTTCTCTTCTTAAAGAAAATTTCAAATTGAGGTCAACCTTGTACTAGTTGAACAATTATTAATACCTCCCTAGTTAAGAGGGAGCGTTGAGAAATGTAACTAGTATCAATCTTCATAATTGGATTTGATTCATGATGTAATATACTTTTCAAAAAGAAAGAAAATAAAATTAATTATAAAATAAAAAAAAATAATTATAAGCATGGGTTTCATGCTTTGTTTATTTTATTTTTAGGTCAAAGAACTCATTGATTGCTTCTAGGGATTCTGTTATGAGTCATAGTCCTTGTCATTATGATCTAGACCCTTCTTGGGCTTTGCATTTCAAGAAATAAAATTTATTTTGATGTATTTTAGTCATATAACCATCCTCCACCAAGTCGTCCTGCCCTCCAGTCAAGTCGGCTTTATTAGGATAATTCAACCACAAATAAGGACTACAAATAATAGTGTTACTTGACCTATTTGGATACCAACCGAACAAGTTCAATTTGTAGTTGTAGGAGGAATAAAGAAGATTGAAATACCTAGAAATGAAAGAAAAAACCCTAGTGAAGAAAAATAAGACACTTTCTAAGTAAAAGGAACACAAAATTCTCTCTCTTCTACCACACATGCGAGTTTCTGGTCTTTTGCAGGGTGGAAAAAGTTGCAGGTTTATAGTAGGGTCGAAATTCTGAATACGAAGGGCAGAAATCTGAGTTGTTGCAATATTGAAGAAATTTGACTAGGGTTGACTATTAAAGTTTAGGCTGACTTGGTGGATTGGAGGAGGTCTTTTGGTTTAGTCAAAGGTCTTGGTTATCTCATTTGATTTGGTTCTAAAGGAAGAATAGAAAATATTTTTGGGTTTTCCCCTTAAACATGGGTTTTAGCCCTAACTAAGAGCCTATATATGGCATCTTTATGTTTTTGGTAGATGCTTGATGATAATAAGATAAAATAAGACATAAAAGAAGCTAATAATACTTCAAAGATAATCACGATTAACTATCAAGATAAGAAAATATTTTTGCCTTTTTTATTTTCCAACATTTTTGACCCAGTAATAGCTCACAGGTGTGGACTATAATTTCATTGGAGAAGGATTAATCTTCTAAGGTTCCCACGAGGAAAAATTTCAGCCTATCATTGCAGGTCTAAAATTTCAAAGTGTTGACCAAGATTTGGATAGTTTGACAACCATTGACTTTGACAAGATTTTATTATATTTGGAGGTGACTTAGAGGAGGATTGGACTTGACATTTTGGTGGCAGTTTTGGGTCTTGGTCTTGGTATTGGAAATATCATTTAGATTTGATTCTATAAGAGAATGATTTTTATGTTTTCACCCTTATGGGGTTTTCCCTAGCTTGGAGCCTAATTTTTGTGTCTCTTGATTCTTTTTGATCTCCATATTTTCCTAGAAGAATGAATAATTGTATAATTTCTTAATGAAGAAGAAATAAACAATAATAAGAATATTACCAACATTCTTATAAAGAAAGATAAATCAACAATAATCTATACTCGGTTTGTCAACATGTTGTAGGTCAACCATGAAAAAACATCATTGTTTTTTTGGTAACTAGGTTGAGCCTAAGCTGGGGCCAACCTACTTATTGGTTGGAAGAATATCGATCCCCCCACGATGGGATGCTTATCACCAAGATTTTGCAAGGCTCGATCGATCTTGGATGCCCCTTGGGAATTTTAATTCCCCCAAAGTGGCTTCCATTCCTCAACCCATCCCCACGAGGTTTGAAACTATGACTTGGCGAGAACTAAACCCCACACAAACTAGATGGTTTACACCTCATGGGTCAATAAATCATTGTTATACATGTTTTTGCAACAATAAGAAAACACATTACACGATAGTGTAGGCTTAGGTTGCGCTCAACGATATTTATCTTTACCAAAAAATCATTATATTCTATTCTAAATCACTTTGATATTTAATAATATATTTAAAATGTGAGGTGCTTATTGAGTATATTGCAAATCTATTTTCTTATGTCTTAGTTTAAATTTGAAGTAAATGATTACTCTGCAAGGCTCACTAAATGGGAATAAAATTTTGTGACATCCATTAAAGTGTTAAATTATAAAGAAATCACATTAAAATCTTCATAGAAAAAAATATTTTTATCTTTTCAACGGAAATTTTTACAATGAAAGCATGTGTCATGTATTTAAGACACAAAAAACACATGTTGACTAGAAAAAATATAATAAATTTAAAGTCAAAGTATTTTCTATCATGCCCTTAAGGTGAATACAAACTTTGGAATTCATGGATAACACAAAGACAAGTCACAACAAGAGGAGGGAATCCATCCAAAGTTGAATTATCTTGGCCTTGCAGCATAGGGATTTAAAGTTATAGCAAACAGTGAAGTACTATTTTTTATCTCTAATAATGCGTAAATTCTGAGGGATAATATTACAAGTAAAAAATCCTTCTTTGTTTTTAAAGAGGTGGTAATCCTCTTTAATAAATATGAAAAAATAAATAAACAAAGGAAATATATGCATGACATAGAACTAGACCTACTCAAAATAAATATTCACAATAATGACATTCACATAGATAATTATTATACACAAATCAAAAGCATCATATGAGAAGTCTCACAACATAGAATTTCCAGCATAGCATGAAGTAAATAAAAACATATCATTTGGCAAGATGAAAGTAGAGGACCACATACGTAGAGAAATTAACAACATGAATTTTCTATGAAAATCATAAGGGATTTAAAGAGACATACTTGAAACCTCATGATTTAAACTTGGAGCCTTTGATATAACACTAGGTATGTGCCCCAAGTAGTTCTTGGGAGCTTTCAAAAATATACAAATGTTTTAAAAATAATTTGTATTATCCAAAAATTAAAAATGCCTTCATCTTAATGGATTAGGATGGGGCTCTTATGGAATGTATAATATATGAAAAACACCTAGAAGAAAAGCTAACTAAGAGGAAATGAACATGGTTACAAATTATTGAATGGTTACTTTATTCACTATGCTGGAAAATCCCTCTTTCATTTACTTGTTGAAGTTTCCTTTACATGTTGTTTTATTGAAGGTTCCTAACTATTGTAATCAATTTTGAGACTTATGAGCAAATACTCTATCCAAAGCATTCTTCAACCACTGTTTCACGTATTGTTGCAATGGTGCAAATGTTAACTCATTCTTGATCTCGAGTTCAAACAATCAAATTTTTATTTCCTTTAATCTAAAACCTAAATGATGAATTATTTTCACTTGATATTTATTTTTGTGTTTTTTAAATAGGAATGAGTACTTACACTCAGTGTAATCGGTAACTTCGTGCATACGACTACCACTATTTCATCAAGTAGAACAACTATTTCATAAATGCCAGAAGATCTAGCTTACACTGTGTCTCTGGATACTTGAACCCACACTGTTTGGGACATGAAACATGTACCATACTACACAGGTTAAGTTCCTTCGACTTGATCTTCTTTTTTTTAAACAAAGTGGATTAATCAAATTTCAACTTGTTCTTGCGAAAAATAAATTAGGTCACTATATTCATTAGCCCATGAATGTTGAGTAACGTCTAATTGTTCTTGCATTCAATCCTTAGTAAGAAATATATTGGCCATTATTAGATGTGGTTCATCCAACTCTTTAGTTACATCAACAAGCTTGGAAAACAAATAACTTCATTTCGAATTAACGACTTCAAATTTAAAAATAATTTTTCGTAAACATTTTATTATTTTAGACAACCTATGTATTTAAGGGTCATGAATCATCAATTTGAATGTATTTAGAGAATCATTTTTGACATTATAAATATTAAAAGGGACTTTGTTCCTACATAGTGATGGATACTAAGATTGTACTGGATCCTTATTGTAGTTTGGATTTCTTGAGTGCGATAAATCTTTAAATACATGATGATATGCTCAGAATAAACAAAATAAGAAGCCATGTAAAATACCTTTTCCTTGTGGAAATTTCCCCGCTGATAAGAGATTTCGTTAAAAATAATATGTGCCCATTCAAAAATGTCATTACCATGGATAGAACAATTCAAAACATATATAACATAATTTGGAATAATAGTCTTTGAGTCCTAACCAACGATCCTCACAAATAACCATTCAACTCTTTTATAGATATGAAAGTGAGCATACCTCAATTTGAGAAGAACCTTTAGGAACATTGAGTAGGTTTCTAAGAAATATTTTCAAAAGGCCCACTCCCCCACCACGAGCATCCAAAAATGTGTATACTTTAGGGAACTTGATAGTTTTTTTGGGCATAATGAGTCACAAAATTTTCTTGAAGACACTTAAAGTGAGAAGAAAAATATTTTTTCTGCTTTTGCAAGTTGAGTTATCCTTTGCTGGGTGTTGAATTTATTATCACACCATAAAAATAACGAGAAAAGAACAATCCTCTGTTATTTTTAAGGTATAGACTTTGGTTAAAAAAAATTCATCTATTGAGAGTCACAAATACCACAAATAAGCCTTCAACCTTTGAAATTCATATTTCTTGTGGCCAAGGGTGTTAATTGTATCCCCACAATATGGCTCTTTTTGCTTACTCAACATTTCTATGATAAGTTTTATGAATAGGTGGTAGTCCTGTTTAGGTAATATCCCACTCAAAAAGGATTCAAGTGTTACTAAATTCAAGAAAATGTGGCTATAATATCATAAGTCGAGATGATCAATTCATTAATGGTAATTACTAGGATTTTAATTTATAATGAATATTTTATGAAAATGACGTTGGATTAAAAACTATATCAATCCAAGTGTAGGAATGATGTATTGGTAGTGGAACTTTAATGTTATGAAAAGTAGTGCTTAGGAGTGGGATTGATGAAAATAGATAAAGCATAATGGGTGCATTATGAATGCTATGGAGGGTAAATTGGAGAAATACAAAATGTGGGTTGCATGAGATCGACGAATGAGGTGATGAGAGGTATTTTAGAAGCACAAAATTTAAATATGACTAAGTACCAAGGTGGGTGTGTTTTGGAAATGTTGATTCCTTTTGGGTGTTCCAAAAAATCGGGCTACAATATGTTCCATAGTATTCTTGGTTTCATGAAACAAGGATTCCCAAAATCAAGATAATGACTAAGTATAGAGAATGCAAGAAAATATTGAATGTGGAAGGTGGATCTATATGGGACCCCATGAAGGATGAAGTAGAAAATTGACTAAGTATTGAAGCTTGCTTATGTGCTTGCACGCTAAAGGAAAGAACCTCCCATATTTCATATTTAATTTTTTTTTAAAGTATGGGACACTTAGAGAGAAACACAAAGTAATACAAAAGCACTAAAACATTGATTAGGGAAACTTGATAAACATTCAAATCCAACTGCGGGACAACATCCTCATGTGGGTTGTTCAGAATCTAGAAATCCTTGTGCATTGAGCAATGCAGTTAAAAGAAAAATAAAATATCCATAAAGAAAAAATGGGAATGATGAGAGTGAAATATACAACAGGATATAAAAATCAGGATATGAAAGAGATACTATGTACACTAATGGTAATAGAGAATAAAACAAAGAATAAATTGTGACCTTGTCTATTTATATGAAATATTTGAGCTATTCACTTCATGTCTTTTAGAAAATAATTGAAACCACAAAATTTATGAATTTGGTATGGTCCATTCTAGAGAGCTTCGAATGTAGTGTGTAGAGACATTTTTTCTTTTTCTTTGGTCGAGAGTAAAACCAACCAATCTTTGTGGAAGTCCTTGAAAATGTAATTTTGATCAAAATTCCTTTTGAATGCTTGTTGTCTTCTATACATGGTTATCACTATTTGTGTCCTCTATTCCTCCAAATGAATTCAACTAATAATAATGCATTGGATAGGGGTGATTTTTTATTCATTTTCAATTCTTATGGCAGTAACTAATGCATTAAGTTCCAACTATATAGAAACATAGATTCTTTCCCATGCATTGAAGTCTAAGATTAATTCCATGTGATTTCCTTTGGATTTCTTGGATTAGGAAAAAAACATTTTTCAACATTTTGTGCCGATCGTTTTGACTTGTTGAAACTATTTTTTTGAGGATTTCAATTTATGTTTTATTGGTTGATTTAGCCAAGTCTTTACCTTGATGATAATAATTAGAGGATTATCCCATTAATATACCATATTCTTGACAATTTTTTGTGAATTTTGATGCTATGAAGATATAACTATTGTTTGTTATGATTTTCTCAATGGAACCAGATATGGATAATATTATCCTTGAGGAATTGAATCAACAACTTTCAATGCCACAACTTCTAGGAACTTTGTGAAATGATCAATGGTAGTGATTATATATGAATTCCCTTTACTTTATTTTGTATATATAGTACAACCAATAACATCCAAACTCGATTTTTCAAATGGAATTTTACCTAAAATATATTTTAAATGCATAACAAATCCCATAATATTTTTGCAAAGGAATACATTTTTTTAATATTGCATGGGAATCTTTGAAAATAGTTGGTCAATAATAACTAGATTTGATAATCCTATGAGCAGTCAATACAAGTAAAAAATTCCCCCCAATAAACCTTCACACAATTCTTGTAGAATTTGAATGGTTTTTGAAGGATCCAAGCATCTCAATAGGATGCCATCAATGTTTCTTCTAAATAAAACACCAGAGAATGGTACATATTGTTTAAACTTAATCTTTAGTGTCTTCATTATTTTTATCACATTCCAATAGAAAATTATATTGATTTTAATAACAGACAATGCCTTTTACCATTTGATCCTTGATATGTACAAATCTTGTAAAGTAGCATCATCCATATGAGGAGGAATAATATTGAATACTTTATTTCTATTATTTAACTTGCTTAGTCCTTTTCCTTTACAACCCTAGGGGATTTAATTTCAATACCATATTCTTGAAGTTTTATCAATTACCAATTCACCCATCCACCTTCTCTGAATTCTTAATTGAGCAAGATCTTGATAGGAGAATGTGATACATAAGAAATAATATACATTGAGAGAATGTAAGCTCTAAAATGAGCAACTTATTTATGAAAAAAATAACTTTGGTATTAAAAATGAATACAATTAAGTATTTGAAACATTGTATTTTCTAAAGGATGAACATTGTAAAACATTTATTTAAGAATTAACCTACATCTAACAACCCTCCCCACATGATTCTTAAATCTCTCAAACAAAAGCTTTTTTTTTCTATCATGATATATTTCAATTCATAATGATGTAAAGTATTACTAATGAAAAATATAGGAGGCTCTTCCCCCTTTAGATTCTTTTGAGTAAGTATGGTATCAATATTTTCTTCCAAAGATAATGAACATCATATGAAATATTTGTCTTAAAAGGTTGACTAGAAAAAAGGTAGTGGTTATTGCTTGCTTGACGTTTGAAAAAGCTATTTGATTTTTGAGATTCCATTCAAAGGTTTGATATTTCTTTAATAAATTCTTTGTTTGTTTCACAATTGAAGAACAATCAGGGATAAATCTTCAAACAAAAATTATCTTTCTAAAGAAACATTGAACTTCTTTACCAGATCTGAGTGGTTTCATATAATTTGTAGCTTTAATTATCTGTAGACAAATATAGTTTCCTTCTTTTATTACTACTAATAAATACCTTTTTTACCATGCAAATAAATATTTCTTAGGATTAAGAGATATGACATACTTTCTGCATTACTAACAAACTTTCCTAAGATGTTTTAAGGGAAATTCTCTCAACTTTGAGTGAACATTTAAAAATCTTGATCATTCATCATGAATTTTACAATCAAATCACTAAAAGAATGGTCCATGCCCCTCTAAAATGGAGCACCGAATTTTTTTAATCCAAAAGGAATATAAAAATAATCAAGCATTTTTCATGGTGTTACAAAAGGATTTTTTCGTTTGTCTTCTTTTGAAACAAGCACCTAATTGTGTCTTGAGTATATGTTTAGCATGGAAATCAATGTAAAAATTGTCACTTGTTGTAGTAACATCTCCATGGTAGTAAGTGGGTGATTATCTTTAGTAGTTTCTTGATTAAGATCACAAAAATACACAAAATTATAAATTTCACCATTCGTATTTATAACCCTCACTAAATTGGAGATCCATTCTAAATGTCTAATTGGGAGAATTATGCCAACCTTTTTTAACTTTTCAAGTTCCAACCTTATAAGCAGTTTCAAATGTGGATTAATTAATTTTAATTTTGGTCTGAAAGGTTTGGAATCATCTTTGAGTGGTATAGTGCATTGAAATATGGACTTATCTTGTTCTTTCAAATCATCATAGTTCCATGCAAAGACATACTGAAATTATTTAAAAATAAGGGTGTATTGCTCAATCTCTCTAGTAGTACGAATGATACCCAAATTTTTTCACTTTGGAGCTTTAGACGTAGCGTTATTAATTCTCTGGGTATTTTGAACTTTTCTAAGGGAAGGACCATCAACTATGCTATTTGTTTTTTTCATTTAATTGTTTTCTGAAGAGTCATTCAATGCTAATATACATTTTGGGAAAATATCCACAACTTGGTTTATGAGTTTCCTTTTGATGAGTCTCTTCTTTTTTAGTGTTCAAGTGTATTTCATCATTTTCTAAAACATTTGGTTGTAAATTGGAGAGGAAATTTACAACACCTTCATAATTTTCAAACCCCTACTAATGATCCTCATTATTTGGCATTGATGGAATTTTTTTTTTTGACATGAAAGGTATTAACAGTCTGAGAAACATTTGGATTGAAAAGGGAATTTACAACTTCGAATGAATCTACCATTTGTTTTTTCTCTTGAGGGAAAAAAATTTATATTAAAGGAATTAACTGCTTCAATGGTATCCCATACTCTTTTTGATGTTATATTTCTTACTGATATGGTTTATGATCAACTCAAAATATTTGTATACTATGAAATCATTGACTTGGTTTTGAAGTGGCAAGGTTAATCCTTGGATCAAAACCTCATATTCATATTCATTATTGGTATCTAGAAACTCAGTTCTAATTAAATGTAGATAAATAAAAGGTCTTGTACTTTCCAAAAAAATACTAACTCCAATGTTGGTTTTAGAACAAGTACCTCGAATGCCATTTCCAAAATCCTTGAAAAGTGTCATTTGTCCCCTTTTTAGTAGAATTAATATATTCCATGTTGAAACAAACATAGTTCCAATTCTAGAATCAATATAATTCTACATCATTTATGCTTCCTTTTTCTTAAATAATGTAGGATTTATTTTTTTCTCATGGAACTTTGGTCAAATTAGCATCTTTATTTTGTTGCATCATGCAACTTACATCATTCATGATATAATACCAATTACGACCAAGGATCATTCCATACATAAATGAAATATCCACCACTATTATAGTGAAAATTATTGTAATATTGGGTGCTAAGTTTATCCAAGAAAAAAATATTTGATTTCCCCATAGGAAGGTATCTTTCTAGAATCGATTTCATAGTTACTTTTGCTAATTTTGCAACATATTATGCATTACAATCATGATTCCTATATATTCCAAAATAGATAGTGGTATAATATTATTTGTGTCTCCACTATCAATCATGTAATTATATAGTATAAGGTCATGGTTTTAAAGTGAAATGTAAAAAGGTAGAAATTTTCTTCTTCGTATTGTTGGTTTATAATTTTGTCATTGTAAAATTGGGAATTGGGGAATTCACAACAACTGCTTATATTCTAGAACTGGATGAACTTAAATTTCCCAAAATATTAATAAATTATCTCTTTGTTGAGGTATCTAGACTGCCTCTAGAAATGGTAGAGTAATCTGTAGTTTTGTAAGTTCTCCTACTACATTATAAGTCATCCATATTTATTATTGATAGTGATTTATAATTGGATGATGAATTGATTGTTCTTTCATTTGCTTTGGAATATTTTTTTTTTATTTTTCATTTTCCAATTGATTTTTAGATTTCAACTTTTTTTTCTTGATTCTTTGCCTGTGAAACATTTTCTTTATCTTTATCTTCATAGTACTATTGTTCAATTGAATCCTCTTGAACTAGAGGCTATTCATTTTCTTCCATTTTCATTGATTCTAATATCTAATTTTGATCATTCAATAGTCCTTCAACAAATCCCTCATTCTCACCAAGATATTTTTCTTCTTCAATAATTTATTTTATTACAACAACAACTAGTTTTGGAACCTAGGGTGATCTAGGCCTATGTTCCTCATTTCTATAATTCGTTTTAAATACATCTTTGTAATTTCACTATGTCAGTCTTTCATCCTGAGATGATAGAGAAATATTATTGTTTCTTTTCAAATAAATTCATTTTTTATTTTTCTAATTGTTTGATTCATTTTTTTTATCTCTACATCTTTTTGAGTCCTTTGAATATAAAGGAACAATAATATTTCTTCATTTTGGGATTTCCTTCGGAAAATATCCCTTCAACTACCTCATTCTTTAATCATTCTAGCTAATGAAGTAGCTTGAGATGATATACATAAACTTAACATTTGTCTTTGGTCTCATCCAAGAAAATTTATCAGACTACAATACTGTCCAACATGTCTTCTTCCATCTTTATTTCTCTCCTCATGGCCTCATCAAATGTTGCGATTTGTGATTTTATTGCATATTTTACATTCACTAACATTCCATTCTTGTATATATAAAAAAAAATGATTAGATCATTTGGCTATTTTTCTTTTGGACTTTATTGTGAAGTTCTAAAAATTATAGGTTGAAATACATAATTCTTCCGTTCTTTTCAAGATGTATATGAGTGAAATGCATAAATAAAGTGTGATATGAAATATGCTAAAAATATCTAGTCATAAATACATTTTCTGTATCTTCAAAAGATCTAATAGAGCTTGTTGGAAGAGAGAAATACCAATAATATCCTTGAACTATTAGAGTTTGGATAAAAATTATCACCATAACAACATCGTTCTCGATCAAATGAATGTCACAAATGATGAGAAATGGGTCAAGATGATTTTTAGGATCCATGATTTGATCACCACTAAAAATAGGGATAACACGTAAGGAATATTGGCAAACTAATGTTGCTTCCGTCGTAAGTCCAAGTGACTAAATCTTGGTCTTCTTCTTTGATTATTATTATTATTATTGTATCATTATCCCTTCTTTCCTTATTAGGAATTTCATTTCTTTGTTATTCTAAGCCTTCCAATGATACCACAACCAAAGCTTAGGATTTATTCTTGAAAAAAATAAATATTCATAATAATATCATTAAGAGAAATAATTATTATACAAAAATCAAAAGCATAAAATGAGAAGTCTCATAACGTACCATTTTTAACACAGTATGACGAAAAATTAAACATATTAGTTGGAAAGATGAAAATAATGGACCACATATGCAAAGAAAATAATATTATTTTTCCATTAAAACCATAAAATATTTTAAGAGACACACACTTGAAATCTCATGATTTAAGCTCTCAAATAATGTGCCACAATTAACTCTTTGGGAGCTTAAAAAATGCGTAAATGTTTTAAAAATATTTTATATTATCTATAAAATAAAAAATTGATTATCCTAATGGACTAGAATGGGGCTCCCATGGACCATATAATAGATGAAAAGACCTAGAAGAAAATAGAAGACAAAGTTAGGTATCAACCTCTAATATTCAAAGACTCTAAAAAACAAAGGTTGGATGACTACTATTTGAGAGGAATTAAGAATGTTAAATATTATTGAATGGTTACTCTACAGACTATATTGGAAACTCTTTCCTTCATTTTCTTATTGAAGTTTTCTTTATATGGTGTGATATTAAAGTTGCCTTAATTGTTGTAACCACTTCTTGAGACTTAGGATCCGATACTTCGACCAATGAATTCTTTAACCATTGTTCGATTTACTATTGAAATGGAATAACCAATAACTCATGCTTTATATTGAGCTTGAATATATCATCTTCAATTTCCTTTAGTACAAACCTAAAGAAATGGAGTGTATCTACATTCTCTTCATTTTTGTTAACAAAGCGGATTAACTATTTTTCAACTTATTCTTGCAAAAAATCAATTAGGTTTTTAAATTCATTGGCCCATTAAATCTTGAGAGAATCCAATCGTTCTTTCATTTAATCCTTAGTAATCAATATATTTTCCATTACTAGATGTGAACCCTCCAACTCTTTAGTTACATCAAAAAGCATGAAAAAGAAATCAATCCTTTTCAAATTTATGGCATTACATTCAATAGACATTTCTCATAAACATTTGATTCCTATAGACAACCTATCTATTGAGTGTTGTGAATAATATTATTGAATGTAGACATAAAAGAATTTTGGACTTGATATACTAAAAGAGGCCTTGTGTCTCTAGAGTGTTGAATACAAGAACCATACACAATCCTTATTGTAGTCTTCACTTACTGGGTGTGGTAAATATTTAAAAACATGGAAAAAGGTTGTGGCATAAAATAAATAAGGATTCATGCAAAATATCTTTGCCTTGTCTAAATATATATATTGATAATAACTTTCATTCTAAATAATATGTACTTAATAAAAAATTTCACTCATTGATAGTGTAATTTAAAAGATTTAGAACATACTTTGGAATATAGTTATGGAATATTTCCCATCAATTCTCACAAAAAACCATGCAATTCCTTGTATTGATATGAAAGTGAGCATACCTCCATTTGAGAAGAACCTTTAGGAACATTAAGTAGGTTCCTGATAAATATTTTAGAAGGTTTGCACCCCCACAATGAGTATCCAAAATGACATCTACTTGAGGAAACTTGAGAGTTTTTTTGGGCATAAGGAGTTGTAACATTTTCCTAAAGATACTTGGTGAGAGAGGGGCACATGTTTTTCCATTTTATTCTAGTTGAATTATATTTTGTTTGGCATTGAATTTATCTACACAACAAACTAATCCTTGAAGTCAAAAAAATTAGGCATACAACCAAATTTTGTTATTTTGGAGGTCCAAACTTTGTTTGAACATTTATCTTCTATTAAGTGTCCTAAATACCATTTATAAGCCTCTGACCTTTAAAATTCAGATTCCTTACATCCGAGGGTGTTAATTTTACCCTATAATATGTATCTTTTCTCGTACTTAAAATAATTTCTTACATAAGTTTGAATAATAGGTGGTGGTATTTCTTAGGTAATATATTGTTTAGTGAGGATACAAGTATTATTAAATTCACCATAATTTGGCTATAATATGATACGTTGAGACATTGACTTCATCAATGGAAATTACCACTTGGATTTGAATTTATAACAAATATTTTGTGAAATTGTGTCATATTAATAATTATATCAATGCAAGTGGGAATCATGTAGTGGCAGTGGAATTTCATTGTTCTTGAAAGTAGTGCTTAAGGGATTGTTTGATGAAAATTGACCAAGTATAAGAGGTGCATTATGATTGCTACAAAGTCCAAAATGGAGAAAATGGAAATGCAGGTAGTGAGAGATCTAGGAATGGGGTGATGATAAGTCTTCAACATCTGCAAAATTCAAAAATGACTAGGTATCAAGGATGTTGCATTTTTTATGTTATGCAAATTCCGGTTCATTTTGGGTGTTTCAAAAATGTGGGTTATGGGATTTTTCATAATATTCTTGACTTCCCATAACAAGGTTTCCAATAATAAAGAAAATGTTGAATATGTAAAATGCAAGGAAACAATAATATAGATGGTGGAGCAATGTGGGACTCTGCAAAACGAGGAAGAAAAAATTTGACTAAGTACTGAAGCTTGAGGGTTTTAAGGCTCACCGATTAAAGGAAATAACACTGATATTTTGCATTTGTAAACATGGTTAACTAGGGGAAACTTAAAGAGAAACATAAAGTACTACCAAATCATTAAAATATTAATCAAGGAAACATGGTCAACAATTATGTGTTTTGTTGAGAGAGATTAATGATAGTATTAATGTGAGGAAAAATGAGGGTGAATGTGGAACATTATATCAAGGATATGATATGCTATTGTATTTTTTCTCCATGAAGACTGCCAACACAATTGGTAGGTACATACCTTTCTTCTAGCTATGAAGGATATATGTTATCACATTTTTAATGTTGCTTTTAATTTTCCAAGGAATTCAAATTGAAAATGGAATTAATTATTTATTAGTCATTTGGAATGAAGATCAAAGAACATAAAACAATTTGATTTGTTTGTAAAGAATAGTCTATTTTCAAATCATTGTGTAATGTTCATATGTTGGAATTGTGTCCATAAGGTAGAAATTGTTTCCCTAAGATCATTAATTTAGAAATAAAATTACATTACCAAGTCTATGAGCCAAACTTACTCTACAAATAAATATGAGTTTCCTACAACATCTATTTGAATGGTACTTATATAAAATGTAAATAAACAAATGTTGATATCTATTTAGGTTTGACATATCAAAGTCAAAGACATTGTTTCAAGGACTTTCAAACAATTTTTTTTTTGGATTTGATGTTCTAAGTACCAAATGGAAATACTATAAGAAATATTTATATTCTAGGACTTCAGGATGTATCCCAAGAATTATCTCAATAATTTCATGTTATGTTATTATGGATTTAACTTGTGCTAGAAGATCCGATTGAATCCCCCTAGGCTAGATGCAATAGTCTACATTGACAGGTTTACTAGGGATGCTATCCATGAGTGCGAGCAAGAAATATTTGGGTTTTCCATGAATTTCTCCTTAGAAAAAATCCCACAGGGTTAGCTTAATTGATTATTTAAGTTGTCGATGTTCACATCGCTATTTTTGTGCAAATAGGAGCCCAATTTAAATTCCCTTGGGTGAGGGACATTATTCTATGTTTATGGGTTTATTAGTGATCCATAGGTGGCGTGTCCATGGTTAGTACAACTAACCAACATGGATTTTAATTACAAAATAAAAAAAATACTTGGCTTCTTCTAATCACTTTTAGAATGAAATTGTGCCTCACCCCATTGTATTTGTTGACATTAAAAGAGTATCCATTACCCCTCTATGATTGAATAGATACAACCAACCTTTTTTTTAGTAGTGATTCCACCATGAGTTCCATCTTTGGCTTAAAATACCTTGTTATAGGTTTGGAATTCAAAAAAAACTTGGATGTTCTTTTTTATAACTTAAGAAAAAACAAAACTAGTCCACAAATCAATTACCAGTAATAACTAATGAACAATGTTCAATTCAATAAAGTAATGGTATACATAATTTCTATGTGTGAGGGCTTTGTCCCTAGAAATTAAGGAATGATATTGTTTCAAGTGTAAGAACAACGCAAACCATAAACCAAAAATCATATATTCACAATGAAAATCATTGGTTCTAAATATTCCAACACATTGTATATTGTTGTCACTTGATACAAGTTTGATTGGAATTTCAAGTTTGCGTTATTGAAAATGGACTACAAAAGATACAAGATAACCAAAATTTATAATAGTGTATTTTGTGTAATTTTAACCGATTATTTCATGTGGAGCTATGCCCAATGTATGAAAGGAACTATACAAGAAAGAACATTAGGTACATTCTCCCACTAATCCATATCATCAATTAAATAAAAAAATTGATGATTATGTGTGTGGATTTTCCCAGTGAGTGCTACAAGGTAATATATTCAAGACAATATATAATCACAACCTAGATCATTGCTATCTAATTTTCAAAGAGAAATATAAAAATATAAACACCCAACATTAGTCAAATTTCTATCGGAATGACCAATATGAAATGATAGAGGTGGTGAAATTTTATTAATTTGATAAAAAGGAAAAATTGATTTTATTGGAAACATCATAAATAAATTTTAGTGGAAATTATATAAAAACATCCGTACAAAATCCATAGAAAAGAATAATTACGAAGCTAAACTAATGCATATAAAATTAAACCATGTAAGATAGTGGTTTACCATGGAAAACCAATTTATGAAATGTAGCACTGAATAGTTATTTACAATTAATTATGGAGTATCATGGTCTCTAGGAATTAACAATCAACTCTACAAGAACTTTTAGTTTCTTCACTATATTTTTCAAAGGAACCCATTATTCATTTTTCTGCTTATTTTTAATAGAAATACTGGATCATTTCCATCATTGATGCAAAAGATCAAGCATATTGATACTTCAACTATCTCTTGAAACATGCTCTTGCTTAATTTATTTATTTTAATTTTTTTCTTCTTGTAGCCAATGGGTTTCTACATTGTTTTGGGAAAGTACGTGGTTGAGCATGTGGCCATCACAATAAGAATCACCCTTGCCTTTGTAACACTCTATTTCTCATACATATTGATTATTTTTACTTATACCCGAGTCTTATGCCATTCATGTTTGTTTTAGATCCCCTTAAAATCACACCTCCCCCATGGGAGGCTTTTTATCTCTAAAATTTGGTCCATGGAGGAGATGGAACCACATGGTCTCTACTTTATTCTCCAAGTCCAATATTCCATCAACACTAATTATTACTTTCTTCTTTTTGTTCCCTTTGAATGCTACTTTGTCCTTTTTCTACTACTACTTGAGGTGTTCTTCCTCTTCCCATATGTTCTTTGATGAAGCAAGCCTTACCACCTTTAAGAAAACAATATTTGTTCTATCTCCTATAGAAAATAGTGCTTCTATTAAAAATTCAAAGATATATAAGAGAATCCACCATAAAACTTCCAAGACAATTCCTAAAACACCAAAGACATCCAAAACATTCACCATCAATAAAAACAAGAGTATAGTGAGAAGAACCCTTAAATATCCATAAATTTCAGTGGATATTCAATTGGATAGTTTGTCACAATATATTTGATAAAACTATATTTAAAAATCTGAAATATGCACTATTAGGGTTTTATTTCTCTTAATTTTTTTGGATCTATAGATTACTTTTAACTACGTATACCTAAAAATTAAAATTATGAAGAAAATATAGAACAAAAAGATAAAAAATCACAAAACACTATTTGACACAAGATATAACACGTGAAACCCTTTTGGGAGAAAACCCAACTAGGAGGTGGGGCTACTCTACTCTCTTTCTTTGAACATAAAATTATTGTGAGTACAAAGAAGTAAGGCCCATGGCTCGTGGGATACTACAATGCACCAATCCTCTTTGTGTGCTATCTCGCTATCCATCTATATTATTTTTCTCATCTATGGAACAACTTTACTTGAAAAACATGAACCCCTTTTTCTCCCAGTGGCCTAGTTATAACGCATTTCAATAGCCTACTAATGGTTAGGTTTGACTACCACAACTCCTAATCAAAGTTACAATATGGAATCCTCTAGAGTATTATTCATAATAATCATATGACTAGACCCTTTTCCATAATTTATGGGGGCTGGCATGACATCCTCTCAAATTATGGTGGTGAAAACAAGAAAGTCAACTTCCTAGTAGCATAAATTTTGCATATAGAATATGATTGTAGTGATTATTGCACCATTCAAAAAGGTACCCATGTGTAGAATATAAAAACATGTGTGGTGCTAAAGAGAAAAAAATTTACCCCCAAAAAAACTTCATTTAATGCCTCAAAATGCTTCTGGAAGGTTTCAAACCTCAATTTTCCAAACTAGGTCCCACTAGTTAAACTAGTATTTGAGAGGATTACTCCACTTTTTCCACTCTAAAATCATAGATATGGATGAAAGAAAATATAAGGATCCAATATAGATCACTCCTCCCCATTTTTTGAGGCTTTTTATAACAAAAATTTTCTACTAAATGAGGTGAGGAAATTATCCACCATCTTCTCAAGCGTGTACCATTTATCCTTGCTTGTAAGTTGTCCTTTCAACCCAATATTCCAGAGATCATGCTTCTCCTCTCTTGTAATTATGGACCTCTTATAATTTTTTTGTCTTCTATCAACTCTTCCTCAACATCTAGTGCCAAATACTCCACATAAGGTAGGACATGCTCCTCTTCCTGATCTAGCATGGAAGGCTCATCGAGTTTCAGATCATTTTCTACATTCACAATTGATTAAATGAGCATGCATGGGACTAGAATGATTCTATAGGAATTATATCCCAAATTTTCTAATATATCAAAGGGACCATATCATAGAGCCTTGATTTTCTTACCAAGACCCTCTAAGCTCTCCCTGTTCAACTGTAAACATACTCGGTCTCCCATATTGAATGAATTCTTTGTTCTGTGCTGGTCATGCCTTGCCTTGTATTTTTATTTTGACTTATATAATGTCTCTCATGATTGTATATGGATTTTATTGATATTTTATAAAAAAAAATTTCCCTCAAGGCATCCCCTATAAGATCCTACCTCACTCCTCCTTGCTTCCCATATATAATATTCAAATGTGAAAGAAAAAAAATTCCAAAACAAGTTTCAAATGCAGACTTAACAATAGAAGTGTGGGATGGTATATATAAGAGTGTTGTATATATATCATATTTTCATCCTTGGTATTCATATTATTCTAATTGTAACCTCTAAAAATCTACACCAAAGTCCTATTGGCTACTTTTGTTTTCCCATTGTCTGACGATGGAATGTTGTAAACCTCTTCAACTTTGTGTCCATATTCTCCGACAGTGTATTCCAAAATGCACTGAGAAATATCATGTCCCTATCTGAAATGATGGTCTGTTAGGGGAATTTTGAGGTCTAAAATGGGCCTCCTAAGGAAATTATAAAATAATAGTGGAAATAATTAAATAAGATTTGATTACATCATCAAATTTTAGAGGGAAAAAAGAAAAAACTCCCTTTTCAACTCGTATTTTTAACTTATCTCCCAAATTTTTTACCAAAATTTCGAGCGGGAGTACTTGTTGGATGCCAAATTTAATTTTTTATCCAATGAATACCCATGTTGCATACTTTTGATGGATCCTCCTACACGAAAAAATGAGAAATACATGAAAAACGTGGTTGCAATCACATTTTTCCATGTATTTCTCATTTTTTGTGTATCTGGGTCCATCAAAAGTATACAATATGGGTACTCCTTGGATGAGGAATTAATTTTTTCATCCAACGAGTACTCCCACTCGAAATTTGAGTAAAAACATTGGGATATAAGTTGAAAAAGTAGTTTTATTATTTTATTATTTTTTAGTCTTTTTACCCTTTTACTTGAAAAATGGTGAATCATCCCCCATGGTTGATATCATAATCTTGAATCCTATTGCTTCTTATAAAGTTTATTTTTGTTGTACATTTTTCTTAGGAGGCCCATTTTAGACCTCAAAATTCCCCTAATGCTTGGTATCCCAAAGTGCATTGAGACTTGTCCAAAGAACAAGTTTGTTTCTTCTTGTCACCATCATGTACATGAATATAAGTCTGCAACTAATGAAACACCTCCTTGAATTCCTCATCCTATGAATATGCCACTCTGAATGCATCATGTGTGAATGGATCCATGTGCATTAGAGGTTCCAAAGTTGTGATATTTGATGTGGGTAGCCTTGAAATCATGTCAAACAACTTATTTTTGTTGCTCTTATTTCACTAAATGAAACTATTGTATAAACCTAATCCACTTGTAATTCTTGGTCTGTTGTAGCCTACTCTATGCCTGTAGGCACTATAGTGGTTGGTGATCTGTGTGGATTACTATCTCCTTTCCCTTTATATAGTGCTTCCATTTCTTCACATATTTCACTAGGGAATATAGATCCTTGTGTTAGATAGGGTAGTTAAGAATTGCCCCATGAAATACTTCATAATGGTAGCATACAAGCCTTCCTCCCTACATCAAGACTGCTCCCATAACATAACTAATCACATCTATCTCCACTTCAAAGGGTTGCTGTAAGTTTGGTAATGCTAGAATTCGTGCTTAATTGATATTCTTCTTTAACTCCTCAAAGGCTATTTTCTAATCCTTTTCCCACTAGAAACTATTGCCACCTATTGTTATGGAATGGAGTGGTGTTGCTACCACTGAAAACAAGGCTATGAATTTCCTCAAGTACTATGATAATCCAATGAAACTCCTAACCTTAGAAACATTAGTAGGAACCATTCATTTCATGATGGCCTCTGTATTAGAAGAATATATCTTCATCTCTCCTCCACCTATCACATATCCCATATACACCAACAACTACTGTGAAAAATCAAACTTCTTAATATTTTCTAGTATTTGATTCTTATATAATGTCTCCAAAACCCACGTCAAATGTAAGAAGTGCTCATCCCATGTAGCACTGTGTTATCACTCCCCCTACTTCCCAAGGCTGTGAATGGAGCTGAAGGAAGGTAACTACAGACCAGGCTTTAGGTCAGGTAGCTAGCCTTACGAGGACCAGATAGGGCTCTCTCATTGTCACTTTTGAAGTCAAAGGAATGAATGAGTATATAATGATCTTAGACTAGGTATGTGAGCTCAGTAAGTAGGATTTGTTTGATGTTTTAATTGTTGGATAGAAAGGTTAGTGAGAAGATTGTGTGTAGGGTTTTTAGGTATGAATTCCAAGGTTAATTTGTAGAGAATGTGTGAGGCTATATAGGTAGCTTGAAAGCATGTTTAATTGCTAATTTAGTATAGGATGGAGTGATAGAGATTATGAATGAGCATTGAGGTGATTCATTCATTTAGAAGTAAATATACATAACATGTAAACCTTGTGTAAAACAGAGCACAAACAAACATGATTTATGCTCATAAAATTACAAGATAAACATATGGAAATATGTATTTGAAATAAGAAGATATATAATTTATCATGAATATATAAACATACATGAGAAGAAAAAATGCTACAATGCATACCACAATATTCTCAACACAAGTTCTACAAATTTGTCTCCGATTTCATTCCAAAATGCTGGTTACAATAGCTCCAATGCAAAATATGAATATCCAACCTAACAAAAGACTAAAGAGAGTTTAATTATAGAAAATATGGACCATGACACATCATCAGGTCGAAATACCATCCAAAATGGATCATAAATACACAAGATGAGTCATTTCCTAGATTCTAGGGAGGTTAGAAACCATTCCTTGAATTTCAGCTATGAACTGGGAGTGTTTGTCCCTTACATTAAATTACATATTCCCTTATGATAGGAGGAAAAAAACAACTCAATAAATCTAATTCCAACTCATAAGATAACAAAACCTTGAATTTGTGACATTTTCTGAGCTTGACAAGTGTCCTGAGGAATCCAATGTTGATTTGTAACATCCCTTACAGAAGGGTAACAGAAATTTGCAGAAGCATAACAAAAGTTTGCAGGTACTTTTGAGGAAATTTTAGGAGTCCAAATCTACTTCTGAAAGAACAACCCACTAGCCATGTGTGTCTAGTTTCCATAACATCTTGAATTTTTCAAAATTACCAACAGGAAGGCCTCCAGAAATCCATTCTCCCAGGGTTACTCAAAAAGCGTAACAGAGGCTCCAAAAAGGTGGCAGAAACATGAAAAATGTGTGCATTTTGGGCTTTTATTAAAAATTAAAGTTTTTCATGCCAAGGAAATTCCTGACATGTAATTTAATAATCAAAATACATCCATCCATGTAAATAAATCATCATTTGGATGCCTAAAAAATAAGCGTAACGAAAGTTTGATACTCTTCTGTGACGACGAATTTCCATAATTGTGAAAAACTCACAAAAAATACCAAAATTTTTCAAAAATTCTCATGATTTTTTCTGTATCACCCGTGAGTGATGGGATCAACATCCAAGGACTTCATGCAGTTCCTCTATAGCATGAGGTTGGAGAATTTGTTTGTACTTTTCAATATCTAAGTCCATGCCCTTGAACCACTTCTCTCCATGACAAGGAATACCTGTTGCTGAAGAAATTAGGTCTACTGATAGGTTAAAATCTACACCTGAAATAATGAACTTTCCCATGTTGAAACTTGTGGCAAATAAGCTTGTAAGTTGAAGATGATATCCTTCCTCCATAAGCTTCTCACAGAACCTCAAACATCCAGTCCTCTCAAAACATCTTCTGACCAAGGGTGAAGCATTGAGTTTCATGCATGGTGAAGGGTTATAACGTGAGGTGGCGCCCTCCCTTGAAGCTGTTCTTCTCACTCTCAATATTGATGTCACTGAAAGGATGAAAACCATAGTATGTTTATGGGATGGGTGTATGTAGTGAAATCTGGAAAAAACAGAGTGTAGGGGTGGTGTAGGTTTAAAGGGTGAGATGGAGGGTTATGGAGCTACGGAAAATTATACAAAAAATTTAGTCGATAAGGTGGCATGTTAGCTCAAAGTTGTGAGTGGAATTACATAAAATTCATGTGATGAGGGTGATGAATCAAGCAAACATAGGAAATTTCTAGTTTTTTAATGTGAAAATTTGCTAGAATTTAGGGTTTCATGAAAAAGGTCGTTAGGGATGATATGGATGGTGGGAGATGTGAGTGTGAGGTATATGAGAGGTGTAGGATAATGTTTAGGTACTAGGGTTAGGTTTTATTTAGTTGGATTAGGTTATGTTTTATTCAAATGGATTTTTTCAATGACATGGAGAAATGATGATATGGTGTAATATGGAGTGAGCATGAAAATGAATTGAAAACTCAATAACTTGATCAGGGGAGGGAATAAGAGTGATAAATTACTGTTTGTGAGGGGTCCAAGGAGTAGTGGTCATAGGCCTTGAGCTTGTTTTAAGATATTTGAAGACAAAAACATAATTTTGGACCCTTTTTGGAGGTGTAACACCAAATTACACAAGCATAGCAACACTTCCCAGAAGCGTAACAATTGAATTTCCAAAAATTCAAAATTTTCCAAAACAATTTCTTTAAAAATAGGGCTTAAAGATGGATAAATATCTCTCTAACCATAACGTTTTTTGAAAAAATTAGAGAGGTTTTTGTTCCTTGGCATGTTATGAACAATAAAATCCTCTGGTTTTCAAAAGTACTTTCCCATTACCTCATAATCCAAGTTTGAAGTTGATCACTTAAAATTTTCACAAGCGTAGCACACTCTAAGTAGAAGCATAACATCTAATTTGAGATGGATTTTGGAGGCCTTCCCAAAGTATTTTGGGGCTGAAAGTGGTATGGTTGGAAATATTAAGATGTCTGTTATAGAATGGAGTCATCAAGCACTACAAACCCCTACTCCAAAATCATGAAAAAATTATTTGAAGACAACATGTCTAAAAGTGAAGAAAATGACCTGGAGAAACTATATTTTGAGAATTTATCTCAAACCATAATACCTGTGCATAAAATGAAGGAGGTTTTTTCTCTTTTTCCTATGGTTGACAATAACCTCATAATTTTTTTTAAAATTCATCTCCATTACTTCTGAAATTTATTTTGAATTCAAACTATCCCTGTGTGCAATGTAAACCCTGGCTTGATCACGATGCTCTAAAAATGATGCCATGGGCCTGAATTGGGTAAAACCTGGAATGGTGACCTCACTTATGGACCTTCTTCTCACCCTCCATGATTTTTTTCAACAAGGAAATCCCTAGCTTGATGTAGTGGATAGGGAAGGTGGAAAATTAGGAAAATAGGGGATAGTAGTAGAGTGGTTTTAGGGACAAAAATGAAGTGGAAGGAAGTTAGGGAAAAATACATAAAAAATTGGGGAGGTTGGGTGATGAGTTGGCTATATGATTCAAGTGGAATATTTTTGAATGGGCATGTTAAAGGTACCCAAAAGGTCAAAACATAGGAGTTCACTAGTTTTTCTGCCAAAATGTAGTGAAAATTAGGGTTTTAATGAAATTGATGGAAAAGAGGGTTGTGAGTGATAGGAAATGTTAGGGTATGATGTATGAAGGTTATATGAAGGTTTTATATGGTTATATTAGGTTTTTATCATCTGAAACACACAAAATATGAAAAACACAAAAAACATAGTGGAGGTAACCTAATGAAGGAAACCACTCATTTGCTGATGAATTGTGAATTGAGAGAGGTATGGAGGGTGTCCAATTACTGTTCAGGAAGTGTATGAAACTTTATGCATTGTTTTTTAACCTTGTAGAACCTATTTGGAGCTCAAACACCAAAAGCGCAGCACCTGCGCAGGACACCCATAAGCGTAGCAAAGGTAGTTTTGGCACAACTTTGCTTATTTTTCTTCAACCCATGGCAGTTGTGGATTTTGATGGTGAGAAGAGAGGAGATCTTTAATTATTTCCATATCTTTTCTAACTCACTATGCAAATGAATTGTATGGTGAAAATGAGATTTATTCGCTTTCTTTTATGACATACTTGACTCTTATGGTAGAGAAACAAATGAGACCTAGACTCTGACCCCAATGAAGGTGTGGTGAATGACCTCAGACCCTAGATGATTGATGGATGACATGACCTATGAAATAATGATGACCATGAATGGAGTGAAGGGATCATAATTTCATTCCTAGACATATTCAGTGAACAAAATTTTGTTTGAAAACTGACTTGAAACATGAAATTTTTACCTAGGACCACTACTAAGTTAACCTGAAAGAGTACAATTGATCACTGAAAATTTGGACACTAACATTGGCTCCAACTGGGGAGGGAAGCTCCTTCAGGAGGTGCCAAGAACACCGTAGACCAAGTAGAATCATCCATTGGGAAATGGAGTCACTGCAGCTACAAGGATTGAAGGTAGGGAGTCTTCATTATTATCTTCATATTCAGCTGTTGTCGCAATATGGTGTCCCTTCATCTTCTTGTTTGATGATAAAATTTTATTTGCAGTTACATAGGTGTCTTCTAGCATGTTCCCCTTATTCTCCTTCATCATCATCTTGTCATGATAAAATATAATACCCGCAACTAGAAACAAGTTTAACAACCCTGGTAAAAATTCATGTAAACAAATATATAAGACCATGGTTGATGGGACACGTATTCCAAGATTAATGTTGGGAAAAACATCCTAGTGGGTGTTCACTTTGGTTTATTATGGCTAAGGAAATTGGAAAAGGCAATGGAAAAGGCATTGGGAAGGCATGAGGCATTAATTGGAATTTTATTTATGGAAATAATGGAAAATAGAAGAAAAGGAAGGTGAAAAATCACAGGTTTCATGTGAGGAGGAAAATAATGCAAAATGAAGAAAATAGATGCCTCATTAATAAAAATGCTTCTGAGGATCAGTTGGAAAGTTTTAGGTCAATTCATTTTTTGAGATCTCTCATTATTCTCTCTCTCTCTCTCTCTCTCTCTCTCTCATGCTCTTGGATACTTAGAGTTTTCTTGGAGCACTGTTGGAGAGTGAGGACACTTGGTGATTTGGATCAAGAAGGAAAAGGAAGAGTCAGAAAGTGCAATCACACTTTGGTATCAGCATCTAAAATATATTTTGAGTGCAACTATCGAGTTGCATGTATTTTTTCCTCACTAGTTTTTGCATGCATGGTGTATGCATGTGGAATTTCCTAGATTTTCCATTTCCTAGATAGCCATGGTGTTGGGGGTTTATTTCCATTTATTGTTTTATGGTTGGTTCTCATGATTCCTTTAGTTGTTGGATTGAGTTATTAGTTCCTAAATCCTTGGTTGCACAAATGATCTAGAGCCCGACAGACAACTGTCGGGTTTAGTTATTAGTCCTGGAGCCTTGGTTGAACAAAAGCTCTGGAGCCCTAGGTGGGTTGAGTTACTAGTCCAGGAGCCCTGGTTGGAAAAACACTCTGGAGCTTGGAAAAAACTGGGTTTGAGTTACTAGTCATGGAGCCTTGGTTACAAAAAACATTCTAGAGCCTTGAAGCAGTTTGGATAGAGACCAATTTGTGATGGTTGTGATGTCCGACCGTGAGGTGGAATCATTGGTTGAGGGTTGAGGTAGTTTGGCCTCTAGAAACCCTGAATTGGTTGTGATTGATTTGTTTGATGATATCCCACATTCATGCTTGGAATATGGCATGGGGGTGATTGGCTGAAGTGATACTTAGCTCAGCCAATATATGGTTGGGTGGAACGTGGAAGTCCCATCTCTGGTTGGTTTCTACATTCATCAATGAGAATTTCATTCCATTAATATTTGGTATGCAAATGTACTGATTTATATGTGGATTCTATTGCTATTGTATCCCGGTATTTCTGTTATTATGCTGGTTATGAGTATGTATTGTTACAATGGTGATGAATGGATATCCCCATGTTTTTATTTGTAAATGAATACAAAAAGTATCTATGGTCAAATAGATTGTATTGCAGTTAATGATGTAGGGGAGAAATGCTTCTTAGTGATTCTCAGGCAAGTATGAGACCCCTATGCTCTGTTCTGTTGTTTATACCTGTAGCTTTCATGTTTGTGACATGCTTGAAAAAGTTCCTGTCATGGATAGGAGGGGTCTAGATGAGTTATTAATGATGTGTTTGCTTCCTTATCATTGGATTATTTTTATTTATCATCTATGGACTTTTCTTGAAGTTCTAGGAAAAGAATTGAGTTCTAGGCCTATAAAGGTGGCTCAAATCATGGAGATGCATGCATAGAATTGATTTTTTAGGGCCCTAGACACATGCATGCAGTGTTATGCCTGGGGATATAACTTCCTGTCCATTGTCATGCAGTGTTATGCCTGCAACTATGGCTCAAAGAGGTCAAAATTTCATTGAGGGGTAAGAGGCTTGAAAGGTTGGGTTACCTCTTGGGGGTGTTGTTGTTGTTGTACAAGGTTTGTATGTTTTGTTTCCGTCAGTTCCAGTTCCTTAAGGTCACCTAGCAGGTTGAATACCATATAGTAGCCTCTTGTCACATTTTTAACCCTGCCAGCTAGTTACTTGGGTATATGTGGGAAGAGGGTGTTACAGAGTGGTACCAGAGCATGGTCCAATTCTTGGACTGGATTTGTAGTGTGTTGGTCATGCTTTTCTGTTGGTTGCATATGCATTTATCATACCTAGGGTGTATGTGCATGTTGCATCCATGTTGTGTTGGCCATGGTGGTAGTGGTGTCGCCATGGAAGTGTTGATGTTGTTGTTGTCAACATGTTGTCATGAGTGTATGATTGGTTATGTGTTTCTCATGCTTGTGTATTATTCGTGCACGTTTTCTTACATATTTTTACATATTTTACATGAATTTATTTCTTTTCTAGGGTCACATATTGGTCATGCTTCGGTGTTATCCATGTATGCTTTCTTGTGTGATGTCATATGTTGAACATGCATTGGTCGTTCATGATTGGTTATACATGTCAAGTGGGTGCCTATTGTCAAGTTTTCATTGGTTTGATTCAATTTTTTGTGCATGAGGTCATTGTATGCAATTAGGTAGTCATGATGATATTGGTATATTATGATGCTAATGTGTTGGTTGAGATAGAGTAAGAGATGTCTATCATTAAATTGAAGTTGAAACAATGGATTGTGGGGCAAGGGAAAATCATCATACAAGTGTGCATGTTTGGAATGCATGTATGTGATTCATGGTTGTTGTAAGAATTAGGGTTACTTATATGTTTTTCATTCTATTTACGTATGTGATAAATGCTAGTTGATCAATATAGTCATATGAATTATGGTTATGTGTATGCCTCTCATTCTATTGATGTTATGATAGATGTTAATTAATTATTGTGATCATATGTACATGCATTGGTTAGTAACTTCATGGTATTAACTTGATGTGTTATGAAACCAGCTCCAAAAATAGAAGAAAAGAGAGATCAATGCCTTAGAAATAAGCCACTTCGAGGGGGCAACCTCCTTTACATTACATAGATGAAAAATTCTTGGATGATACAAATGAAAAAACCTCCTTTCTATATATAGGAGTTCATGGGGTCACAATATAATCCTAGTTGACCTAACAATAATAATGTAAGGGCATAATAATAACAATATGGGGGTTCCAGGGGTACAACAATACAAATAAGGGGGCTACACTAACAAAAATAAGGGACTATACTAGTAATATAAGGACCTAACATGCCCCTCCCCTTCAAAAAAGTGTTGTCCTCAATGCTTGAGTAGCGCTGGATGCTTCTGTATAAAATTCTCATCCTACCATGTTGAATATTTAGTGATTAAGTTCTTCCACTTGATGAGATACTCTGAAATTGATCAATTTCGTAGCTATTAAGTTCTTGTTTCCGTGACTGCTTCAGGTTCCAATATGATTTTCCCTTCCTCGTCAAGTTCTGGCAATATTGTTTTAATTGGAAGTTTGTCACCTATAACTTTATTTAAGCATGAAACATGGAAAACTGGATGCACTCAAGAAGAAGCAGGAAGCTCCAATTTGTATGCCATAGTACCAATATTTTGCAACACCTTGTAAGGACCATAATACTTTGGTGATAATTTATTGACCTTCTTAACTTGCTTGAGGGACATTTTTTTGTATGGTTGTAGCCGTAAAAATACTTAGAATCCTACATCAAAACTTCTCTCACTGCGATGTTGATTTTCTCGTTGTTTCATTCGATTTTGTGCCAAATTTAGGTTATCCTTTAAGAGTTGGAGAAATTTTTGTTGATGCTCGATGTGGTCTTCCACTACTTGAACCTTAGAATTTTCTCTTAAAGATGATGTGATGGACAATGGATGATATCCATAAATTGCCATAAATGGGGTCATTTTGTTGTAGTATGGAAGGAAGTGTTATACCACCATTCAGCTAGAGGTAACCACTTGACCCATTGTGTTTGTTTATCAGATACAAAACAACGAAGACATCCTTCCAAACATTTTTTCACTATCTCAGTTTGCCCATCGGATTAAGGATGATAAGATGAGATATGAGCTAGTTGAGTACCCAAACAAGAAAATAATTTCGTCCAAAAATTTCCAGTAAAAATGGGATCTCTGTCACTTACAATAATCTTTGGGTTTCCATGTAGCTTTTGAATTTTTCCCATAAATGCAGTAGAAACTGTACTTGCTTTAAATGGATGAGATAATGCACAAAAGTGTGCATACTTGGTAAGTCTATAAACTACTACCATGATGACACTCTTTCCTTCGGACTTTGGTAAACCTGTGATAAAATCCATTGAAATATCCTCCCAACATTGACTTGGAATGGATAAAGGTTGTAGAAGACCTGGGGTCTTAATTGTCTCAAATTTATTTTGCTGGAAAACCAAACATTCTGCCACAAACTTTAGAATATCAGATTTAAGGCCATCCCAAAAAAAATATTTCTTCACCCTGTGGTAAGTTTTTAAAAATCCAGAGTGTCCTCCTAAGGGAGATGTGTGCAATTCCAAAAGAATATTTTGTTTTAGTTGGGAATCCTTACAAAGATATAAGCAATATTTTTACCATAAGGAATCAATTTTCCAACAAAATGTATCATATATACTAGGATCTTGCTGCAACTTTTGAATGAGTGTCCACACTTATTTGTCCTTCTTCCATTCATCCCTTGCTTTGATTATCCAATCTAGTTGGATAATAGAAATGACACATAGCAATGATTCCACCTCTTCATCCTTTCTTGAGAGTGCATCTACAACAACATTTAGCTTCCCTTTTTTGTAGATGATTTAAAAGTCATAACCCAACATCTTTGTGACCCATTTTTAAGGTCTTCTGAAGATAGTCTTTGTTCCAAAAAGTGTTTAAGACCATCATGATTATTTTTTACCTTGAAGTGTCTTCCCATTAGGTAAGGTCGCCATTTCTTTAGTGCATGTAGTATTGCCAACATTTACTTCTCATAAATATATTTCTGTAAATACTTTCCTTTGATTGGACGACTTTCAAAAGCAATGGGTCTTCCTTCTTGCATTACAATTGCACCAATTCCATTTCGTGAGGCATCACATTCTACAATAAAGGTTCTTATGAAGAATGGTGTAGCTAAGACTGGTGTTAGGCACATTGCATCTTTAAGATGCTCAAAGGCCTTAGTTTCTTTAGGAGTCCATGAAAATGCATCTTTCTTCAATAATTTTGTTAGAGTTGCTACTATTCTCCCATAATTCTTAACAAACTTGCGATAATACCCAGTTAACCCTGGAAATCCTTGCAACTGCTTTATGGTTGTGGGGACATTATATTCCTTAATGGCTTTAATTTTGTTAGGGTCTACCTTAACACCCTCATGAGGTAGAACATGACCTAGATATTCCACCTCTTGTACTCCAAAGAAACACTTGGAGGTTTTTGCATATAATTTTTTCTCTTCCAATAGTTTGAGCAACCTGTCAACATGTTGAACATGATCCTTCCAAGACATGTTGTAGATTAATATATCATCAAAAAATTCTAACACTAATTTTATAAGGAAGGGTTTGAAAATGGAATTCATAAACCCTTGAAATGTAGAAGGTGCATTGGCAATGCCAAAAGGCATGACCAAAAATTCATAATGACCCTCATGGGTTCGAAATGTTGTTGTCAGAATATCTTGAGTCTTCATTCTAATTTGATGATATCCTGAATGAAGATCCAACTTCATAAAATAAATTTCTCCATGTAATTCATTCAATAATTCATCAATCATAGGAATGGGAAACATATCTTTAATAGTGAGCTTATTGAGCACCCTATAATCCAGACACAAGCGCCATGATCCATCCTTCTTGTGCACCAATACTATTGGAGCAAAGAAAGAAATTTGACTAGGTTGAGTTATACCAGCCTCTAACATTTCTGTAATCATACGTTTTATTTCGCTCTTTTGGACATAACAATATCTGTAAGGCTTGATGTTTGGAGGAACACTTCCTAGAATCAAATGAATAAAATGATCATGGTCACGAATAGGTGGGAACCCCTTGGGAGTTTCAAACACCTTGGAATGATTTTCCAAGAATTTTTGTAGATCTGGAGAAATAGATGATTTTGATGTTGGAACTTCTAGTGATAATAATTGTGCAATCACGCCTCGTTGTTCTTTCTTCAGAAGCTTTGTCATGACATTAGAGATTATTATCTCTCATGGCTTCCCTGCGATACCCCATAATTCAACTTCCTTTCCTTCCGAAAAAAAAATTCAAGAAAAGTTCTTGAAAATTAAAAGCTACCGTCCCCAAATATTGTAACCATCGTACTCCTAGTACGACATCAACACCTCCGATTGGAATGGAAAGAATTGGACTATTCAATAAATATTCCTAGATGGTTAGCTTGATATTATGGCATTTTCTAGAGCAATTTATAGTTCCTCCATTTGCAACCATCACTTGAAATTATAGTGCTAGGTATAGGAAGAAATTCAATTCCTTGGCTACCTTAAAATGAATAAAATTATGGGTACTACCTGAATCAATCAACACTATTAAATTTTTCTTCTTGATATGTCCTTCTATCTTGAAATTTTGAGGAGTGGTAATTCCTGCCAATGCATTACACGATATGGTCAGACTCATTTATTCTTTCTCTAGGGTTGGTTCCTGGTGTATCTCCTCTTCTTTTGAAGTTTCTTGTTCATTTTCTTCCTCCTCTTTACAATCTATGTAAAATAATTTCTTCTCGAAACATTTATGACCTTTAGTGGATTTGCTATCACAACTGTAGCAAATCCCTTTTTCTCTTTTTTCTTCCAATTGTTGTGGTGTCAACCTTGTAGGTTGTGGAATTCTAGGAGTAGCAAAACTTCCATCTTTATAGATGTGAGTGGTAGGCTTCCTTGTCGCCATAATTTTGCATTCAATTTTCTTGCCAACCTGAATGCCTTATCCAATGAATTAGGTTCCCAAAGGCAATCCTCACATTGGATGTTTTCCTTTAAAGTCCCTATGAAGACATCAATCCCGTGTTCCTCTGGAATATCATTTACCCTTATATTCAATTTTCGGAAGTCCTCAATGTGCTCCACCACTGAACCCTTTTGTTTGATATTTATCAATTGGATAAAGAAGGTGTTTCTCTTTGTATCCTCATAATGTGCTATCATTTCCTCCGTAAAAATTGACCAAGTGACAATTTTTTTACGGGAGAAAAGCCATCGATACCATACAAATGTATTTTGTTCTAAATATAAAGTTTCAATGTATACCTTTTGTGTGCTTTGCACATTATTGAGATCAAAATATTGCTCCATCTGTAGTATCCATGTTACGGGATCCTTGCCATCAAACTTCCTCATATCGATCTTTGGAATATGGTGGGTCTTTGATCTAACATTAGAGTTTATGAAATCATGATTAACATTTATTTTGTTCTCATCATGAGTTTCCTCTACTATATTTTCACCATTAGGGATCATTTCTTGTATCAACTTTGTCAAACCTTCCATGTATGCTTTTAGATCACTCTTCATGTCTTCCATGTTGTCTTTCATTTTTTCTTCTATACCATCAATCTTAGCTTCCATGCCTTCCATGCCATTCTTCAAACCATCCATCTTAGCTTCCACGCCTTTCTTCAAACAATCCATATTAGCTTCCATGCCTTTCTTCAAACCATCATATTAGCTTCCATGCCCTTTTTGAAACCATCCATATTAGCTTCCACGCCTTTCTTCAAACTTCCATTTCAATTTTTGTTGCTCTTTGCAAGAGAAAATTTTGGTGCACTTTCTCTTGTAATTTTGATAGATCATGTTGCACTTCTTCATCTTCATGAGTCATAGTAGAGTATTCCGAGGGCTTAATGGGTGTTGAATTATTTTTAGGGGGCATTTTAGAACCAATTACTAAGATCTATGCTTCAATATGCTCTCGAAATCACTTCAGACTGATTTTTCAAACAAGACTTATGCAATTTGAAAAAAAAATACACACCATTTTCTTTCATTTGAGGATCTCGATATTGAAACTGAATTATCTTTGTGATTTCAGACCCTCAATATCTGAAATTCGGTCCTGTAATAGCCTGCTAAATCATATTTTGAATTCCACAGTTCTGACTTGATTTGGACGCTTCAAGCAAAATTTATGCCCAGTCTCCCACAATGACCTAATTATGGACTGGTTCAGTAGAGCAAACTTGTATGATGTGCCACGTGTCATTGTTTCCTCCTTCGACCCTAAAATTTATATATAAGAAACTACATTCTGTGTGATTTCGACTACTTTTTACAGAATTCCAATCCGATTCTTAGAAAGAGAATTATGATGATTTTCCCAAGGTCACCTCTTTTAGATGAAATTCAGGAGCCTGCAAAAATCCTAACTTCCACAGATCATATCTTTGAAAATATTGCGAACCAATATCTGAAATTTTTACACGAAGTTCCTCAGGATTTTGTCTTCTTGTGGAAAAAATTTCAGCTTTTGAACCTTCATAGAAAAAAAATTATAGCAAAAATTCTACGATGACCTATTTGGAGCAGCGAAACCCTATAATTGAAAGATTTGATACCAAATGTTATGAAACCAGCTCCAAAAATAGAAGAAAAGAGAGATCAACACCTTATAAATAAGCCACTTTGAGGGGAAAACCTCCTT
Organism: Pinus albicaulis; assembly: GCA_034641835.2. NCBI lineage: Eukaryota > Viridiplantae > Streptophyta > Pinopsida > Pinales > Pinaceae > Pinus > Pinus albicaulis. Next base: position 30,234,400 of record CM076574.1, on the reverse strand, counting down.
TATTTTACATGAATGAACCTAAAAATAATAATGTAAGGGCAAAATAATAACAATATGGGGGTTACAGGGGTACACCAATAAAAATATGGGGGGTACAATAACAACAATAAGGGACTATACTAGTAATATAGGGACTTAACATGATGAATATGTTATATGTTAACTTTTAGTTAGCGTAATGATTATTTTATATGTTGTTGATGAGCATGTTATATATTAACTTGTAGTTAGCTCGATGATTACGTTATATGTTGTTGATGAGCATGTTATATGTTAACTTATTGTTGCTATATGTTAGTTAACTTGATGATTAGGGTTATAGAATTAATATCTTGATGTTATATGTATCATGATAAATTGGATTTGCGTAAGAAAATGGTTAGGGTTATGCTATTCCATTATGAGTCGAATTATTGGTAACATTGTGTTGTACTAATCTAGAATAACTATGCATATGTGATTGTTATGCTTGAGTGCCAATTGTTTATGTGTTTATGATGTGAACATGTTAGCTAGATATTGTTATGGATATCAGACCTTATTTATGATTGGGTTGATATGTTATGAAGTTATATCATGCTAATATATATTGATTTTGCAGACAAGATAGCCTCCCCTGAGATACATTGAGGTATGAGTTTTCTTATGTTGTATACTTGGTGCTTGATTGTTTTGAGTGTTTTATTATGTCATCTAGTTGATCTATTTAGCATGGTATGTTTTCAAGTTGTTTGAATGTTTGATTATTTGCATGATATATGTGTCTGTAATATTGCATGAAGAAACAATATTGTTTTAATATGGTTGTACTAACACATATGTGTTGGGACAGATGATATGTACTTGAGTGTAAGTAGGTGATAGTTGTAGCATTATGCATTATGACCAATGAATGCGAGTTGATTGTGGAATATGACATGGTTGTTAGTATTGGTAAATTTTTTTTTCAAATTGATAGGTATGTTGTCTTGATCTTTGGTACATACGGCTGACATGCGTGTTCAGTTACAGGTCAACATCCTTAGCAAAAAAAGGTAAGGTAACTGATATATTGTATATTTATATTAAACGCTGACAGTTATGTGGTTATTCCAGTATGATGTAGGGGATTTCATGGCAGAAGATACTTCCATGAAATATTTGGAAAGGCTCAGGTTGAGCTTTCACTTGGAAGCTTTGGGAATTTGTGGGGACTTGAGTCATGTTGTTTGTTTCAAGTCTTGTGCTTTCGGTATTTTATGATTTGTTTGCACTTGATTTGCAATTTTTTTTTTATGTCTGATGCAAGGCCTTTCCACTTTTGTGTGGTGTCGTATTTATTTTGGTTTCTCATGGTATTCTTCTTGTTTTTTTTTTTAAATTTCCTTTTATGTATCGAGAGTCTTGGGAATTGATTATGAAAGAGGAAAGTTGACGAAACTCGGGAAGGACTAAATGAAAATTAGAAGGTAATGTAAGACTTGGATAAAGCTTGGTGCATGAGTAAGGGTAGTTGAAGGTAAGAATATGAGAACTAATTGGATTGGTTGGGTGATTGAGGTAAATGAATGGTGGCAGGACAATCATGAGAAACGTGACCAAAAAAGTTAAAGAAAGTGGATCTAGGATGTTAGATTCCTTGACTATGTTGGGAACTGTTGTTCTCAACATTGTGCATGTTGTGCACGAATAAAGGAAATTCTCTTCACCTAGACCTTATGATATCTAGAAATTGTGTTGTGAGTGTGATTATGTTGATGTTTATATATGTATACACGTATGTATGTATGTATGTATGTCATGTATGACAAGGTCGTCATGAATCATGATTGTTTAATGCTAATGTTTATATCTATATATGTGTGTATGTATGTCAATGTATGACAAGATCATGATTATTTTATGCTAATGGTTTTATATATGTATGTATATATGTATCTATGTCACTGCATGATAGGGATTTCAAGGATCATTCTTGTGGAGGAATGCTTTCTCATGTAGGTGAATGGCATGAAAAGGTTCCTGGTCTTCTGAGGGATCAAGTGGGAAGAGTAACTCTAACAGATCTATGAGGTCAGTATCATGTGGACATGAATTGATATCATATGCTTGTATTATTCCTATGTTTATGTTATGGACATGTAATGTTGAGGGGTACATCAGTGAAGTGAAATTAGTGTGATCTACGACATGCTAGGATAAACATGGAGAGTGGAAAGACACTAGAAGCAAGGTTGATTGTAGGGTTAGTGTATGGTCTATGGATGTATAGTGCTATTGTTGCGTATGTGTGGTGTATGTTGTATATTCAGTGATTGTACCTAAGGTGATGTGTAATTTTGCATATGTAGTATTGTGTACATATGATGTTGTATGTGTGTTGTATATATGGTGTTGTGTGTATATTTCATATGGAGTTCTAGGTATAGATGGTGCTATGTACATGTTGAATATGCAGTGTTGTGTAAATATCGTATTGTGTGCATGTTGGATATGCAGTTTTGTGTGCATATAGTGTTGTGTTCATGTTGGATATGTGATGTTGTGTACATATGGTGCTATGTACATGTTGAATATGCAGTGCTATGTGTTAGCCCCCCATAAATTTTTTGACAAGCAAACAGGGGGCTAAAATGTTTCTGAGCCTTCAATGAATGCATCTCCCTTGGAGACACATCATCCTTGAAGTCTCCTATGCCTTTGCCCTGTGATGAAATCCCATCTGCTGTATCCATACAAGAAACCTCTCTGATTGTGAAAATTCTGCTCCTGAAGGCCTCCCTTTACCCATGAAAGCCTGTAGAATATCCCATTTTAACCTATGTCTTCCCCTTGTCAAATTCCCCTCCATAACCCATAAAAATTTATAATAAAACTTTGTATTATAAAGACCCTGCCGCTAACCACTTCCCCTTTCCATCCCCACCATACATTATTATAAAAATTTATTATAAGGTTTTATAACCCCGCCACTTATTGATCGAAATCGAAAATTCCTTTCAATCACATGTTTTATGTGAAGTGTTCCGATCACCCATCGCAAATATTTGCGATGCGATTGATCGTGTCAAAAATATTTACAATGCGATTGATCGCGTCACAAGTCCTCGCACGATCGATCCGACCTCCGATCACAATATCGCAATCACATGTTGTGTTTTAAATGTTCCGATCATCCATCGCAAATATTTGCGATACGATTGATTGCGTCGCAAATATTTGTGATGCGATTGATCACGCCCCCGCTCCCGATCTCTGATTGCGATAGACCCCCGGTCCCACCACTAAAGTCCTCTACCTTTCGTAACAAACCCCTTTTTCTCTTGTTAAAGCTGAGCCATCGCCGTTCATTTACATGTTGATCCAACGGCCAGGAGGCTATCTGTCCCGGTGGTCCCCACCACGCACTACTCCATAAACCATATGGTTTCTATCGCACTGCCTTTCGAAGGCAGGCGGTATTTTTCGATGGGCCAGTGATTCCATGCAGCATCCGACATGTGGTAGGAGCACTATTTCAAAACCGCCTGCTCATCGCGCGTTAAATTTTGGCACAAGATGCGTAGCAAAAAGCATGTGCACCACCCGATTTGGGGCAGTTGATCCAACGATGGTCACTCCGCGAAGCTGCGTGCGGGTTAATCAGAAAAATTCGTACCCTCTGGGTCCCACATCCGTGGCTCCGCTTCATTGTTTTTCCCTGTTTTTCTTTGTAATTCACTCAAGTGAAGACCTTTGGGCCTTTACACTATAAATCTTTATTCCGCCACTTTCCACTGTTTCTCCACTGCTCTTCCACCATTCCTCCGCCTCCGCAACATTTCTCCACCACTGCCCCGGGTTTGTAGCAGGTCTATTATATTATGCAGATAGCACAGAGAGGTCGTTTCAGCATTTGCCAACAGACCAACAGAAGAGATTCAAAGGGGTTTGATGCCCACTACTGATGCAATTAATGTTTGACCCCGCATTCAAAGGAAAGGGCGCAGTTTGAAGACTTAAGCATGCAAAGGGTCATATCCGCGTTTTAATATCAGTAGGACGCATTTCTCTAGGAAGGAAATTTACCTATAGCACTCCTCATATCTCCTCGAGCTCTGAAACAGTTAATTATGTTGACATAGCTTCTTAATACTGTCTGGACGTCAGTTATGGAGGTATGGAGAGACCTGCAAATTTTCCATCCAGTTCACTTATTTCAGAAGGCTACCAGAGAGTACCATCAGTCGGATTTCTTCAGAAGAACACACTTGAAGTTATTGATGAGACTTCTAGACCACGCTCCAGAGTACACACAGTTAATGAAGAGCCATTTTTGCAGAATGGGCATTCGACCTACCTCTCCTCTGTCTTAATAAAATTCATTTAATGAATATCAACTACCATTGTTATTCTTTTCTCCTATAAGAATTCCCGAGAACAGATTGAAGAGGGTTGTTGTTCGGCTGCTGCAGTTGTAGTTATAGGGATTCAGTTTTGATTTTTAGAATAGTTCTGGGAGAAAGTAGCAGAGTAGTTTTTATTGTAGTAGGCTGGGAGGATAAGTTGGGACTGTAATAGCCATTGAGCTCAGTGTATGTGACTAGTTTTGCATCAATTAATCAAAGCACATTTCACAGGATCCTAGTCTATTACTATTGGTGATGTTTTTCTAACTCTGTTTATTACATTTTCATAATGTTCATTATATGCTGGCTTGCATAAGAAATATGGCATAGTATTTACCCTTGATAGGTACCCTATGTCTCTGCTCTCCTTGCCTTTAATGTTTCTCTGCTATATGTGTTGTCTGAAGATTGGTTTCAGTTAATTTAACCAGTGTAGTAGTTCCTTGTGCTGCTAGCTGATGTATGAGTTAAATGGAATATGTCTCTAGTTGTTCTTGTTGGGTTTAAGATGGAGATTTGGAAACACTAGGGATCAGAGTTAGCCCTATCCACTAGGATCCTTGTGCAACCAGCTGGCCTTTACAAGATCTCTTGTTAAACCTATCTCTGTTTTTCCTTAGAGCATGCTAAAGTTGACCTGGAGTTAAATGACCTCTGGTCCGATCTATAAGCTGCTCCTTTGTCTCTCCATTGAAAGCTGCCTTTGAGTATGTCCAAGAAGGTTTGGAGTTAAATGACCTTTGGCTTGATCTATAGACAGAAATTGGTTGTCTTTCCATCTTTCACCTTCTTTCCTTAATGTTCCATTCCATCATCTATCTAAGAAGATCCTTTAGTGTAGATGACTTTCCCTCTGAAAGCCTTGGTTAGTGGTTGCAATTAATTCTCCTTTCATGACTCCATAGCCCAATGGATGACACTTTCTTGACCTATTCCCTTTGCTGAAACATCCTGCTGCTTTGTTCATTTTCTCCCATTACTTCCTCAGTCTATGATTTCATTACCAACCCAGCAACCAACCAACCAAATCATTTTAAAACCCCCTTTATGCTTCATACCTACCCTAATATCTCAATTTGAGCTTTCAAATATATATCATTCTTTGTTTTATTGGAGAGATCCCTCTCCGGGTCCAGGAGGGCTAGATCCTAGGGCCCCAAAGTGGTTTTGATGTTGTCTTATCTTTTGGTATTGCCAAATCTGCCAAAACATAAGAACCCCAACATAATGGCGACTCCGCTGGGGAACTGAGTGCATTTCACCTTAAACATTCTTAGGCACTTAGAGACCCAAGATCTCTGGTTATATTGGCATTCTATTGCTGATGGTGGACAACATCCTACTTCAAACATTCATATTCATCCACCTGGTGACTCCACACTCCATAATCCTCAAAGACTCCACTGGAGGAAGAACCTAAAATATGGCCAGACCTCATAGAAGGATAGAACATATGGGTTGGATTTGGTTTAAAGAATTCATTGTCTTTGTCTACCACTATGTTCTGTCCTACTTTAAGCCTAACCAAGTGTACAAAGATGAGACCCACTATGAATGTGGGAAAGATCTCAAGTCTCAGTCTTCATACCATGAGGAGACCTGTACCCCTGTGAAAAACCTGGTGGAAAAAGAAGCTTCAAGCAACCATGAGCCCATTGCTACACCACCTACACCTACAAAGGTCATAGAAAGATATAAGCCTCTGGTTTTACCTCTTATCTTCCAACCCCTTCCTTCAGAACTTATAAACCAACTGCCTCATTTTGATGGAGAAAATAAAGGGGCCACTGCTGAAGAACATGTTCAAAACCTTGAGGATTTACTTGAGTTGTATGAAATAGAAGAAGATGATGTGTGCATCTGAATGTTTTCCTTGTCATTACAAGGAAATGTTAAGAGTTGGTTCAAAGGCCTTCCAGTGGCAAGAATTTTCAGCTTTCATCAATTTTCTCAAGTTTTCCTTGATAGGTGGGCAGCCTCGAGGAATGTTCTCCTCATCCTAAAAGAATATCAGAATTTGAGAAGGCATTCAGGAGAGACAGTGCAAAATTTTTCAGCCAGGTTTAATAAGGTATATGATGAAATACCCTCTGATATAAAACCACCTTTGGGATGGGCTTTATTGCACTATCCAAGTTCTTTTGACCCCGAGGTGGAATTCCATATAAGAGAAAGAGAACCTTCGAGCCTGATGGAAATGCAGAATATAGGAATTACTGTCGAATACAACATAAAGTGTAGGGAGGAAAGGTTAAAAGCAGCAAGGAAGGACCGAACAGAGCAAATAGCGTAGATCTCTTTAGAGAACAAGCTGGAAAGACTGATAGAGACTGCCAACTCCTTGATAAACATAGAAGAGGAAGAATATGAGGCCGAGACCAGAAATGATGATTGGAAAATACCTGCTCCTTGTCCTCAAGAAAGACAAACTAGATCACTGCAAGACATGAATTACACGCAAAGCATGTATAATGAACAATATTGTAAGTTGGAAAATGAACTTGTAGATTATTTTGAAGAAAGATTCGCTGAAAGTCCTGAAGACTTGATGGGTGACAATGCTTGTAATTATGGTTTCTATGATGTTGATCTGTCTAATGATAATTTTTTCCAAGGGGAAACTGAGCTTGCAGGGCCATCATCAGTAGATTCATGGGAGGAAGATTACGACCATCAACTTCAAGAAAATGATGAGTCAATGCGGGCCATCTATGATACTGATGAAGAAAGTGTTGAAAGCATGATAGCAGACGAAGATTCATTAAATCTTCTCTCTGCTTTATATCCAAACATCAGTTGTACTTTCCAAGAGGACGGAAGCCAACAAATCTTCAGCACATAGGACAAGGAGGAAAGGGTTGAAGAAAATATTGAGTGGAATGAATATCCTGAGCCTTATCCTGAAAGTATTAAGGTAATCAAAGAAACCCCCGCTCAAGAATATGTTAATTTTTTCACAGAGTTCAGTCCGTTTCAGCAGAACCAGCCTGCGTTACTAGAGGACATGATTTTCGAATATAATGAGCCCTCTAGCTCACGCTGCAATGAAGATGAGCGAGATTTTCTCCCCCACAGTAATATTTGTCTTGATCTAGAGGAAGAAGAGGTATTCCTGGTCGATGCCCATACGCCAAATACTCCCAACCAGGAAAAGGAGGAGTGTGATTACGAGGGCCTCATTGCAGATGCCATGATTAAAGTTGCTCGGGATACAGACAACCTACCAGCCATGGCAGGCCTTAAAGGAGAAAGTGTACACCATTTGTTCTTTGATCCTGTGGCCGAGTACATGGAGGCCCTGATTGGCTCAACTCCTCAAGCATCAATCCTATGCAAGAGCCAGATCCATCAAGAGAGGGCACCACAAATGGTGACTGCAATTTTGAAGAACCACATGCAGAGCACCCTGTGGTTATCTCTGACAGGCAGCCAATGCTCATATCCTTTTCTGCTACTACTTGATTGGCTGCATTGGCATTATTGTATCACCTAGAGCATCATAGATTTCCAGTTAGAGTAGGTTAGGTAGGAAGTTTGAAATAAAGCTCAGTGTGTGAGCATGTAGTTAGTTGTTTTAATTTCTGCAAATTCCGGCAAGTCAAACGGTCTAATCTTGGCTTGACTGTTCTTCAATTTCTGTCTTAGAATGTAGAGAAGAAATCTGTTGGACAGTCTAATCCCAACAGATATTAGACTAGGTAGAGAAACGCATGAGACCAATAGTCTAATCTGGTCTCATGGAGCAATAAGGGTAGATTTAGAATAGGTTTATTTTCTGTTTGCAAAAATTGATGATGTAAAGGGTCTGCAAGTCCAAATGCACCCAAAAGAAAATGTTAGGACTATAGTGTGGGTAGGTAGTTGTTCGGGAGAATTTTACTGCTGATATGGTGTCTTCATAATTTGTGGCAGCTGATCAAAGAAATAAAAGGATGGTTCAAGCAGTAGGCATCTGGCCTACGCCAAAGATCATCTTCTGAATTCTTGACTCCTTCAAGAAGAATTCATCCCCATGTGGAGCCACTGTTAGCCCCCCATAATTTTTTTGACAAGCAAATAGGGGGCTAAAATTTTTCTGAGCCTTCAATGAATGCATCTCCCCTAGAGACACATCATCCTTGAAGTCTCCTGTGACTTTTCCCTGTGATGAAATCCCATTTGCTATACCCATACAAGAAACCTCTTTGATTGTGAAAATTCTGCTCCTGAAGGCCTCCCTTTACCCATGAAACCCTGCAGAATACCCCATTTTAACCTATGTCTTCCCCTTGTCAAATTCCCCTCCATAACCCATAGAAATTTATAATAAAACTTTGTATTATAAAGACCCTGCCGCTAACCACTTCCCCTTCCCATCCCCGCCATACATTATTATAAAAATTTATTATAAGGTTTTATAAACCCGCCGCTTATTGATCGCAATCGCAAATTCCTTTCAATCACGTGTTTTATGTGAAGTGTTCCGATCATCCATCACAAATATTTGCGATGCGATTGATCGCGTCACAAATATTTGCAATGCGATTGATCGCGTCACAAGTCCTCACACCATCGCTCTGACCTATGATCGCAATATCACAATCGCATGATGTGTTTTAAATGTTCCGATCATCCATCGCAAATATTTGCGATGCGATTGATTGCGCCCCCGCTCCCGATCTCCGATTGCAATAGACCCCCCGTCCCACCACTAAAGTCCTCCGCCTTTCGTAAAAAACCCCTTTTTCCCTTGTTAAAGCTGAGCCATCGCCGTTCATTTAAATGTTGATCCGACGGCCCGGAGGCTATCTGTCCCGGTGGTCCCCACCGCGCACTACTCCATAAACCATCTGGTTTCTATCGCACCGCCTTTCGAAGGTAAGCGGTATTTTCCAATGGGCCAATGATTCCATGCAGCATCCGACGCGTGGAAGGAGCACTATTTCAAAACTGCCTGCTCATCGCGCATTAAAGTTCGGCACAGGATGCGTAGCGAAACGCACATGCACCGCCCGATTTGGGGCAGTTGATCCAATGGTGGTCGCTCTGCGGAGCTGCGTGCAGGTTAATCAGAAAAATCCGTACCCTATGGGTCCCACATCCGTGGCTCTGCTTCATTGTTTTTCCCTGTTTTTCTTTGTAATTCACTCAAGTGAAGACCTTTGGGCCTTTACACTATAACTCTTTCTTCCGCCACTTTCCACTATTTCTCCACTGCTCTGCCACCATTCCTCCGCCTCTGTAGCATTTCTCCACCACTGCCTGGGTTTGTAGCAGGTCTATTGTATTATGCAAATAGCACAGAGAGGCTATTTCAGCATTTGCCAGCATACCAACAGAAGAGATTCAAAGGGGTTTGATGCCCACTACTGATGCAATTAATGTTTGACCCCGCATTCAAAGGAAAGGGCGCAGTTTGAAGACTTAAGCACGCAAAGGGTCATATCCGTGTTTTAATATCAGCAGGACACATTTCTCCAGGAAGGACATTTACCTACAACACTTCTCATATCTCCTCCAGCTTTGAAATGGTTAATTGCTGACAAAGCTTCTTAAAGACTGTCTGGATGTCAGTTATGGAGGTATGAAGAGACCTGCAGATTTTCCATCCAATTCACTTATTTCAGAAGGCTACCATAGAGTACCATCAGTTGGATTTCTTCAGAAGAACACACTTGAAGTTATTAACAAGACTTCTGGACCATGCTCTAGAGTACACACAGTTAATGAAGAGCCATTTTTGTAGAATGGGCATTCGACCTACCTCTCCTCTATCTTAATGAAATTCATTTAATGAATATCAACTACCATTGTTATTATTTTCTCCTATAAGAATTCCCGAGAACAGATTGAAGAGGGTTGTTGTTTGGCTGCTGCCATTGTAGTTAGAGGGATTCAGTTTTGATTGTTAGAACAGTTCTGGGAGAAAGTAGCAGAGTAGTTTGTATTGTAGTAGGCTGGGAGGATAAGTTGGGACTATAATAGCCATTGAGCTCAGTGTATGTGACTGGTTTTGCATCAATTAATCAAAGCACATTTCACAGGATCCTGGTCTATTACTATTGGTGATGTTTTTCTAACTCTGTTTATTACATTTTCATAATGTTCATTATATGCTGGCTTGCATCAGAAATATGGCATATGATTTACCCTTGATAGGTACCCTATGTCTCTGCTTTCCTTGCCTTTAATTTTTCTCTGCTATATGTGTTGTCTGAAGATTGGTTTCAGTTAATTTAACCATTGTAGTAGTTCCTTATGCTGCTAGCTGATGTATGATTTAAATGGAATCTATCTCTAGTTGTTCTTGTTGGGTTTAAGTTGGAGATTTGGGAACACTAGGGATCAGAGTTAGCCCTGTCCACTAGGATCCTTGTGCAACCACCTGGCCTTTACAAGATCTCTTGTTAAACCTATCTCTGTTTTTCCTTGGAGCATGCTAAAGCTGACCTGGAGTTAAATGATCACTGGTCCAATCTATAAGCTACCCCTTTGTCTCTCCATTGAAAGATGCCTTTGAGTATGTCCAAGCAGGTCTGGAGTTAAATGACCTTTAGTTTGATCTATAGATAGAAATTGGTTGTCTTTCCATCTTTCACCTTCTTTCCTTAATGTTCCATTCCATCATCTATCTAAGAAGATCCTTTAGTGTATATGACTTGCCCTCTGAAAGCCTTGGCTAGTGGTTGCAAGTAATTCTCCTTTCATGACTCCATAGCCCAATGGATGGCACTTTCTTGAGCTATTCCCTTTGTTGAAACATCCTGCTGCTCTGTTCCTTTTCTCCCATTACTTCCTCAGTCTATGATCTCATTACCAACCCAGCAACCAACCAACCAAATCATTTTAAAACCCCCTTTGTGCTTCATACCTGCCTAATATCTCAATTTGAGCTTTCAAAGATATATCATTCTTTGTTTTATTGGAGAGATCCCTCTCCGGGTCCAGGAGGGCTAGATCCTAGGGCCCCAAAGTGGTTTTGATGTTGTCTTATCTTTTGGTATTTCCAAATCTGCCAAAACATAAGAACCCCAACACTATGTACATATGATGTTGTGTGTGTGATGTACATATGGTGATATGTAAATTTGGTGTTGTGTGCATGATTTTACATGCGGTTTTGTATGCATGTGGTGTTGTGTACATGTTGTAGAAGTGGTGTTGTGTGCAGGTGGTGCCGTGTACATGTTGTGCATGTAGCATTGTGTAAATGTGGCGTCGTGTAAATGTTGTGCATGTGGTGTTGTGTACTTTTTGTACAAGTGGTTTGGTGTACATTTGGTGTTGTGTACACGTTATGCAGGTGGTGTCGTGTAAATTTGATGATGTGCACAGGTTGTGTAGGTAGTGTTGTGTACAGGTGGTACACTGTACATGTTGTGCATATGGTACTAGTATACATGTGGTATTGTGTGCATGATGTACACATTGTGTTGTGTGCATGTTGTACATGTTTTGTTGTGTACATGCGGAACTAGGTATGTGCATTATGTAGTCGTGGTGTCATGATATTTATATTCGTTGTATTGTACTATGTATATGTACATGTATATGCATTGTGTTGTGTTGTACACCAGGTGTGGGGTGTATGTATTGTGTGGTGTTGTACAACTTATGTGGATGTACGTGTTGCACACTGTGTGTTTGTGTACATGAGTAAAGATAAGAAAGGGCACTGGGTCCTTGCCGGGTGTGGCAATCGATCCGATGTGTGTACAGAAAGAACAACAGCAAAAGTAAGGACTGATGAAAGATAAGCATTTATATTTTATTTTAGTTCTATTATGCATGTGATCTATGATTCTGACTTATGACGGTTACATGTGATTTATGATCATGGTTTATGGAGATTTCATGCGATTCATTATTTGGCCTATGATGGTTGTGTTTTGAGCTAACCAGATGGGATATTTTTATACATGATAATTTGATTAAACATCTAGTTTGACCAGTGTTCCAGGAAGTGAACAAGATTGCAAGTGTATCTTATTGATGAGCTACCAATGAGGTGTGATTTTATTTTATTTCAATTCATTTTGAATATAATGGAAATTATGTGATTGGTACAGGAAGCACAAAATGATAAATTGGTTGGTTGAAACTGATTGCAAGCATTAGCAGTTTCAGCAAAAGGAATTGGAAATGCATCAGAATGCTGGTAAAGCACTTCAGGAGCAAGGCCATTGTGGGACACTAGTACCCAATAGTGTCCATTGATTTTCATGAGCATGCTATGACCAGTATGATGGTTTTGAGGCATGGATATGCCTTTTTTTTTATATATATCTTATGATGTGAGGAAGCCTTTCCAAGGGATGGAATTCCCGAGATGGGGTTGCCAAAGGAGCTTGGAAGGAGTGTGGCTACATGAAATGGGGTGACTATATTTCCTGAGGGATTGTGTAGCAGAGAAGGGAAGGTCGAGGATGGATTTTTTTTTGTCATTATAATTTCTAGATGGAATCAAATGCACATTGGGAGTGTGCCTTGGAACAATGAGCAGGTAACTGTTCATTGAGAGGACAAGTTGAGTAGGATTGTAGCGTTAGACATTGGATGCAGATTTGACTTTGGCAGTGGATTCTGGACTTCCTGGGAAGGAGGTGAATCCTAGTATTACCTTAAGGGTGGAGGTGTGAGCCTCATTATTCCCTTTTTGCTTATGCAAGCATCGTATCCTTATATTTTCTAGTTAAGAAAATTTTCTTATGTGTATATGTGTATATTATTGTAAATACTATATCGAGCTAGATTTATAAAGCTCCATAGACAACATTACTATTTGATGATTGAAGAAAATATGGTTGTTATTGTAAATACTGTAATGAGCTATGTTAGAAAGCTCCATTACACGGTATGTTTTTCATGTATCAACAATGGCCATGGTAAATACTGCAATGATTTGTGTTATAAAGATCCATGGGAAGTATGGTTCATTTTCAACGGTCTGTTGGTTTGTAGGTGTCATTGAACACCAAGGATGGTGCTCACCCAAGGGGGAGGGTTAAATAATATCCCTATTAAAAAATCATGTAAAATACATGTAAGACCACATTGATGGGACACGTATTCCAAGTTTAATGCTAGGAAAAACATCCTGGTGGGTGTTCAATTTGATTTATTATCGCTAAGGAAATTGGAAAAGGCAATGGAAAGCATTAATTGGAATTTTATTTATGTAAATAATGGAAAATATGAGAAAAGGAAGGTGAAAGGTCACAGGTTGCATGTGACAAGGAAAATGATGGAAAATAATGGAAATGAAGAAAATATAGGCCTCATTAATAAAAAGGCTTATGAGGATCAGTTGGTAAGTTTGGGTCAGTGCATTTTTGGAGCTCTCTCATTATTCCCACTATCTCTCTCATACTCTATGATACTTAGAGATTTCTTGGAGTACTCTTGGAGAGTGTGGATACTTGGTGATTTGGAGAAAGAAGGCAAAGGAAGAGCATGAAATCACAATCATACATTGGGATCAAGATCTACAACAGGTTCTAAGTGCAAGTACCGAGTTGCATGTATCTTTTCCTCACTATTTTTGGCATGCATGGCATATGCATGTGGATTTTCCTAGCCTTTACATTTCCTAGATAGCCATGGTGTTGTGGGTTTATTTCCATTTATTTTTTTCTGGTTGGTTATCATGATTCCTTAAGCTATTGTGTTGAGTTATGAGTTCCTAGAGCCTTGGTTGGAAAAATGATATGTAGCCTAACAAACAATTTTTGGGTTGAGCTACTATTCCTGGAGCCCTCGTTGGACAAATGCTATAGATCCCTAGGTGGGTTGAGTTACTAGTCTCAGAGCCTTGGTTAGAAAAATTCTTCAGAGCCTAGAAACAATTGGGGTTGAGTTACCAGTCCTGAAGCCTTGGTTGGAACAAACACTTCGGAGCCCTGGAGTAGCTTGGATGGAGACCAATCCCTGATGGTTGTGATGTTTGACTATGAGTTGGAATCATTGGTTGAGGGTTGAGCTGGGTTGGAATTTGGAAGCCCTAGATTGGTTGTGATTTATTTTTTTGATGAGATACCACATTCATTATTGGAATATGGCACATTGGTGATTGGATGAAGTGAGACTTGGCTAAGCCAATCTATGGTTGGGTGGAACGTGGAAGTCCCATCTCTGGTTGGTTTCTACATTCATTAATGAAAATTTCATTCCCTTAGTATTTTGTATGCAAATGTACTGATTTATATGTGGATTCTATTTCTATTTTATCCATGGTATTTCTATTGTTATTATGTTGGTTATGAGCATGTATTTTTATAATGATAATGCATTTTTACTTGTCAATGAACACACAAAGTATCTATGGTCAAATAGATTGTATTGTAGTTAATGATGTAGGGGAGAAATTATTCTTAATGAATCTCAGATAACTATGAGACCCCTATTCTCTATTATGTTGTTTATACCTGTAGCTTTCATGTTTGTGACATGTTTGAAAAAATTCTTGTCATGGCTAGGAGGGGTCTAGATGAGTTATTAATGATGTGTTTTCTTCTTTATCATTGTAATGTTGTTATTTATCATATATGGAATTTTCATGAAGTTATGGGAAAAGCATTAGGTTCTGGGCCTGAAAAGGTGGCTCAAATCCCAAAGATGCAGGCACAAAATTGAGTTTTTAGGGTCCTGGCAGCAAGAATGCAGTGTTAAGCATGGGGATATAGCCTCCTGGTCGCTAGCATGCAGCGTTATGCCTGTGGATATGGCTCAAAGAGGCCAAAATGTCAGTGTGACCCAGGGGTAAGAGGCCTGAACAGTTGGGTTACCTCCTGTTGGTGTTGTTGTTGTTGTAGAAGTTCTATATGTTGTGTTTCTATCGGTTCCACTTCCTTAATTTAACCTAGGATTTTGAATCCTATATAGTATCCTCTCATCATATGTTTACCCTGGTTTTCTGGTTACTTGGGTAGATGTGGGAAGAGGGTGCTACAACATGCTTCATGAAAATCACTAATTAAGTTTGAACTGGGTGCTAGACTGAGAGATTGGCTCATGGATTGTGCAGTGCCCAGTTCTAGAGGTTAGGAGTAAATACCGAGGCATAAGACTTTGTAGTGTGTAGTTCAGGGAGGCCATGGAAGGGTGACAACACAATTGAGGAGCTCAAGGATGCAGTCTTGAGGCTTGAAGTTTCCCAGTGTTCAGTTGTAGAGGGAGAGAGGCTTAGGTATTGTGTAGTTGCGTAGTTCAAGGAGGTAGGCTAGGGGATTTAGGATTGAAACTACGCAATGCATATAATGATGTTGATTGGGAGGCTAAATTGTAGAGTGTTGGAGCTCAAGGGGTTAGGGTTGAGTAGTGAGACTACGTAGTGTGAAATTATGGGAGGTAGGAACTGTGTATTGCGCAATTCTAGGAGGCAAGGACTGAGCTTGAGGGTTGAGACTATGCAAGCACAGTTCCATAATATTGAGTGATGGGCTGCTGCTCGAGCTAGAAATTTTCATAATTTGGCTAAGTGCGAGATCAATGAGGTTAAAGTGACAAGGAAAAAATTTGATATGATCACACAGTGAACAATCGATGACATAACATTGATTATTCAATACACAAGAAAAAAATGGTCCCCTAAATATGACGACAATATTACAACTTCCTCCAAGTGCGACACTTAAGATACACTTTGCAACGACAGTGAAAAAAATTGCATGAAAATGCATGAAAATTTGGGAATGAGTGTATTACATGTATATATGATAAAAAGGACTCATTGGAACCAAAATTACCCATTGATATGAACCATAACTCCAATTATACGATGTGCGACACTTTCGATGCTAGAACATGATACTTTGGTTTTCTTGCAAAAGGGACTTGAAAAATTAGAGAATACACATGGAATAACTCACTACTAGTGACAACAACATGCAACGTTAACGTAGGCTCTGAAATTTGAACGTAGGCCAAAATTTTGGAGGGTGTTGTAGCAGCAACAACACTTGGAAACACATTTGTTAAGCTCCAACTTCGCTTCCTTGGTCTAATATTTTGTGCAGGGTATAGTTTCTCAAGAAGTATTGATTCATTATTCAGATTAATTTGGATTCCCCACTTAACCCAATTATATATATAGTCACCTTCATCCCTTTCTCGGTTGAACACATTCATAAGGATATCCATATCGAAATTATTTTGATTTAGGAGAAGGGTAATATAATCGAGCTTAATACATTTAGAGTATGAGTTTTCATCTCTGGGGTTTCTTCGCTACCAGCAGGCTTGGAAAACACCCCGATGGAGTCACTATAGAAATGTAAGCATTTCTTCACTTCTAGTGAACCTATATAGTACCTTAGCGAAGTTACTAGCTTCACCTATCTGCGCAAGAAGCCTTTCTCTTCTTTCACCACTTATTTATTTTTATTTATAGGACTATACTTCGACGTGTATTTATTTCATGGGGTGGAAGAGGGATCTCGAATTATTGAGAGTAGAAGAGGTTGTTCCTTCAAATAAGTATATATATAACCTTTTATATGAGTTTTCTCATCTAGTTTTTCCCCTTTCCTTCTCTACTTGATTGGATTAGCATGCAAAACACAAAAACACAAAGAACCAAGCATAGGAATGAGGTTCCTAGAATAGATATGGGTATCATGGTTCCACACAAAGCTCTCCTTACAAAAGGATCGTATTTTCCATCAAAACATCATTGAAAAAAAGGTATGAACCAAGACGAAGAAGAAGGATTGAAGGTTAGCCAAATTTTGTAGTGTCACAAGACCCTTTTCCATCTTGCCACATGCATTGGAACCAAAAAAAAAATTACACAAAAGGCTTATTCACAAGAATGAAAGGACAAATGGAAAATACTAAACATGACATAAAACAAAAAAAATTGAAATACTATATACATAACGTAGGGAACAACCCTAGAAAGCTATTGAAAATATTGCTTCAAGGCTTGATCGTTGATAGGAAGAGAGTCTATATTCCCATCCAAATATTGGAGACGATAAGTGTGATGGCCAAGCTTCTCATGAACAACAAATGGTATGATCTGTTAGTCATTAATAATTTTTTCCTTTTCATATATGACTAAATGCTTATCCTAGATTTCTAGAAACAAAATTCATGAATATTGTGAGTTCTAGAAATCTCATTGCCTTCATTATCCTTAGGATAAAATTTTCTCTATTTAAATACTATATCAAGTCATGGCCAGCCTATCACTCCCAGAAGACCCATCATGGGCTCATGCCACTCATTTTTTGTCCCATTTCTACACTCATGACCTCAGTACTATGTTCTTCCTACCTATAACCCTTCCACTTCCACCTCGGATTGCAAAGTGGCCTAACCTTTTCCCCTATTCACCAAGTGCCTCAAAAATTGGTGGCCTCAAGCTACCTCTCTAGGCTCTTTAGATAAATCAAAATCAGTGGTTTTGGGCCTACAATGCATAAAGTTTGTCACAAGCTCTATTTTACACCTAAAGACCCCAAGTCAAGTTTTCAGCCAAATGAAAGCCCAAAGAGCCTCCCACTAGGTCATTTAGGGTTTCATAGGTTATAGGATGGTTTTGGTGTTCTGAATCATTGCTTTACATGTTATAAGATGCTGCATCAAATAAGAAAGAAGGTCAACACATGATTGTCCAATATGGATCCAAAATCCCTCAGGAAAGGCCTCCTTGGTCAAGGCAACATTCTGCAAAGGTATAATTGTGCATCTTAAAAAATTTTGCAGGAATGATTGAGATGGATATCATGTAGAAAATGAGGTAAGGTAAGAGGCCAATTCCTCACTAAAGAACATCTACAACAAAGAAAATGAGGCAGGCCTATGTTTAAAGAGAATCATGTTTTTTAGGACTGATTGGCTAAAACAGTGTTGCCAAACAAAAAACCAATGCAAAAGGCCACAAGGAAAAAGGCACATCAACACAACCAAGCACATCAAGCACAACCAAGCCTTAAGATTTTTTACATACTTCTCAAACTCCTTAAAGGAGACCTCCACAAATTTGGACAGGTTTTTGTTTTTTGAGATTTTAGAGGCCTATAAGCGCAACGCCATTGGTGCTATGCTATTCCCTCAGGCATCCTCCGAGGAAAAAATGCACATTTTTGGATTTCTCATGACTAGCACATTATTCTCACCAAATTTCAGAGAAATTGGAGCATTTTTGACCCCTCAAAAGGTCAAAACAGACCTCATTTTTCACCATTCTGCCTCCTTTTCAGTCCTGGCGCTCCGCTCAGAGCAGTCTTGGGGATTTAAATTTTTGAATAGGTTAAAGGTGATCAATTAGAAAAATAAAGGTATATCTAGAAAGAGGACTCATCAAGATTTCCAACGCGCCATCACGGAGCAAAATCCAACATCGGGAAGGCCCCCAAAACTTGTCTGCAACAGGACCTATTTTCTGCCTAAGGTGGCACTGCGTTTATGGACATCACTGTGTGTTTTTGGCCAAACGTCAACAAAACACACTCATTTATTGAAAAATTATATTTTAGTGTTTTTTAAGGAAAATCACTCTAGAATTAGGTGCAAGAAGTTATTTTGGCATTTATTTGATGGGATATTTTGTGCCTTGGGCCTTGCATGGTCTCTTTTGCATTAATGGCATTTATGAGTGATTTTCACATTTTCCAACCCTATCTATGGTTTTTTCCCTCTCTTGATAAGATAAATAGAGCTTTAGGGCTTCATTTTAAATGTTGGCATTTGATGATTTTTGAGAGAAATACATAGTTTTCTTGAGCTTGAAGAAGAAATTGGTCTTGTCGAGTTTCTAAATGGATTTCTTTGATTGACGATGAAGGTGGATAGCTTGCAGGATCCCTGAGCTTGGTTATTGGTGAAGTGATTCTCTTTCATGTTATTTTTTTCTCATGTTTTCATTATGTTTCCATCCTTCTATGCTGCAATAGAACAAAAGAGTATAGGATAATAAATGTTGTTGAAGGCACCTTAGTCCTTCCTGTTGTCTGTTGTCTTTATGTTTTCCTCTACTAGGTTTGTTTAAGGAATTATTAGCTTCTCCTTAGATCTATATATGCTTTTTTATTCCACAAATGGTTCAATACAGTAGTTTCAAATATTTTTTATGGTTAGCCCTGCCTATTTGATGATATTTAAACTCTGTTTTGGAATCTCTCTTTGAAGTATTACTTGTTAGGTTTTAGCCAAAAAGGCTATGTTTTGATCATGCCCTTTGTCCATGCTTAATAAGTTTTCTTAAAGTTCTTTGAAGCTTGATCATTGATGTTTAGGCATTCCCTCTTCATTGATTAAAGTTATTTGTTATCTTGAATTTTTTCTAAACCTTGAAGGTGAAATCACTAGAAGTTAAATGAGTTTCTCGCCTTCTATATTTCATTGGAATGTTTATCTTGAGTGCTTATTTGCTTAAAGTATAATCTAAGAGCTATTGGTTTGCCCTGCATTATGATTATGTTCTTATGTTGATCAGTATTTGAGACATCTTGTTTAAAAAGTATTTGTTTAAGGATACTTCACTGCCCTTACACACCTACTTTTTTCACCAAATTATTATTCATTTCACTTCACACATGCCTTATAGATCCATTTTAACATGCTAGATTTTCCCTATTGTGCATCTTGTTTCATTATTGAGATATCCATGACCTTCATAGACTCCATAGCCCAATGATTTGTAGACCTCTCACTCCACCTATTCTACTTGACCATCTTACCCAACCAAAACAAACAACAAACCCCACACTTAACAACTAGCCTAAAATCAAACCCTAAAAGAAAAAAATTCACATCCTTTGCATACAATAGAGAGATCCATCTATGAGTCTAGGAAGGCTAGGTCCTAGGACTTCAAAGACCAATCTTATGTTACCCTGTGCATTTGGTCTAACAATCTGCTAAATCACAGGACCCTAACATTTTGGCGATGATGGTGGGACCTTCTGAGTTAGTGACAATCTAAGTATACCTTAGGACTTCAGAAAACCCACAAAATTCCTTAGATTAGGATTTAGTTGTTGATGGTGGACAACGATAACATCCTTAAAACAGTAGCCCTGCGACTCCATTGGTTTTTAGTAGCCCTGTTGACCCCACTAGTTCTCATAAACTTCCCTGGGAATGCTTTAAGAAATCCCAATCATGCTGATGGTGGACAACAAAGTTGAAATCTTCCACCTGGCGACTTCGCAACCCTCAATAGACCTTAAGACTCTACTGGTAGAAAAAAATAGACTGGTTGAAAATATACAGTGACCCTTTCTGATTTACAAACATGGATCCAAAGATACAAAGGAGATATGCTTCGATGAATAGAGATCATATCCCTGGGTTTCCACATAAAATTCCTGAGATAAATTGGTTAAAAAACATGCCTATATTTCAAAATGAAAAATGTGATGACCCCTTATTACATCTCATCAAATTTCATATACATGTATGGAGGTTAAAGGTTGAATGGCACGAAGAATGCCTCATGAAAATATTTATGGAAACATTAGAGGGTAAGGCAAGAGAATGGTATGAATGGATGAAGCTTGGTAGTTTGTTTTCCTTAAAGGATATCCACAAGGCATTTTATGAGCATTATAAACAAAATTCCCCATCTTTATCATTAGCTGAAAATTGCTGTGATAAATCTCAGGATATCATATAGTACCTTATAGATAGTGATGAAGATTTAGGAAATTTGCATCCTAAATATCTCTTAGCATCAATCCATGATTTTCATTCTCAAGATAACTATCATAATAGCCTATAGGAGTTAGCTGAGGAAGAAACCAGTCAAGAAATAGAAGAAAACCCACAATATCTCTCTGAAGGCACAAGTGATGATTCACCATATCTTCTAGGTGAGGCTCAAGAAAACATTAAGCCCCAAAATCAACCTTCACAAGGGAAAGAGAACTATTGTAATTCTATCCAATAAAAGAGAAAAAATCCTCCTCTTTTGACTGAAGAGGAAATCAATCAGATCATAAACATGCAACCAACCTCTAAACCTTCATATGAATAAAACATTTATGTTATTTCTCCTACTACTCCCATCTACCATAAATCAGAAAGTGAACTTGTAGATCAATTCAAAGAAAAACAATCTGATAATCCAATTTTCTTGATTGGTAACACTACTTATTTTGATGATTTTCCAAAGTTTGATCAGTATGATGATAGTCATGTGCTCCAAAAAGAAGCTAACCTTGCAGAGCTATCAGTAGTTGATTTGTGGGATGGAGTTCACTATCATCAGCTTAAAAATATAATCAGCCAATACATGTCACTTATGACACTGATGAGGAAAGCCTTGAGAGTTTAGAAGTAAGTGAGGAGTCTCTAACTCTTTGCCCTACTTCACTTCAGTCCACCAGAAATAACTTTCATGTAATTGGAAATCAACAGTCTTTTAGTTTTGATGTTAAGGTTGAGGAGGATGATGAACTTCTTGAGCAAGTTGTCAATGAGAAGCCTTTTCCTAAAATGGTTGAGGAAATCATTTGGGACATATCCTCCTTAACTCCAAATTTGCAGCCACCAAGTTCCATTGGATTATAAGTTGCAAATGAAGTCACATAAATTGATGATCACATAAGAGCTACTACACCTCCTTCTCAAGAAGATTTATTGCCAAAGAATACCCCTGCTCACCAACATGGTGGCCTTTTCAAAAAGTTTAGTCCACTCAATTAGAATACATTAGGATTGTTAGAGGAAAAAATTTCAATATATGATGAGGGTACCAGTTCAGATGATCTTGAGGAAGAGGTGGAGTTTCTTTCCCAAAAAAGTCCCAAGTTCAACAAAATGGAGAAAAAAGTAGTCCTGGATTAAGCTTATTTCCTAGATCCTCTAAGCCAAGTATTATTTCAAGATTCCTTTGCTATTTTCTTAGAGGTAGTTGAAGAGGGATTAAAATATGTCAAAAACAGTTTGATGCAAGGTTTAAGAAAAGTTTAGGCACTAGTATTCAAACACAAGTGAGGTGGGAGTGGCCTTTTGATTTTTTCAAAACCCTCAAAAAGTTGAACCAAGGTCCCTCATGGAATCATCTGCTTGATTGGTTATATTGGAAAAGAGAGTTCACCAGCTAAATTTATATCATGTATAGGTTAAATTAGGATAGATAAGCATGCAAATAAGCTTAGCCTTTGTAATATTCCAAAATTTGCATACAAGCAAATTGGAATATTAGATTTTGCTACTTTCACCTAGGAGAGGAATAAATGGACAAGGAGGCCCATGAACAATAAAAATATGAATAATTTCAGCCTTAATAAGGAAAGGCATTACCTTAGGAGCTAGATTTTACACTTTTAGGTGTGAACAAGGGAAAAATAGATGTGGACATAGTTAAGTTTGACTAAGTCAACATGCATTCTTTAGGAGGAAGAGATCACCCAAGTAAACTAGCTCAATGTGAACAAGGATCGGCCTAGACACACATATGAAAACCAGATTGAAGATCCCTTAGTGTGAAAAGAGGCATTACATGTGGATTAGTCCCAGTTGGCCAAGTAAACAACGCTGCTACAAGGGGGAGGAAAGCCAACAAGGACAACGCAGTTTTGGAAGAGGAATCTTCACTAGGAAGTCACCTCAAAAATGTGTGGGGTCTAGGGTGAGGAGGCTCACCAAAGATAAAAATGAGGGCATAGCATCAAGGAGATCATTCAGTATTCAGCTATCTTTGGTATTTTGACTACTTGCATGCTTCAACTGTTTAGTTGTGGTTGCAACACTGCTTAGTGAAAAGGATTCCCGTGCAGGAATTCCATCCCATTCTTGGATCATATTGCTTAAGGGATCTAAAGGAGGGTTTTGAGCTTCAATTCTATAATTTGGCTTAGGGAAAAATAGCCATCAACATCTACAGTGTAGTTGCCTTCAGGAACTATGTCATTTCTGCAGGGAAATTTGTTGTTGGGTTAAACTTTGCTATTTTTGTCCTAGTGTTTGAGGAGGAGGTGTTTATTTCCCTCCAGGAGCTCTAATAAAGAAGGCCTAGGGCCATTTTCTATATTATTCATCTATTTTATGTTATATTCAGCCATGCTTAATACAGAGTTGCAGTAAACTGCATTATTTTCTGCAGTGCTGCTTTTTGTACATGTATATTGCCGGAAATCCTTGCCAGGTGTCTTTTCCTTTGTGTAGAAGATATTAAACCTCCATTTCTCTTCTATTTGATTAATGTAATATCAAAATCAGTCTTATTTCATCATTTTATTTAGAAACCCTCATGGGAGTTATGCTCTCACAGTCTTCAGAAATTCTGTTGTAGAGAAGTCATGGGATCAGGGTGTTTTTAAGCTATCTTGAGTTGGGGATATCTGTTTAGTGTATCTAGTTTCATTTTTTTCACCTCCCATTCTTCAAGTGGGTTTCATATTTTCTAAAATAAGGGATCCAAGTCCCAGAATCCACTATTATTGCGTTATTTTCTGAAGACAGCTGTTTTATGCCCTATATTGCTGCATTTCCCCACTCGGGAAGGAGAATATAGGCCATACCCTTTGTGAGGTTCTTACATCTGCTGGTGATATTTTCTTTCACATCTAATGAGCTTCTCTATAGTTCCATGCTCATGAATTTCTGAAGCTCCAACTTTGGAATGTCTCAAAATATTCCATTTGTTGTAGCAATTCTAGATTTGGAATATTACAGCCTTTTGAGCATCTATTTTTGGTTTCATATTGTTTTTTCAAAAAAGAAAAAAATGAAAAAAAAAAATAGGAAAAAGATGAAAAATAGGGTAGATTTAAAGAAGAGGTACAGCCCCATACCCGAAAAAGAGTACTACTGAACTTGTGCAAGTCTAAATGACACTACTTGTTAAGAAAGAGAGTATTGTTCAGTCATCTAGCCTAATCATGGCTGAACATGTTTTTAATTTATTGTTGATAGGTTAGTGAAAGAGAGCTTTTCAAAACATCTAAACTCGACTTGTCAAAAATGATAGATTAGGAATGAAAGATACTGGTTCCACATGCTCAAAATTGAACCAAAGAAGAAGATAGGGATGCATACCAAATGACAAATCACAACCCTTGTTTTTATAGTTTTGTTTGTACAAAAATAATGTTTGTGTACAGCTTGTCCTAATGCCACAACCCATGGTAAGTCAAATTTCCTAATCCTGATTTAAACCATGTTTTCAATTGCATGTCAATAGCTTAGAGAATGAGGTCTGTCATACAACTTAATCTTGACAGTCAAATAGTCTAGGTAGAGAATAAAAAGTGTTCACTAGCCTAATATAAACCCTTGGAAGTAATAAGAGTAGAAGTATATAGTTTTTTTTGCTTTCAAAAGAAGAAAATGTCAAGGGTTTTCTAGTTCAAGTGCACCCAAGGAAGAAAAAATGTAAGGCAAGTAGGTTGGGTAGGTAGAGGTGAAGTTAAGATAATAATGTTTTTCAGATTATTAAGGTCACAACTTAAAGAAAACATCAGAAAATGAAAAGAAAGTGAAACCCGCCCAATGGATGATGTACTGGTCTTCATAAAACCAAAGATCTGAAGCTCTGGACACCTCTTGAAAAGGAGCTGCCCTCCCCAAGTGGAGCCACTGTTAGTCATCGATAATTTTTTCCTTTTCATAGATGACTAAATGCTTATCATAGATTTCTAGAAACAAAATTCATGAATATTGTGAGTTCTAGAAATCTCACTGCCTTCATTATCCTTAGGATAAATTTTTCACTATTTCACTACTCTATCAAGTCATGGCCAGCCTATCACTCCTAGAAGACCCATCATGGGCTCATGCCACTCAATTTTTGTCCCATTTCTACACTCATGACCTTAGTACTTTGTTCTGCCTACCTATTACCCTTCCACTTCCACCTCGGATTTCCAAGTGGCCTAACCTTTTCCCCTATTCACCAAGTGCCTTAAGCATTGGTGGTCTCAAGCTACCTCTCTAGGCTCTTTAAATAAATAAAAATCAGTGGTTTTGGGTCTGCAATGCATAATTTTTTTCATAAGCTCTGTTTTACACCTGAAGACCCCAAGTCAATTTTTTATCCAAAGACAAGCCCAAAGAGCCTCCCACTAGGTCATTTAGGGTTTCATAGGTTATAGGATGATTTTGGTGTTCTGAATCACTGCTTTAAATTTGCTAAGAGGTTGCATCAAATAAGAAATAAGGTCAGCACATGATTGTTCAAGATGGATAAAAAATCCCTCAAGAAATGCCTCCTTGGTCAAGGAAACATTCTGCAAAGGTATAACTATGCATCTTAAACATTTCTGCAGGAATGATTGAGATGGCTATCATGCAGAAAATGAGGTAAAGTAAGAGGCTAGTTCCTCACTAAAGAACATCTACAGCAAAGAAAAGGAGGCATGCCTATGTTTAAAGAGAATCATGGTTTTTAGGACTAATTGGCTAAAACAGTGTTTCCAAACAAAAAGCCAATGAAAAAGGCCACAAGGACAAAGGCACATCAACACAACCAAGCACAAATTGGAGATTTTTAGAATTTGTAAATAAATAAGGGAAAAAGGTGAGGTGAACTGAACAGAAATGGATGAACTTGAAAGGTCTGTAGAGAACTTAGAAGACAACACTAATTATTTTTCTCTAACAGCCTGAAAACCTAATATTTTGGAAGGATAGGCAAAGTAAGTAAAATGAAGACTATGGGCCTCCATAATGACAACAGAAGGTTGAAGAAGATATCAGAAGGTGACCTTCATGGTTTGCCAAGGTAACAATGCTTCCCTACATCAAAGGGAAGAAATGCAAAGCAGTATCAGTATGAGGGACGTCAGGTTTTCAAGTGTAGACAATTTCCTTCAAAGGGTCAAAGGAATAAAAACATGGTTTCGGGTTATAAGGTAAAAACTAACATGAACATGAGTTTTATGTTATATGACTGAAGGTTGTCAAAATCCAAAGAATGATAAAGGAGACCAAAACAAATGTGTCATGGCACCTACAACAATCAGAGGTGGAAAAGAAGAGACATAGCAGTGTCTCATATGTAAACAAAGGAAGTTTGGCAGTGCTCAAGCCCTCAAGGTTAAAAAGATACATTTTTATTTCTCCAGCAGGCCATCACCAAAAGAAGAAAATTCACTTTGAAAAGTTTTCAAATCACTTGCAAAAGGTCAAAAAGGATATCAGTCAAATGACAAAAGAGATTGAAAAACATTACAAGGTGGGTTTAGGAAAAAATAAATTTGCATGCCCAAGACCATAAAAGTCAAATTCATTTAAAAACTTGACTCATTGTGCATTTATATTTGCAAGAAAAGCAAGAAAACCCTATTGGAGAAATTTTCTAAGTTTTTGGACAAATCCTGGCCCAAGTCACTAGCGTTGCGTGAGTATCCTGGCGCTACGCTCACAGAATCTGGCACTGTGCTCACAGGCTTTGGCGCTGCGCAAATAGGATTCTTCAAGGTGTAGTTTTACTCGGTGTTGCACATACACATGGTGGTGCTATTTTCAGAGGGTGGCGCTGCACGCAGGTGAAACAACACTCCCAGGACTTGACTCTGTCAGGCACTGTGCTTAGACAGGGACCCGATCCGCTCAGCATTATGCCCAGAGGCTGACCTGACAGGCCCATCTCTGCCCAGCGCTGCACACTGAGGTAGGAAGGCCTACACAAGGCGTGCAACACTGCATGCAGAGGACCCCACAAACCCAACTCGCTCGGCGCTACACTGAGAGGAACACGACAGGCCCGGCGCTGCACTAATACAGAAGGTCCTCCAAATTGCAAAATATTTGCATAAAGCTCAAGGAAAGCACCCTCACTGATGATGATGAACAAAGTGGTGAAAGTGGGGGTGATAAAATCAATGAGGATGAAGATGATGATTAAGAGATATAAACAGATTATGAAGAAAAGAGCAGTGGGCTTGACAATGATGAAAATCATACCAAAAGACACCATGGATACAGATGAAACAAATGACAAAAATGCAGAAGATAATGAAGCAAGCATAAGAAGAAAATGTTCATGACAGCCATGACAAAAATCATGAAAGTCATAAAAATAGTAAAGGCAGCGACCCCCATAGTGACAATGATGATAAGCAAAATGAAGGCAACACAAAGGATAGTCATGGTGACAGTAAAGAAAGTGGGAAGAATGATAATGAAAATGAAGATCACAACCATGATAAAGACACCAACAAGACTACCATCACACCTTTTTCATTGGCATATCAAAGAGGCCCACATTTAAATTCAAAACACTAAAAAGAGGAAAATACCAAGTAAACCTTGAAATCTTGCTCAAGATTTTCTAGAGACTTCTCAAACCCCTTGAAGGAGACCTCCACAAATTTTGAAGAAATTTGGACAAGTTTTTGTTTTTTGAGATTTTGGAGGCCTATAAGCGCAGCGCCACTCGCGCTACGTTTTTCCTTCAGGCATCCTCAAAGGGAAAATCTACATTTTTGGATTTCTCTTGACTATCAAATTATGCTCACCAAATTTCAGAGAAATTGGAGCATTTTTTACTCCTCAAAAGGTCGAAAAACACCTCATTTTTCACCATTCTGCCTCCTTTTCAGGCCTGGCGCTGTGCTCAGAGCAGTCTTGGGGATTTGAATTTTTGAACAGGTTACAGGTTCTCAATCAGAAAACCAAAGGTATATTTGGAAAGATGACTTAGTAAGATTTCCAACGAGCCATCACAGAGCAAAATCTGACATCAGGAAGGCCCCTAAAACTTGGCTACAACATGACCTATTATCTGCTTAAGGTGGTGCTGCGCTTATGGACATCACTGTCGTTTTTTGGCCAAAAGTCATAAAAAAAATACTCATTTATTGCAAAATTATATTTTATTGTTTTTTAAGGCAAATCACTCTAGAATTAGGTGCAAGAAGTTATTTTGGCATTTATTTCATAGCATATTTTGTGCCTTGGGCCTTGCATGGTCTCTTGGGCATTAATGACATTTACGAGTATTTTTGACATTTTCAAACCCTATATAGGGTTTTTCCCTCTATTTTTAAGATAAATAGAGCATGATAGCTTCATTGTAAATGTTGGCATTTGATGAGTTTTGAGAGAAATACATGGTTTTCTTGAGCTTGAAGAAGAAATTGGTCTTGTGGAGTTTCTGAATGGATTGCTTTGATTGATGATGAAGTTGGATAGCTTGCAGGATCCCTGAGCTTGGTTATTGGTGAAAATATTCTCTTTCATGTTATTGTTTTCTCATGTTTTCATTATGTTTCCATCCTTCTATGCTGCAGTAGAACAAAAGAGTATAAGCTAAGAAATTTTGTTGGAAGCACCTTAGTCCTTCCTGTTGTCTATTGCCTTTATGTTTTCCTCTATTGGGTTTGTTTAAGGAATTCTTAGCTGCTCCTTAGATCTATCTATGATTTTTTATTCCACAAATGGTTCAATACAGTAGTTTCGAATATGTTTTATGGTTAGCCCTGCCTATTTGATGCTATTTAAACTCTGTTTTAGAATCTCTGTTTGAAGTATTACTTGTTAGGTTTTAGCCAAAGAGGCCATGTTTTGATCATGCCATTTGTCCATGCTTAAGAAGTTACCTTAAAGTTATTTATAGCTTGATCATTGATGTTTAGGCATTCCCTCTTCATTAATTAAAGTTATTTGTTATCTTAAAATTTTTCTAAACCTTGAAGGTGAAATCACTAGAAGTTAAATGAGTTTCTCGCCTTCTATATTTCATTTGAATGTTTATCTTGAGTGCTTATTTCTTAAATTACAATCTAAGAGCTATTGGTTTTCCCTGCATTATAGTTATGTTCTTATGTTGATTAGTATTTGAGACATCTTGTTTAAAAAATATTTGTTTAAGGATTCTTCACTGCCCTTACACACCTACTTTTTTCACCAACTTATTTTTCATTTCACTTAACACATGCCTTATAGATTCATTTGACCATGCCAGATTTTCTCTGTTGTGCATATTGTTTCATTATTGAGATATCCATGGCTTTCATAGACTCCATAGCCCAATTATTTGTAGACCTCTCACTCCACCTATTCTACTTTATCATCTTACCAAACAAAAACAAACAAAAAACCCTACAGTTAACAACTAGCCTAAAATCAAACCCTGAAAGAAAAAAGTTCACATCCTTTGCATACAATAGAGAGAGTCCTATCTGAGTCCAAGAAGGCTAGGTCCTAGGACTCCAAAGACTGGTCTTATGTTATCATGTGCATTTGGTCTACCAATTGCTAAATCACGGGACCCTAAAATGATCCATAGGGACTGAAACTTAGTTTGTTTCCCCTTCTCTTCATGGGATTTGTCCCACTTTAATATCGGATTTACCGCACTAAATTTTTTCTTCCATGCTTACTTCTTGTCAAACCATCTCTTGATATGATTCTCATGAAGATCAAATTTTTATTTTTCTTTCCTCCTTTCTTCCTGTAGCTTCAAGAGAGTATCTATCCTAATTTGAAAAAAAATACAAGGCTTACCTTGAGACTCTTATGAAAGGTGAAAGGTAGGCATGTAAATTTTCAGAGGTAGGATGAATTCTTTTCCTTACAATAGAAAGTAGGGAGAGGTTTTCAGAGAAGGTTTAGGTGTGACACGGTCAGCCCATAAAGCACTCACCAAAGAATTGTGTTAGTTCCTTTGCTCAGAGAAGATGATGTTTTTGAGAAAATGGATAAGGTTCTTATTTGTTGAGTCAGCATGACCCTTCCCCTGTGGATAATATATAGTTGAATGTTTTTATACAATGCCACTTTCTAATGCAAAATCATAGAGTTTACGAGATGAGAAATAATTTGCATTATCGAAAACAAATAATGTCGTAACATTGAACCTGGTAATAATGTTTTTCTTGAGGAAACTAATGAATTCCTAATCATTTAGTTGTTTGAGAGGAATCACTTCTATCCACCACGTGTAGTAGTCTGTAGCAGTTTTTCTTCGATGAGTGTGGAAAAATTTCATTGATAAAATCTAAGCTCCATTGTTGGAATGGTTCTTCTACAATGATGGGATGCAAAGGGGCAACCAAATTCTTATCTTGGACAAATCCTTTCTAAAAAATTGGGCATTTGTGGGCATAAGTATGAGAATCCTTGAAAATTGTGGGCCAATAGAAATTGGCCTGCATAATCTTGTGCACAGTAGTGTCACCCACGAAATTCCCACCAGCTAGTCAATCATGGAGGACATGCAATACCCTTTCTGAATCAAGTGATTCCATACATCTGAGCAAGACCCCATTATGGTGCTTCTTGAAAATCACTTTGTGTACCAACTAATATGATAGAGATTTCAATCTAGTAGCCTCTTTTCTATTGCCGATAAATGAGAGGGCAGGGTAACATGCTCTAGATGTTGTCGCACATATGTATACCAAGAGTTGGGTTCATCATTGGGGGTAAATTGTTCAATGTTATACATTTATATTTCCTTATCCCATCCAGAATGTTGGAGTAGGGTCTCTTAGGACAAAATTTTGATAAAAATACTATAGATTTTGTCTGAATTTTGATAAAAATACTATAGTTTTTGTAAGTTAAGTCATGCGTAGCACAGGTCAAGGGGATTTGGGGCAGGTCAAAGTCCCTCACGAGTTGTAATGGTTCAAAGGGTAGAATTAGGGGTTGAAAACCATAGTTTGCAGACCTTAGATGAGCGCAGGCTAAAGGTATAAATAGGAGTCTAGATCAAGTCGATATGGGACATGCTATAAGAGATCTGAAATATGTTTTGATGTTTTAAGCTAAGAACTGAACTGGTCTAGGTTTAGAAGGCTCATGCTGGCTATGTGTGCGGAGACCTAAGTCCTGCTGTGTGCGGACCCCATTGGTTGTGTTCACGAGTAGATCGAAGGTGTTGTAAAGAAGATTTGAACTGTGAATGAATAAAGGAATGTTCTGGAAGATATCTGAGTATCAAATGCATCTATCTTTTGCTTTATGATTTTTTTTGCATATTATTTACAATTATTGTGTTATCTATGTTTGGATCAGTTACACGACTGTATTTAACCTTAAACGAATAGTTAATGCATGGATAAATTGCTATTGAAAGTTAAGGTTATGTATTAAGGGACATTGAAAGGGATTGCGGATCTATAATCGTGTGTGCACAGGATAACCCGTGTAAATTAACCTAAATCTATCTGGTTAGGGATTCTGTTGTGAAGGCTAGATCATAGTTGTTTAGATCTAAAGACACCCACATCAATTAAATATCTCTTAGGGTGTGGAAACCTAGTTCCAACACCCCCCCATACTGATCTGGGTTTGAATTTGACTTGCACAAGTAGGTTACTACCAAAAGGGCCAGTAGTAAGAGGCCCTTTTTGGTTAACCTCAAATTTGAACCTTGGTCAGGACCCCTTAAGCCAACAAATGGTTCCGTTGTTAGGACCAGGATCATTTTGAGAGAGATTGGGTGATGTGGTGGCCATCAAATCCTGAATTAGATGACTGGTTTGAGAAGAAAATGCAAGAATTTTCCCTTAAAGAAAAAAAAAGTAAGAATTTGTCTGCTGAAGATTGAAAACATAAGTGTATCTTCACAAAGGTTCACGAGATCTTTTTTGTGACCTTTGCGCACAAATTACAGGAGTGGTTATCAAGATTAGAAGAGTTCCAAACCTGTTGGAAGGATGACTAGGTCATGCAGTGGACATCTAAATTGACCCAACAGTTGAAGCAAACTGATAATTCTATCACTTGAAATGTAGATCACTGGGTTGATAGTATCTTGGGTGGGTTTGTGACAGAATTTGTAATAGATCAGTTTGTGTCGTATTCTGAAGCTGAAAGGAGATTTATCAAGGGACCGAGAGGTAAATTCTTACGCTCTCTACCTCTGCTGACTAAGATGCTCTTGTGTGAAAATGGAGTTTTATGCATCCACACTGTGTGAATGATCCCTAATAAGATAGAAATCATACGCGCAGCGGAAAATCACAGAGGGGGCATATTTGTATACAACCTTTTGAAAAATTCACTTGACATAGAGAATAGTGAGGCTGCGTGCATCGAAGGTAGCCCTTGTGTCATGCCAGAGTCAAAATCGCATAGTGGTAAGACATCTCCTACCCCAACACCACCACCATCTCCAGAAGATATGGCCATGCATATGAATCTACCCACCGTTAAGGGTGTGGGAGATGAGAACATGGATAGCTTTTGGTTTGTGGCTCATGCAGTGTGGACTGCACAGAATTTTAATACTGATGTTGTCAAGAGAGCGCAACTGCCTATGACATTCGAAGGTGGTGTGTTAGACTGGTTCATGGGATATCTAGCTCAGAACGTTGATCCCACTGTTGTGAATATTAAGGACGCTTTGAAAAAACAATTCAGGAAGGAAAATTCCTACTCACAGTGCGTGATATAATTAAAATATATCAAGCAGCGACCGAAGGAAGCAGTTTGGGAAGTTGATCAATGGATGAAGCACACAATCAACAAAGGACGATTTTTTTACAATGATAAGCAGCCTAAGGAATGGTTCATTTCCATGCTCTTCCACATTTGCGCAAACCTATGGTTAAATAGAAGATTGATTCTCAGGCTGAAGTTCTGGAAGTTGTTATGAAATTAGAAGTTGCACCCAAAGTAGATGATCAATTCGGAACACTACAAATTCAACGTCAACTCGAGGCTATGCACTTAGAAATTCAGAACCTACGCAGATATCGGGGTAAAGAAGTTGGTGCAGATGTTTGGTGCATATGTTGTAAGGGCTCAGGCCACAGCAAAGATCAGTGCACTCTGTTCTCGGATTACATGCAAGCAGGGGGACCAAATCCACTACGCCCCAAGGATGCTGTTGGGCCAAGTGATACTCCCACACTATGGTGCGTTGATTGTAGGGTAGTTGGATCATGGAAAATTTTAGGGGCTAATATTCGCAAGTGGGCTAATTTTCCATGGTTTTCCAAAAAAAAAGATTCGTCAATTTCCATTTTTTTATAAAAATGATTCACCCAAATTTTACAGTATAAAATTATTTTACGTTAAAAATCACCAACATTATATAGAAAATATATATAATGTCATTATAAATTTGAATAATTTTACAAATACATCAATAAACATTTATAGTTTTCATATTAGGGACTAATGAGATTCACCAATTTTTTAAACTTCAAGGTAATTTTCCATCCTTGAAATTATCCCTAAGTTGGATGATATGATACAGACCATTGTCCTCAATTAGGAAGTTATGTGCCAGAGCTGAAGCATCAGTGGTGCAGATTTTTCTCTTCATTTGGTCATGATGAGCACCGCTGCCGAACATTCAACCTAATGATTGACATCGCTAACCTCTACAGAGTGCAGGTTGACCCGTCGTCATCAGAATCTCCCTCTGGATGTGGAGGATATCCAGCAGGAGGAAGGGGAGGGGGAAGAAGTGGAGGTGTAGGTCGAGGAAGAGGTTAACTAATCTGCTGTAACTGTGGGGATGTTGGAAACTATGTGTGCGACTGCACAAACCATGCATAACAATCTTGCAGGTATTGTAGGAAATTTGATGATGTAATTGAAAATTTTCCTGTGTTAATTTCTAGAATGCGGGAAAAGCAACATAATGCGCCTATGTAAAACATACAGATGGTTAAGGTTCAACCGTGCGATGATGGTCCAAGTGTAAAAGTAATTATAAGCAGTGGTGCTACCACCAGAGGATATGAGGAAAATAAGGCTGATGCAGAGCCACTTATCATAAAAGCTTCAGACAAGAAAGAAGGACTCAACCTACAGAAGGAAAAGGAGACTTTCATTGAAGTTAGAAAGGAATTTTTTGCTACAGGAGCGTCCACATCAAAGTCTATCATGGAAACACATATTGATGATGAAGTAAAACA
Source organism: Pinus albicaulis (assembly GCA_034641835.2). NCBI lineage: Eukaryota > Viridiplantae > Streptophyta > Pinopsida > Pinales > Pinaceae > Pinus > Pinus albicaulis. The sequence goes on along the minus strand of CM076574.1, from coordinate 30,200,280 downwards.
ATTCCTACAAGCATATATTAAGTTATTCTGAAATTAGAAGGAAATAGATAATCTTCAGGCCCCGATAGATAGTTGCACGGAAAAATAAGTACCTCGAGCTGAGACTAAGGTTGTGAACAAGATTTACAAGAACAAGAAGGGAACTGGTCGAGAGATGTGCATGAATATGTAGATTGGAGAGTATGAGATGGATCAAGTCATCCTGGACCTAGGGTCTAATGCAAATTTTCTACCTAAGTAGACCTGGCAGAAGATGGGAAAACCAAAGCTGGAATGGTCCACAATTCAATTATGCACGACCAATCAGTAGAAGATCATTCTGCTTGGAAGACTTCTAGAAGTTATGGCAGACATTTTTGGAGTAAAGGTACGCACATATTTTGAAGTGAGACAAATTATGGACGATGCAGATCCCTGCCTTGCACTATTATGGTTGGATTGGGCCATCGATATGGGAGGCATCATCAACCTGAAGCGTATAAACACAATCTTTGAGAATTATGGTACGCGGGTAATAGTACCACTAGACCTGGCCGAAGGAGAAATATATACAGAGCTAGTGCGTGAAGGAGATGATGTCAACCATATCTACAAGATGACTTTGCAGGACGAGTATTTGATCAGCCCTACAATGGATGGAATGCTGAATTGGGAGAAGGATATTTCGTGTTTTTCAGATTCAGATGGGGAGATGGAGAACTGGCAGAACCGGCTACATGATGTTTCTGTTCTACGTTGCCTCAATATCACAAAAAAAATTTGATGCATCTTCTCAGAGGTAAGAGAACTGCCCTATTTTGATGGTTTTGGCAGTGTCATAGTATTTCTGAAAGAATTGGAAAAGGTTGTCCCGGAAGAACGAAGGTTCTGGGCACTTGATCTGGCTATGCGCACGACCCCAATACGTTAGTGGGATACACACAAGGGAGTTTTTAAGGACTGAGAGGAATGTAGCAAAATGATGATGTTGCGCTTTGAGCCTCCCACTACCCCACCAACTGAGATTTTCTATGGTCAGGGAGACCCGCATAAGAACCTAGCCATGTGGGTGGAAGTTTGGAAGGAAAATACCTGGAACAAGTGGGTTCATATGTTTATTCATTCGTTGGGGCTAGTACCTACTACTTGGTATCTAGAAATGGAGCTGCAATGAGGGACTCACCATTGGATTACAATGACTGATGATTTCCTATAAACCTTTATCTTGGTTGGAGGATCTGAAGAATTGGATGAAGATATGAAGGATATAAATTATGTTATCTTTGATGACTCCCGAATGTGAAGGGAATGTGTTGTGCTAGCATGGGACGCGTAGATGCAAGACATTATCAATTGCAGGAACCTATTAATAGAGGAAAATGAAGATGATCCAAAAATGTCAACATCCCTGAATCTGAGGGGGGTCACGCAGTTGCAGGGCCCTCATTAGAAATATTAGATGTAACTAAACCTTTGAAGTTAAAGGAAGTCAACATTGGGATGAAAGAACAACCCAAGTTAGCCAAAACCAGTAATTACTGGGATGATAATACAGTAGGGAAGATTGTGAAACTGCTAATAGAGTATGAGGACCTATTTCTTGCTAATTTATTCTAGCTAAAGGGGATTGTAGGAGACTTAGGCATTATGAAGATCACTTTGATGCTAGACGCACGCCCTGTCAAGTAGGTGCCATACCTATTGAATCCTAATTATAAGCAAGAGGTAAAAGAAGAATTAGAGAAGATGGTTGTTGTAGGAATCATTGAGCCTGTAGAGCAGTTTGATTGGGTGAGCCCAATGGTGGTTCAAGAAAACAAGGAAAAAAGAGAGATAAGGATTTGTGTAGATCTGCGCAAGATGAATGATGCGTGTGTGCATGACCCCTTGCCTACTCTATTTTCAGAAGAGATCCTGGATAATGTGGGAGGAAAACAAGATTATTATTTTACTGATGGATTTTATGGGAATCATCAGATCATAATTGCGCTGGAAGACCGCAGCAAGACCACCTTTGCAACATAATGGTGGTTTTTCCAATACACTGTCATGCCCATCGAATTGAAGAATGCACCTGTGATCTTATTGTCCGTAGTAGTTTCTGTGTTCAAATAATTCATGCATAAATTTTTGGAGGTATATTTTGATGACTGGATAGTGTTTGGGTTGGTAAAGAAACATGTGTCAAACCTGTGCATGATGCTTGACACTTGTAGGAAGCACCAGATTTCTATGAACTTGAAGAAATGTATATTCAACATGCCTTTTGGAATTTTTTTGGGACATATAGCATGTCAACAAGGATTGATGGTAAACCCAACTAAGATAGCAATTATCATCAACTTAGAAGTTCCCACTAATGAGAAACAGTTGCGCTCCATCTTAGGACACACCAAATATTACAAGAAGTTCATTCATGGCTATGCTTTGATCACTGCGTCAATGGAGAAGTTACTGAAGAAGGATGTGTCATTCTTCTAGGATGAGGAATGTCAAAATATCTTTGAGCTGCTAAAATAAAAGATGGTTACTGCACCTATTTTGATATTCCCAGACTAGTATAAGGTTTTCCATGTACATATGGATGCATCTGGTATAGCACTTGGGGCTATTTTAGCACAGCGAGGTGAAGGAGACATTGATCACCCTGTTGCTTTTGCCAGCAAGAAGCTCTCCAATGTAGAGCACAACTACTCAACCACTGAAAGGGAAGGATTGGCCATTTGCTATGCTCTGCAAAAATACAGAAACTATCTACTAGGAGGACACTTAAAAATGTTCACTAACCATTCTACTTTGAGATACTTGGTTAATAAGCCTGTGTTGGGGGGGAATATTTGTAGATGGTTGTTGTTATTTCAAGAGTATGACTTCAAAATCACTATGAACCCTAGAAGACTAAATCCTGGACCTGATCATTTGTCACACATCGAAAATGGGGAAGAATCAACCAGTCTAGAGGAGGGGCTACCTGCTGTGTAGCTATTTGCTATCAAGGTGGTTGATGAGCACTTTGCTAATAGTATTCAATTTCTAACCATTGGAAGCGCACCTGCTGAATATTCGGTGCAATAGAAGAAGAAGTTGGTTGCGCATGTAGCTAATTTTACCCTGACTGCTGGTCAGTTGTATAAGCTGGGAGCAGTTGAAGTATTGAGAAGATACGTTTTGGAACATGAAAGAAATGATATCTTGGTTGAGGCTCACGGAGGGGTGGTAGGAGGCCATTATGCAGGGAAGGCTACTGCGCAGAAGGTATTGTGTGTTGGGCTGCGGTAGCCCACACTACACAATGATGCACATGCATACTATCGAGCCTATGATGCATGCAAGAGAATGGTGAAGCCCTCACATAGAGATGAAATTCCCATGCAGCCACAAATGTCCCTGCAGGACTTTGACAAATGGGTTATAGATTTTTTTGGACCGATCAATCCTCCAGGGAAGAAGACTAGAGCGCGCTATATCATCACAGCCACAGAATATGTAACCAGATGGGTAGAAGCTAAGGAATTTAAGTATTTTACTATAGATACCGCTGCACATTTAATTTTTGAACATATTTTGACTAGGTTTGGGTGTCCGAAGATATTGATGAGTGATAGAGGTACGCACCTTGTTAATGAAACCATTGAAGCTCTGATAAAGGATTTTCAGATCCATCACCATAAGAGTACCCATTATCACCCACAAGAAAATGGTGTAGTAGAGGCTTTCAACAAAATTTTGGATAATGCACATCCCTTCTGTGTTATGGGCTTCTGGATAATGAAGTATATCGTCCCAAGCATGCGCATTGCAACATTCACTAATATGGCTGAGACTGAAATCATGGAGGAACATCTAGCCTAATTGGTTTCCTTAGAAGAGGATCAGTTCATTTCTAACTTCCATCAGCAAGTGCACAAGGCGCACGAAAAGGCTTGGCATGATAGGCACATCAGACAAAATGTGTTCAAGGAGGAAGAATTGGACTTGTTATATGACAGTCAGTTTGCACCACCTCGGGAAGTTCAGGAAACATTGGTTGGGGCCATACATTGTGAAGGAAATCATTAATGGAGGTGCGGTGCACTTGGCCACGTGGCGTAGTGAGAATCTTCACGGGTATTTCAATGGAAGCCGTCTGAAGCCTTATAAGGAAAATCCTGTGTTGATCAAATGACTATATGGCCAGAGCATAAGAATCTATTTTCCTGTGCGTGGTGCCAAGGGAATGCCAAGACAGGTGCGTCAGGAGTGCAGGGGTAATGCGCGGGTGGAGAAACTAGCTGTTGGAACAATGAAACTGGGTGAAAAAGTGATTTTACCATTGGATAGAGTGGGTTTTCTACATTTAATGAGGTGATCTTACTGAATTCTTGATTGTTTTTATGGAGTTAAGTTTCATTTAATGGATATCCGACCATTTTCACATTGGATTTCCTATAAAAGAAAGGGTGCGGGTCATATTTGGTTCATTTTCTTTCTGAGTACATTACACCTTGAGCTTATCCGCAATTTACGCCGTAACTTTATCTGTGAGCACTGCATGTTTGGCCGAGAGACCATATCTGACGTAAGTAATCTAGAATTCATCTTTTGCCGAAGAATGACAGCCACCAATCCGGAGAGTGCGCCTGCTGAGGAGCATTCTGCACCTCTCACAACATCTACCGAGCTGAGGTCAGATGGTGTCCTGGAGGTGGTCCCTGAGGTTGAAGAAGTCATGTCTACGCCGACTAAGGGAAAGGGAAAATTGATGAAGGAATCCTCCTCAAAGCTGAGGTCCTCTCTGAGGAATGTGACATCCCTACGTTAGGCTACTAAGGATAGGTTGCCTATAGGTGATCCTTTGAAGAGAAAAATGAGCACCACTAAGGAGGTTGTGCTTATTGAGCCAATCTCATGGATTCCCTCATATGTAACGTTGCACATATCCTTTGTGCACGTGTCGAAGAACATATATGTAGTGAAGGATTACCTTTAGATGCCACTAGTCCCGCAGGTCGTCCCCCTGACTAAAGATATGTTCGACAAGATTCCTCACGTTAAGTTTGACGATTACGACTTAGAAAATGAGGAGAAATTTCCTGAGTTGGTGCTTGAGTATTACCTAGAGTTCATGATCTATGATGATGTAGTAAAGGTTCAGCCTATGCCATGGGCGCGCGAGCTGAGCAATGCTGGGATCCTCAATCTGTTGAAGATTCCTAATTTTGGGAGGTACCCTATGACCACCATATCTGTGCGCCAGCTGCTAGTGTTGGTGCATGATGGATGCCTATGGATTCAAGGAAGGATTCCGATAGACGTTTTTTTGATCCACCAGATCACCGGCTTGCCCAAGAAGGGGCCTCATCCAATGATAAGTTTTGGAAAAATAAATGAACTCAAGGTTGCTGTAAAGGTAAAAAAGGATTACCAGGTCGGTCAGGACGCCAAGGGATTCCTGGGGCACACAATTGCAGACCAGGGTGTACGCCTAGGAACCTTAGTCCTAGGCTGTAAATTGATGCGTAAATGTTGACCAAATATAGTCCCTGCGCACATAATTTAACTGGCAGGAAAATGCGAGAAGGGGGTCAACTACAATTGGTCCCAATATATCTGCTAGGAGATGTTGGACAATGTGCGTGAGGCGCAAGAAGAAGGCAAGAATTTCTGCAATTCTTGGTTGTTATTGGTCATTGCGTTGATAGCATGGGAGACCCCAGAGGGGGCTGACCTCCTAGAATTGAAGCTTGACGTATGCGAGGGGGTGCGCTACGCAAAATTTTGGGATTCCTCTAACCCCAGGTGGGTGAAGGAAAATAAGATTTTTTGGGTTCTATTTTAGGGCATGCTGGCCACTGCAATACACTCGCGACCAAGACTATCCCCCAAAATTTATGAGAAGTACAAAAGAATCATGGATTTCAAGATAACCATGCACCATGTGCAGATCAGGGTGCGCAATGACCCTGTGTGGTATAACTTGCCCTTCATGGTGACTAAAGAGGAGGTCGACCAGGTCATTGCGACCTGGTCAGAAGTGTGGAAAGATGGGCTCGGCTCCACCTAGCCCGTGACAACATCTAATTTGGGAAGAGAAAAAACTCCAGGAGATAAAGAGAAATAATCTGAGACGTGTAGTGACAAGGATGCAGAAACCGACGTAGAGAAAGATGGTGAGAAGGATCCCAAGCAGCAAGAAGAGAAGGATACATAGCAAGATCTTGGAGGTGAAGATGACATGGACCCTGGAGTCCTCAATGGGTTATATTGTACTAGTGTAGAATCTCCATGTGGCATGAAGTGTGGCGCAGAAACACCATAGGGTCCACGTAAGAAGAGGAAGGGATCCAAAATTGGAGGCGCTTAAGAGGTCACTTTGACTGAAGATGACTTGGACAAAATTGCAGATGCAGTTGCATATTCCTCTAAAAACAGGTGGGCTACCAGTGAAGAACAATACAAATCCATGGTCGCAACATTATAGTCTGGATTGCAGGTACTCTAGCTAAATACTGAAAATTTACAAGTGAGCGTGAATTAAGCGAGGCCGATTCAAGCGAGCCTACCGACATCAATGACAATCACCACCACGGATAGTAGGATTTTCCCTTTCTCAGGCACATCAGTCACATTAGAGTAGCCAAAAATGTGTGTGTAGGTGCATACTTTCCCAGAGGTCAGGATTGATCTATCCAAGTTTCCAAGTGGAAAGCTACATGCTATCCAAACTATCATCTCCGACGAGTTGCAGTGCAGGGAGGCACGCGTGCAGTAGTAGTTAAGTGAAGCAGAGCAGATAGTTGCATCTAAAACAAAAGAATCAATCCAAGCTCAAACAACACAACATGCAGTTGTAGCACAGCGAGAAAATCTCGAGCATTTGACCGACAGGGTGTGCGGTGACCTCCCAAAGGTAGCCATTCCTGCATCAACATCGCCGCAGGTAAAAATTGAAAGCTTGGTTTCAACGTTGAAGGCATCCTGGTCATAGGTACAGAGCATTAAGGCATAATTGGAGTAGTAGATCGTTGCATTACAAGCTAAGCTGCAGCCAGAGACTCCCCTGGAGGTGCACGCGCAGCGGGAAGCCTTGGTAAAGGAAGCATAAGGAAGTATCTCTGCTAATGTTGATAAGGGCTCTGCACTGCTCGAAACAACAATGGGACTGTGGACCTCTATGAAAACAAACCCATTAGTCAAGAATATCTCTTAGGAGTTGTGCGCTAAGGAGAATGCATTTGATGACCTCCAGGGGGCCTTGCCCACTTTTGTCCCTCCTCAGCGCATGGCCCGCCTGCCGACAAGTCAAATTCTGTGCGATGAAGTGGAGGAGTTACATAAGAAGGAGAAAATCATGACAGAGCACATGAAGCCATGGGAAGATGAGGTGATGAAGTTGTCACATGACTTGGATGCAATCATTAAGAACCTGCATCAGACCCTTCAAAGTGTCAATCTAGCCACGTAAGGGCTGACGTCGCAAAATTTGGTGGACACAGCGCAACGTGCAGTAGATCAGAGTCACAAGAACTACTGCCATTTAATAACTATAGACCAAATGAAGAACCCAACACCGCTGTTACTTGGGACGAGTCTTAAGATTGTGTTGGGGTCCTATTGGACGGGGTCCCTTAGGACAGAATTTTGATAAAAATACTATATTTTTTGTAATTTTTTGTAAGTTTAGTCATTTTCAGCACAGTTCTAGGGGCTTTGGGGTAGGTCAAAGCCCCTCATGAGTTGTAATGGGTCAAAGGGTAGAACTAGGGGCCGCAAACCATATTTTGTGGACCTTAGATGAGCACATGCTAAAGGTATAAATAGGAGTCTAGATAGAGTCGATAGGGGACATGATGTAAGAGATATGAACTATTTTTTGATGTTTTGAGCTAAGAAGTGAACTGGTCTAGGTTTTAGAAGGCTCTTGCTGGCTGTGTGCACGGAGACCTTAGTCCTGCTATGTGCGGACCCCACTGACTGTGTGCGTAGGTAGATAGAGGGTGTTGTAAGGAATATCTTAACTGTGAATGAATAAAGGAATGTTCTGGAAGATACCTGAGTATCAAGTGCATCTGTATTTTTCTTTATGATTTGTTTTGCATATTATTTCCGATTATTGTGTTATCTATGTTTGGATTAGTTGTACGATTGTTGTTTACATTAAATGAATGGTTAACCCATGGATCTATTGCTATTGAAAGTTATTATCATGTATTAAGGACTATTGAAAAGGATTGCAAATCTATAACTATGTGCGTGCATGATTGTAGAAATTATATAAAAGATGCATGTATATATCCAGATTCTCCTAATATAACAATATTTTATCTTCTTGCTAAATACAGAATTCTTCCGCTGTTAATATTTTATGGAAATTAAAATCAATTGTAAACACATGAAGCAAATAAAAACTATCGCACATAACATAGTTGTTTAACGGGAAAGCCTGAAGCTTAAAACCTCAACTATCATATATTATGTATCATGGAGATCATGTAACAATCCCATACAAAGCTTAGTACATCAAGCTCTCAGTACAATCAATTGGCACACACTAATAAGAAGAAATCTGCAAATCCATGCACCAATTTCTTGCAACCTACTAGCCTGCCTCCACTACGCAATCCCTGCTGAAGAATAGCTCTGAATGAATTTGAATTACTCTTTCCTTGACTAGGCAATCCTCATTGGCAACTCCAATGTGTGTGTGGTGCAATAAATGCATCACTATAGTCACAACAGATAGTCCATCTTGCGCTTTCACCTATATCTCCACTGGGTCTCCACTGGAACTGACATGCACTGTAGTTAACTGTTGTATTTGTTTAGTTGATTAATGAGTTATTATTTGTGAATTAATTAAATAATTAATTCACTCCACTCTCACTAGTGTATCATTCAGTTAGACTAGATACAACTATCTCAACTGAGTTTAACTCCATTAATTGAGTTAAACTGAATAACAACTCCATGAACTACTCTTCCAACTCTGTCATAACTTTGCGACTTCAGTTCTTATTGATTCCTCCATTCATGAACCACCAGTAAACCCTGGGAATTGATTAATTCCTTTAGCCCACTGAATTTCCAAATCTATGCACTGAAATTAAGTGCTCCAAGAGAATAAGTTGTTGTTTATGGTCGGATTATTATTAAGAGCTAATAATAATCAACACTTCTATTTTTAGATTGATGATCTATAAATAGACTTCGCACAATATTATAAAAATAGAATTTCATCTATTTTTCCAACTTGACCAACCATCCACAAATAGCATCCTGCAACTTTTGAAATATGATCACCATGTCTTAAAATAGACATAGTCTAAAAATAGACTTGCGCCAAAAATAGTCTGCGGGCCCACTTAGTGAAGGAAACTCTTTTCACTAAGCTCATCATCTTGTTGAATCTCAACACTCCCTCTCAACAAGATAGGGATTATCCTTCACCCCGATCCTGCCTCTATGGTATTCGAATTTGCTCCTACTAAGCGCCTTCGTCAGAATATCTACATCCTGATCCTTTGTAGGAGTGTATTGAAGCAACATGATCTTCTGCTGCACACGATCTCTGATATGATGATACTAGATATAAATATCTTTAGATCTATCATGAAACACAGGATTAACCAAGAGTTTAATGCAACTCTGATTATCACAATGTATCGTCGTAGGATCTAAATGTGAATCGAACAAACCAACCAGGATCTTCCCCATCCAGATAGCCTCACATGTAGCTTGAATTGCTGCCATGTATTCTGCTTCCACTGAACTGAGTGCCACATATCTTTTTTTCCTGTTATACCAATAAACTACCATAGATGTTGTTACACATTATTTTGTCACCATGACATTTTACTGTCTATATGGGCTCATCAATACCTATATAATGCTCAGTTAGAAGTCTAAAACCCTAAAAGTTCCTAAACCAAGTCCTGAATTTGGAGAAAAGCTTGTAAAAATCATAAAAACACTTGTACTGCACTTTTCCTTAGCCTTACCTGTGGCATTGCACACTTTTTATCTAAAAATTGCGGAGCTAACCACACGTTTTCTTCATTAAAATTGCGGACCCCTGTAAAAGGTAAATTGAAGGCGAAAGTAAATTCTAGAAGCCCAGCTGGTCGAATATTCTCCCAGCTAGAAGCTTCTAGAAGGTGTTATCTAGTCGAAGCCTTACTCCCTCCATTTATCATGAACATTCATTCCTTCATAAAAGGAGCCTATTCCTTGGTCTTTGGAACTTAATCCCTTGATGAGGGGACTCTATCCCTTCCATTTTGGAGCTGTAACCACTTTCCTTCTCCTATAAATTGAAGCTTTGGTTCACTCTCAAGGGTACATGCTGATATATGTAAAACTTCTCTATCCATTTTGTATACACTTAGTACTTGCTTTGTACTTGGTAGCTACGATAGAGAAGGAAATTTCTGAAGAAATATACTCTTTTTGCTAGCTGTGAGAACGATTACATGCTCGTAGTTAGGTTGGTTCAAAGAGTGGAAGGGCTTGTCATGCCAAAAGAAAACGCTTGTTCCGGACCCCGGAAGGACTTGTACGACATCAAGGAGAACGCGGTTGTAAGAATCCTTCTTTTATTTAAAGATAATACAATTGAATCTTGTTTTCTCAATAAGTTGTTTATGTTTTTACTCGAATGACTTATTTCTTAAATTCCTTGATCATTAAGATAAATTTGTGAATTCTGAATTAGTATATGTTGCAGGTGCTTTTGATTCTCTTCCATGTCTTTGTTTGCAGGTCTTAAGAGGTGACTTCTTGGAGCGAAGAGGAAGAAGAATTCAACTAACATTGGATCACAGGTAGGTCCTTTCTTCATCATAGAAAATTCTAAATTACATATAATCTAGAGAAAGTAGTTTTCATTTGTCCTGTTTGTTTCTAGCTATCCTTGTGATACTAGGGAGATCTTTCTTGTCTGCAAGAACGATTTATCCGCCTAACAAAATGGCGACCATACTAGGGAATAGAAAATTGAACTTAGTTTTCTTTTTCTTTGAGTTTGAATTTTGAAAGCATTTTTTCTGATTTTGATTAGTCTGCACTGGTTTGGGTAAGTCAGCCTTAGAATCCTTGAAAAGTAGATTTAGAACTTTTTATTTTTCTTTATGTTTTTTGGGCTCCACACTTTTTATTTGAAAACAGTGCGGTAACCTCCGCAGTTTCTCTGTGTAAACAGTGTGGTACCGCACCTTTCTATACTAAAACTTGCAGACCTTGAGAAATTTTTTGAAAAACTCAAAATTCTCTTTTCTGGTACTAGCTTACAGGGTTCTCAGTGATTACCCAGATTTGTGTTCACTATCAAAAGCCTCTTGTGAAAGTTTCTTCTAGCATTCCTAAGTTTTGAGTGATTTTCTAAAGATTTGCATTTTATAAGTAATTTTTTGCTTTGTCTTTGTGTTTCTCAAAGATCAAAAACCTTTATATACCTTAGATCACTAGTATTTCATTGTTTTCTTGCTGAGCCTTTGACTTTATAGCAGAAATTGCTTTTATGAGAATTAGATTTAATTTTTGTTTATTTGCAAATCTTATGAGACTTTTAGTTCAATAAGTTTTGAATTTTACTTTAAAACCACCATTGGATGATTTTGATTTCTTGCTGGGATAAGCAAAGGATTTCTTGGTTAGATTACAAACTGAGAAAAACATCCTCAAAATTTTTAGAGTTTTTAGTCTTAAAATTTAAATCTTTAGAATTTTTATAGCTCAAAATTAGTTTTTTTTAGTTTTAAATTTTGATTTCTAAGTAATCATACTTATCTTTTGGAAACTATTTATTTGTAGTTTAAGACTTGAATGATTAAAAGGGATTTATTTTTGAACAATATATCATTGAGTTCTCATGAAAAATATTTATTTTCAGATATTCTTGTTTTAAAAGGAAGGATTGATGTTTTAAAAGCATTTGCATCCCTTAACTCTTTCTTTTAGATAGGTTTCATTGACAAGGAATGAATTGTTTCTCATATTGATGCATTTTAGTGTTTTTTGGAGTCAGGTCATTATACATCATTGAAGTTTCACTTTCATGCCCATTGTCCTAAGAAACAGCCAATTAAAAGTAACACTTAATTAAAATCAATCTAGCAAATTTTTATTTCCTAGGGCTCTTTCCACCAACATAGCTTAGGCTAGTGTCTTGGAATAGGTTTTAGTTAACTCTCCAAGACAGTAAAACAAACAAGTAGTTGATCTTGTGGTAGGAAAATTCCAATAGTAGCATGTATGCTTTGGGAAGCTCCTCCTAAAGGAGTCAAGCATGAGATCATATCCGAACCAATGAGGTAATCAATCCTTCCTCATTGGGAATGATAGAAGATATACACATATTAACAATGGTAAACCTCGGATTGACCATTGTCGAGGAGCCTGGGGTCACTTGTCGGTAAACCTTGGATTATGTCAAGAAGCCTTCAAGGGGATTGAGCTTTGTTACTCTACCCTTGCGTGTGTATCGGATCGTATACTGTTCCCCCCGGTATATTTGTTCCTGTTGGTGACCTTAGTGGCCATAAAATTTAGGATTATTTCCCAAGGTGATGGTGGAGGGAAGATCCCACTGTACCTAGATTAGATGTTGGCTAGACTCACTTGGACTCTTCGAAGGTTTATCTGAATCACTCGAGATGGGTTAAGTGGAGAAACTTGCACCGGTTTGTTTCATTAAGCAGGTTGTCAGGGTAACTGTTCCAACCGCCATTTTTGCATGAAAATACTATGATGTTGGATTTCATCACCAACTAATGTTTTTAGTACGGGAATATATTGTTTGTGTGTGGTTTGATCTCTTAGATTTTATAGGCATGCGATCATTTGTTTGTTTGTTAGCAAACTTATGAATTTTTTATTGAGATTTTATTTGATTGCGTGTTTTAAAAGTTTTAATTATGGCCGAATTACCGAGATGATCACATAGAACTTAGGGGAAATCCCTTGAGTACACACCTAGCCAACTAGAAGGACTTAAATCTCTGATACCAAATGTTATCAGTAGAACTATATTAACAGAACAAGGAGAATCATCTATTATCCCTCATCCTGATTTCGAAGTAGATCAATCACAAGTAGCAGAACATACCCCACAAACGATTTCAATTTCCGAATTAACAGAAGTTTCTTCTACAACAAGTGAATTATCACCTGAAGAACCTAAAATTTCTGAACCGGAAACTGAACCTACTACATTTGAACCTAATTTAGAAATGACTACTCCAACTCCTGATTATCCTAATTCACACAGAGTGATGAATCAGATCACAAAAGATCTTCCTCCTGGTCTCATTAGTATTGAAGAAATCATTGATACAGAAGAAGAAGTAATTTTCCCTTCAACTCAGGAAAATTTAGAACTTAGACAACGTGAATCAATTTTTTGCAATCCCTTTAGACAAGACGCTTGGTATTCTTCATTGACATATTTTCTACAAAACGTAGGTCTTCAGTATACGCAACCCTGAATACCTTTTTACTCTACACCAATAGGTTATAGACCTCATATAAACATGTCAGGTGAGTCATCTATGTTTTCTGAATCACTAGAAACATTTCTCTATGGTGGTCTGTCTGTTCCTACAGGCTATCAGTCGCTCTCTGGTACATTCTTAGGAGCATCTCCTTTTCCAAGCAAACCAATGTCATCATTTGGCCTGAGTGAATCAAATATTGGAACTTTGAACAATGAGCAAGTTTATATGATGTCTGGAAATATTTCAAACCCCACATCTCAAGGTAGTAATATATAACCTGGGGGGCAACCCCAAGGACAGTACATACCTTAGGGTCAATATCAACCCCAAGGACAGTACATACCTCAAGGTCAATATCAATCCCAGGGACAGTACATACCTCAAGGTCAATCTCAACCTCAGGGACAGTACATACCTCAAGTTCAATATCAACCCCAGGGACAATACATACCTCAAGGTCAATATCAACCCCAGAGTCAGTATCAACCTCAAGGTCAATATCAACCTCAAGGTCAGTATCAACCTCAAGGTCAATATCAACCCCAGGGACAGTACATGCCCCAAGGTCAATATCAAACTCAAAGGCAGTATCCTGCTCAAGGATTGCAAGCCCCTTTAGCACAGTAGTTCTATCCAGAACAACAAATGTTACAAGGAGGTGGAAATTATCCATATAATTATCAACCATCTATTCAACCCAGTTATGGGCCATGTTATGTACAACCTTCAATGGGACCCTCGTATCCCAGAATGATGTGGGATCCATCCCAAGTCTAACAAAATTTACAACCAAATATACAAGTACCTTATTATCAAGCAGGACAACCTGTTGGTTATAATCAACCCCAACAACCAGTCCAGCCTTCAATTCCAACACCTGCATCTGGTTCGGTTCAACAAACTGGTCCGAGTTCACCAAGTACTCCACCACAAACAATTGTTCAAACTTCTGTTCAACCTATCACACCTATTCCTACAGTGTCTACAGTTCATGTTACATCTGCCCCTCAAACTTCGATACATATTCCTCAGGTTTCTATTTCGCAGTCTCGACCGACAATTCGGACTACTGTTCAGATACATGCAAGACAAACTGGTACAAGTACAGTAATAATGAGTCAACCTCAATTTACTTATCAACCATATCAGGGGCCGTACCAATATGGACCTGTTTCACAAACTCTGATGGAAATACTGAGAGGGGGGGGGGGGGGGTGAATCAGTATTCCTTTCAATTAGAGCATTAGTTAATATTCAATTATTATCAGTGTTTGTACAATGATAGAAGTAAATAAGGGGAACAAAAATGCACACAGTTTTTAAGGTGGAAACCCACTCTAGGACAAAAACCACCTAATGCTTTTCTAATAATTCTTTAATATTCAACTCCAATTGAAAATAAAGCTCCAACTTCCTAGAATCTAGAAAAGCATTCTTATATAGCTCCCACTGGATGGACGCTCCAACGCCCGAGATTCTTCAGTAGTAAACTGAATGGATGCCCCAACACCCAATGAGCTACAACTCACCCTAGCACCACCCTACCACCCTATAGAAGAATAAAATAAAAATGGACTCTCATACCAGGGAAAATGGTCCACTTTACAATGATATATAATGATGTAGAAGAAGAATATATACTAGATCATAACCCAAACTTTGATACAACCACCTAAAGATGATCCTAGACCTCCCAACACTACCTCTTCAACCCTTGGCAGATAGACACTAGTACAATTTGTACAATAATGCATTTACAATGACTAAGTACAATGATACCTTTACAATGATTGTATGCAGTGCTGCCCACTTGAAGACTTCATATGATGAAATTCTTGCTACTATTATGCACCTTGGTTGCTGCTTTTGTCATGCTACCCTCTGTTACACCTTGCTTTGCTTTGCTGTCGTAGAAAGTCCGGTCCTTTGCAACCCTTGACAACACATGACCTAGCTTTTTCTTACCTTCTAGGAGCTCGATATTGAATCTGGTGTATCTCTGTTATTTCAGATCCTTAATATCTAATTTTTGGTCTTGTAGTATTCCTCTGAGTCTTCTTTCCAATGCCATAGGTCTGACCCAATTTGGATTCTTCAAGAAAGATTTATGCCCAATCTCTCACAATGCCCTAATTATGGACTGTTTCACAAAAGTGCACTTGTGCAGCGTGCCACGTGTCACTGTTTCTTCATTTGGCTCTAAAATTGATAGAGAGAAAATTAAAGACTGTGCAATATCTGCTAATTTTTACGGAATTCCAATCCGATACTTAGAGAGAGAGTTATGACGATTTTACCAAGGTCACTTCTTTGAGATGAATTTCAGGAGACTGCAAAAACCCTGACTTCCACAGATCATATCTCCAAAAATATTGTGCACCTTGATCTGAAATTTTTACTACAGATTCCTCAGGATTTCAGCTTCGCCTCATAAAAATTTCAGCTTCTGAGCCTTCGTATAACAAAATTTAGAGCGACAATGCCACGATAACTTGTTTCAGATTGTGAAATCCCTTGCCTAAGGAGGAAATGAAGATCACAATTTATATGAATGCTTAGGATGAGAGAGGCTTCAACAAGTGAACGTGGAAGGGATTTTAGGAGCATAAAAAATATTAATTATGAATTTTCAATGAACCATGCCCCAACCCATGGGGTTTTAGCCCACTAACTAGGGGTAAAAGCTTCAAACATGAATATCTCTTAAACCGTGAAGAATTACATGGCGTGCCATATATCAACGGAAACATCTCAACAAGTAGAAACCATCAAAAGCATTATTGACCTAGAATATATTAATTTGGTAGGTCAAAATTTCCATGCAATATTGGGTTAGCCCCTGGTGCTGCTTGGGTTGACATCAATGACAACCGCTGATCAACAATCTCCCCCTTTGGAATTGATGGCAACACAAGTACTCCCCCTGTGATCATGACACCTCTTCGTACAACATTCTCTACCCCTTTGACATCAATGGAAAATGGTAACTCCCCCTGTAACACAACCATCTTGCGGACCTATACACACTTCCACTCCCGCTGACACACAACCGTCCTGCAGACCTGTACACACTTCCACTCCCCCTGACACACAACCGTCCTGCAGACCTGTAATCTAATGAGAACTTGGGAGAATCCCAAGCTTTTGATGAAGATATTCAAATGCTTCACGAGGTAAAGGTTTAGTGAAGATATCAACAATTTGTTCTTTTGTACAAACATACTCAAGTTTGATATTCTTTTCAGCGACTTTTTCTCTAACAAAATGATATTTGATTGGAATGTGTTTTGTTTTTGAATGCATGACAGGATTCTTGGAGATGCTTATGGAATTAGTGTTGTCATAGAATATGGGAATAGGCTCATTGAATTGTACTTGAAGATCTTGCAAAGTTTGTTTCTTCCAAAGGACTCGAGTGCAACATGATGCTGCTGCAATGTATTCTGCTTTTGCTGTAGATAAGGAGATTGAAGTTTTCTTTTTGCTCAACCATGATATGAGACAACCACCTAGATAGAATACTGCTCCACTAGTACTCTTATGATCATCAACGCTTCCTGCCTAATCTACATCTGTAAAGGCTTGAATAATGAGATTGTTACCCTTGGGATACCACAAGCCATATTATTATGTTCCCTTTAGATATCAAAGAATTCTTTTGACGGAAATAATATGTGATTCTTTTGGTGCTGCTTGGAATCTTGCTACTTGTCCATCTGCTTGCATAACATCTGGTCGAGAGGCTGTTACATATAGAAGACTACCAATCATATATCTATACAAATTTTGATCCACATCCTTAGATGGGTCGTCTATGCTCAATTTGCAACCTGTTACCATTGGAGTAAGGACGGGTTTGCAATCTTCCATTTTTAATTTCTTGAGCATTTCCTTGATGTACTTGGCTTGACATATAAATATTCATTTCTCTTGCTGAGATATTTGAATCCCTAAGAAGTATGTTAGCTCACCAAGTAAAGACATCTCAAACTCACTTTGCATATTTGTAGAAAATTTCTTACTTAGTCGATCATTATTGCTACCAAATATTATATCATCCACATATACCTCAACGATTGTTAAATTATCTTTATCTATTTGTACATAAAGATTGCTATCAACAGTACCTTTCTTGAACCCTTGTTGACATAGATATACATCAAGACGAGCATACCATGCTCTGGGAGCCTGCTTGAGACCATATAGAGCCTTCTTTAACCGACATACATAGTATTCTTTTTGTGATAGTAGAAAACCTTCAGGTTGTTCGATGTAAACTTCTTCTTCTAATTCTCCATTAAGAAATGTTGACTTAACATCCATTTGGCAGACTTTGATTTTTCTTGAACATGCATAGGTGAGAAACATTCGGATGGCTTCCATTCTGGAAACTGGTGCAAATGTTTCGTCGAAATCAATTCCTTCCACTTGTGCATAGCCTTTGCAAACCAATCTTGCTTTGTTTCTGGTAACCTGCCCATCTTCATTCAATTTGTTCCTGAAAACCCATTTAGTCCCAATGAAATTTTTATCTTTTGGTCATGGAACTAATTCACAGGTGTTATTATTCTCAATTTGATCCAATTATTCATTCATAGCTGCTACCCAATGTTCATTTTGGCTGGCTTCCTCAAAACTACTAGGCTAAAAGGTTGCCAGAAAAGCAACATGAGTTGTCGACCTTCATTTATGTCACCAATGATTTGATTTGATGGATGGTTCTTTTGAATCCACTCTTTTGTTATCCTTGGAGGAGCTTCTTGTTGTTTTTCTGGTATATCTTGATGATAATTGTTTACTTCTTCCTCGTTGATAGTTGCTTCTTGTTCTACAATTTTATCTGTGTCTTTTTCAGCCTTTGTGTCAAGTTTCAAAGATTCTAGATCCTCATCATTACTCGCTAGAACACCATCTTCGTCAAATGTAACATTTCTGCTCTCCACTATCTTATTTCTTCTTAGATTATAGAATTTATAGGCCTTTCTTTTGCGTGAGTAACCAACAAAGATACCTTCATCAACATATGATTCAAACTTATCCAAATTTTGATCTTCTCTTTTGATATAACATTTGCTTCCAAAGATTCTAAAATATTTTACATTAGCTGGTTTTCCTTTCCATAATTCATATGGAGTCTTGTTGCAATTATTTCTGAGAAGACTTTGGTTGATAATGAATACTGCTGTATCAATTGCTTGAACCCGGAATTTTTCATCCAATTTTGAGTCCTTCAACATTGTTCTACCCATTTCCTGTACGGTTTTTTTCTTTCTTTCAGCAACTCCATTTTGTTGAGGTGTTCGTGTTGTTTAAAATTTCTTTTTTATTCCATTTTCGTCACAGTATTGCTGAAATAATTTGGAAGTGAATTATCCACCATTATCTGATCTTAAACACACTATTTTCAAATCAGTTTCATTTTCAACCAAATCCTTATAGATCTTAAAGCACTCAAATGCTTCAGATTTTTTCTTTAGGAAACTAACGGTTGTCATCCTGGTATAGTCATCTATCATTAACATGAAATATAATTCTCTGTCTAAGCCTTTTGTTCTCACAGGACCACATAGATCAGTATGTAATGTATCAATTCCAATGGATGTGATGCAAAGTGTTCTTTTTTTTTAAATTGGAATTTTGTCTGCTTGTCATGCCGACATTCCTCACATAGTGTGTTAGAAGGTTTTGAGATTTTTGGTATTTCTTGTACTGCTTCCTTTTTGCTTATCCTGACTAGATTGTCAAAGTTTATGTGACCCATTCTTTTGTGCCATAACCAACTTTCATCTTCTTTAACTAGTAGACATGCTTTAGTTGCTTCATCCAGAACATATATGTCGTTTGGAGCTTGACTTGCTGTAGCCACAATTTTACCATACCTACCTTTCCCGATTTCACATTTTGTGGAGTTGAATAGCATTGTGTGTCCTTGATCACACATTTGTCCAACACTGAGCAGCTTGTGATTCATGTTTTAGACCAATAGAACATTCTTGGCTATAACATCTTTGCTTCTGAGAGTGACGGTACCTGATCCTATAACATTTGAAGAACCATCATTTCCAAAGGATATGGTTCCATCCTTCTTCTCTTTTAGAGATACAAATTTCCTTCTATCTCCAGTCATATGCGTTGAGCAACTGCTTCCAACATACCACACATCTTTCTTTTTTTGAGCCTTGAGAGCGAGAGCACAATTATCAGTCTTCTTCTTCTTCCATGTTCGTTCATTCTGTGACTTCGAAGATTCTTCTGGAGGATTTTCAAGTCTACAGTCTCTGGCTATGTCTCCAAAGTTCTGACATTTGTAACATTCCATATTATTTCTTAAATTTTCAAATCTATTGATGTTTCGTTGAGCCCTGGGAGGTTCATATTTGAATAATCTCTTGGAATTGTATTGGCTCATAGGGTACGTGCGACATTCTACAGATTTATGACCAAATTTTCGACATGAATAACAATAGCCATGAAAAATATGTTGGTACCTGGATGAAAATATTTGTCGAGGATTAATCATCTTCCAAGGATGTGCTTGCGAATCTTGTCCAATGAAGTCTTCATGTATGTCAGATCTCATAGGTTCATTGTATTTTGTTCTAGAAGGTCCTGCTTCTTCTTCTTTGTAACCGAGGCTAGTTCTATCGTTGTAATATTGTTGATTTTCGATGAGTTCTTCCAATGCCCTTGAGTTGTTGGCATAGTTTTGGAAAGTTTTTCCCTTCTTCACTTCCTTACGCAGCGAGACTACATCGACTTCTAATGCTTCCCTTTCTTGTTTTCTTTCTTCCAACTTCTTTTGAAGTGACTCTTCAATACATTTGTGTTCTTCAACCTCAATTTTGAGACCTTGAACTTGTTCTTCAAGAGTGTTGGAACAGATCTTCTCAACATTGAGCTATTTTATAAGCTTGATTTCCTCCTCATAAAATTCTTCTATGGTCAACCCTTCTTCTTTATTGCTTGATACTTCTTGTTTATTATGCTTGGCCATAAACAATACTTTCTCATTGGCTTCTTCTTTGTTGTCACTTTCTTCATCGGATGATGAGCTATCTTCTTTAGAGAGAAAGTTCCTTTAGGATCCTTTCTTTTTGCCTTGCTTGTTGAATCTCTTAAAGCCTTTCTTTCCTTTTGAGTTGCCATCACTTTTGTTCGGACATTTTTCTACAAAATGCCCAACCTCACCACAACCGAAACATATCAATGGAAGTTTACCTTTGAATTATCCCTTACCAAGTTTTATTTTTCTCGTAAAGTAAGCATATTATTCATCTAAACGACCTTCTCCATCATCTCCCTTTTCTTCACACTTGCAGGTGCATGTCATTTCAATTGAAGGTTGTTTGTCCTTATTGGTTTGCTTAGATGCAACAAACGTAGTTTCTAGATTTGAAGTACCCTTTTATTCATCAAGTCTCATTTCATATGCTATGAGAACTCCATGTAATTCTTCCTTGCTGAGTTTGTCCAGATTTGCACTGTATTATAAGACCGATACCTTTGGGTTGAATCTCCCTGGTAACATTCTAAGAATCTTCCGTATAATAGTCTTCTCGTCAACTGGCTCTCCCAATCCTTCCAGAGTATTGGTTATTTCATCAATGTATTGGAAGTATGCAGCAATGTTGCAATCTTCTTTCATTCTGAGTTGCTCAAATTTTGCTCTATATATTTGAAGCTTTGCTTCTTTGACATTTGAGTCACTTGCATATATATTCTCAAGCTTGTCCCATACATTTTTGGCAGTTTTACAACCCAACACCTTATGATAAGCAAATTCAATAAGTCCACTGATAATAATATTCTTTGCTTTTGCATCATTTACCAAATTCTTCTTACCTTGTTCATCCGCGGTCGATGTAAATCCATTTTGAACAGTGTCCCATACTTTGTAAGCTTGCACCAGGAGATAGACATCCATTCATCCTTTCCAGAGTGCATAATTATTTTCATTGAATAGAGGTACACCATTCTTGGTATGCTCCATGACCTCCTTCCAGCTGTTAAACTGCTATTGAAGGAAACAAGCTTTGAAACCAATCGTTGGAAATAGTGGGGGGGGGGGGGGGTGAATCAGTATTCCTTTCAATTAGAGCATTAGTTAATATTTAATTATTATTAGTGTTTGTACAATGATAGTAGTAAACAAGAGGAACACAAATGCACACAGTTTTTAAGGTGGAAACCCACTCCGGGACAAAAACCACCTAATGCTTTTCTAATAATTCTTTAATATTCAACTCCAATTGAAAATAAAGCTCTAACTTCCTAGAATCTAGAAACACATTCTTCTCCAGCTCCCACTGGATGGACCCTCCAACGCTCGAGATTCTTCAGTAGTCAACTGAACAGATGCCCCAACACCCAATGAGCTACAACTCACCCTAGCACCAACCTACCACCCTATAGAAGAATAAAAGAAAAATGGACTCCAGTACCAGGGAAAATGGTCCACTTTATAATGATATAGAATGATGTAGAAGAAGAATATATGCTAGACCATAACCCCAGCTTTGATACAACCACGTAATGATGATCTAGACCTCCCAACACTACCTCTTCAACCCTTGGCAGATAGACACTCGTACAATTTGTACAATAACTTATTTACAATGACTAAGTACAATGATACCTTTACAAACATTGTATGCAGTGCTGCCCACTTGAAGACTTCATATGATGAACTTCTTGCTACTGTTATGCACCTTGGTTTTTGGTCTTGTCATGCTACCCTCTGCTGCACCTTGCTTTGCTTTGCTACTGTAGAAAGTCTAGTCCTTTGCAACCCTTGACAACACATGATCTAGCTTTTTCTTGCCTTCTAGGAGCTCGATATTGAATCTGGTGTATCTCTGTTATTTCAGATCCTCAATATATGATTTTTTTTCCGGTAGTAGTCCTTTGAGTCTTCTTCCAATGCCATAGGTCTGACCCAATTTGGATTCTTCAAGAAATATTTATGCCCAATCTCTCACAATGCCCTAATTATGGAATGTTTCAGCAGAGCGCACTTGTATGGCGTGCCACGTGTCACTGTTTCTTCATTTGGCTCTGAAATTGATGGAGAAAAAATTAAAAAATGTGCACTATCTGCTAATTTTTATGGAATTCCAATCCGATACTCAGAGAGATAGTTATGATGATTTTACCAAGGTCACTTCTTTGAGATGAATTTCAGGAGCTTGCAAAAACCCTGACTTCCACAAATCATATATCCAAAAATATTGTGCACCTTCATCTGAAATTTTTAATGCAGCTTCCTCTAGATTTTAGCTTTGCCTCATAAAAATTTCAGCTTTTGAACCTTCATAGAAAAAAATTTAGAGTGAAAATTCCACGATAACCTGTTTCAGATTGCGAAATCCCTTGCCTAAGGAGGAAATAAAGATCACAATTTATATGAATGCTTAGGATGAGAGGGGCTTCAACAAGTGAATTTGGGAGGGATTTTAGGAGCATAAAAATATTAATTATGACTTTTCAATGACCCATGCCCCAACCCCATGGGGTTTTAACCCACTAACTGGGGGTACAAACTTCAAACATGAATATCTCTCAAACCATGAAGAATTACATGGCGTGCCATATATCAACAGAAACATATCGACAAGTAGAAACCATAAAAATCATTATTGACCAAGAATATATTAATTTGGTAGGTCAAAATTCCCATGCAATATTGGGTTAGCCCCTAGTGCTTCTTGGGTTGACATCAATCACGACCGCTGATCAACAAACTCTAGTCTACCCGTAACAACCATACCCTGGATATACATATCAAACACCTGTTCAACCTCAGTATGGTCCTATTATTCCTAGTTATCAAGGGGGTAATATGATTCCAAATGCACATCCTATTCCAGGTTATCCTGGATATCCTCCTCCTAGGACTGGTTTAGTTTCACAAGGTTATCCACAAAATCCTACCCGTTGATTTCCGTTCATAGCAACTTTGGATTTACCAGATTTATCTGGCCTTACGAATGATCCCATATACTATCATCCGTATTGGCCACCCATGCCTCATAAGTTGCCAAATGATATCCCAAAATTTGAAGGAAAAACAGGAGAAGATCCTTCTAATCATGTTATGACTTACCACCTTTGGTGCACATCTAACTCATTAATTGATGATTCTGTTTGACTTAGAATTTTTTAGAGAACATTAATAGGATTACATGCTTAGTGGTACATTGAACTGCCATGAGGCTTGTTTAACAATTTCAACGCCATAGAAAATGCCTTCTTAACTCATTTTCAGTTTCCATTCAGATATGACAATGGCACGGAATTATTAGCTTCACTAAAACAATCTATGTCTACATATATATTAGATCATATTCATGAATGTAGACGTAGAAGATGTTTGGTAAAAATTTTTATCCCAGATCAAATATTGGCAGAATGGTTTGTCAAAATCATTGCTACCAAAAATAACTAAAGATGTATCCAAAGCAGGAGTTGTCACGGAAGAACAAGCTATTGCTCAAGCTCAATATCTTGACTTGGTATATACCCAATTCAGAACTTTGTATGAGAAAATTCCTGATTTACCACAACCTCGTCAGTTAACTACAACTCCTTCAGGGTCTCATGCCACTGATGGTATAATTGGTTCGGTTACTACAACTAAGAATAAGAATAAATCTTCAAAGATTACTTCTCCTATAATAACTTTACCTGATTCATCAAAAGGAGAATATTCCTTGGAACCTACTGCCGATAGTCACATTGTAGATTCATCTACTAAGTTGAAATCCGGAAAAAAGAAAAATGGGAAGAAAAGGAATAAATAGACCTCACCTCCTAAAGAAAAAATTGATAAAACTTAATCAACTAATGACAAACGAAAACCTCGTTATCCTTGTCTTATTTGTGACGAGGATCATTTCACCAAGGAATGTCCACATAGAGAAGAAGTTTCTAAGTTCGTCAAAGGTTCACCCACTCCTGCTGTCTTGAAGGATCCCTTTCCAATTCAAGATAGTAAAATGATTGGATCTTCTTCTAATACATTAGTAGATATTTTGATGGTTGCGACTCGATCACAAGATTATAGTAGTAAAAATCCTGTTACTGGTAAAGAAGTAGAAAATTCTAATTCTACACCGGCTGCATCTCCTTTGGTTTTCGATCCGCTTCGCATTGAGAAACCAAATCCTGATTTAGTAATCAAATTGCCTCCTAAAGGTGTACTTCGTAAATCAGCTTTCAATCCACACGCGAGAGCTACTCAGAATTACAACATTGTCGAAGATTTGGCAATATCTCCTTCGGAAATGTCAGCTTTGGAAGTGCTGTAGTTATGTCCAGCACAAAGAAAATTGCTATTGTTAGTTTTAGGAGCTGTAGATCTACAGGATTTGAACCTCATGGTCTTCGATCTAGAAAATTTTACACCTCGCCTACCCCATCAAATGGCTTTCCAGATTCCAGTGTTAGTCAAAAACACACGTTGCTTTCGTACTGTGATTGATGAAGGGGCATCTATGTGTATCATGTCATTGAGTTGTTGGAAATCGCTTGGTTCTTTGATGCTTAACCGATCTACGACCATCCTCAAAGCTTTTTATTTAAGAGGATTACATCCGTATGGTATTTTATAGGATCTACCTATAGTGGTCGAAGGAAAAACTGTTAATCTAGATGTGGAAGTAGTTGATGCCCCTCTAGATTACAACTTTCTCTTGGGTCGAAATTGGTCTTATGATATGACTGCTGTCATGTCTTCCATCTTTTGAATAATCATGTTTCCTCATCAAGGAAATATTGTGAAATTCGACCAGCTCTCATATTATTCGTCTGATACAGCTTCTATGGATAGTATTCAACATGTTAGAAAAACAATTATCCCTTATAAGGATGTAGGAGTAGGCTTAATTAAATATTCCGCTTTGTTGGGAACTTTTTCTTTGCCTCCACCTAACATACCGCGTACTATAGCTAATATCAATATGATTAAATCAAGCACTATTCCATTTGACGATGCTTGGATAGTGCCTTTAGAGTTAGAACTGGATTCGTTTGAAGGCATGATGCCTTTGAGTCCATTTGAAGTAGCATATCAAGCAGTACAGTCATTTTCCAATTCACCATCAACTGATTTTGACCCTATGAATGTGGTCCATGAAGAATCATTTTCACCTTCAAGCTTAGCTATAACATCAATTCTAGATCCTTTTAAAGAAGTGTTTTATACTGACTAAAACATCCGTGATTTTTTGTCCGTAGATGATTTACCATGGGATGATCTCCATCATAGGTCATCATTTTTACCTGAGCTTGATAGATATGAAGATAATTTTTCATCTATTTTTACAATTGACTATGTCAAGGAACCCCAAAATCTGATATCGATCACAAATTCGGATTCTGAAGTGAATTTGGGGAATATTTCTTCCATGATTCATATTGACATATTAGTAAAACCAGGAATTATTGAAAACATTCATATATGCACTTCTTGTACAAAAGATGAAATTGCTACATATAAGGTCCTATTTAAAGAATTCTGCGACATCTTTGCCTGGTCTTATGAAGAAATGCTAGGAATCGATCCCAAAAATTTTGTTCATGAAATAAAAACATACTCGGATGCTAAACCTATCAGACAAAGATTACGTCAGATACATCCACGAAAAGCTATAGCAATCAAAGCTGAAGTTGAAAAATTACTTCGAGCAAGATTTACTTATCCAATCCCTCTGATGGATTGGGTATCTAATATTGTTCCTGTTAATAAAAAACAAGGAACACTCAGAGTATGTATCAATTATAGGGATATAAACAGAGCTTGTCCAAAAGACAATTATCCAACCCCTTATATCGATCAAATCATTAACGATTGTGCCAAAAGCGAAATGTTTTCATTTATGGATGGATTTTCCGGTTATAATCAAATAAAAATACTCCCTGTTGATCAATGAAATATATCATTTATTTTTCCATGGGGAACTTTCACTTACCATAAATTACCATTTGGACTTAAGAATGTTGGGGCAAATTTTCAAAGGGCTATGTCCTATGCTTTTCATGACATTAACACATTGTGCAACCTTATCTTGATGATCTACCTGCTCATTATTTACACAGAGAAGATCATCCAACTCACTTACGAGGGATTTTTTTGAGATGTAGGTATTATAAGATTTGCTTGACTTCGCACAATTTTTTTTTTGTGTCCAATCTAGTTGATTACTAAGATTTATCATTTCAAAACAAGGCATTCGTGTCGATACTTTGAATGTTGAGGCTACTATCAATTTACCTCCTCCTTCCACACTTCACCAACTCCAAAGTTTGCAGGGGAATGCAAACTTTCTACGTATATTCATTCCTAGCTATGTTGAGTTAACCAAAGGTTTTACCAGGTTGTTGAAAAAAAATATTCTTTCCATTTGGGATGAGATTGCTGATAGATATTTTGATGCTCTAAAACACGCGTTGACCCATGCACCGTTATTGCATCCACCCAATTACAACCTAGATTACTTTTTATACTTAGCAGCCTCTAATTCCACGATCGGAATGGTATTAGTTTAGGAAGATGAATTTCACAACGAACATGTGATTTAATATCTCAGTCAAAATTTGAATCTGACCGAAATTAAATACTCACATGTGGAGAAATTGGCCTTGGCAATAGTTCAAGTTGTCCAAAGATTTCGTCATTACATACTGTTACGAAAAACAATAGTGATCTCTGATTGTAACCCTATGATGTATATTTTGACCAAACAATTAATAGGTGGAACATACTCTAAATGGATTGTCATCCTACAAGAGTTTGATTTAGATTTTGAAAAATATAAAGCAAAGAAATCACTAGTGTTCACCGAACTAATGTGTGACTTCCCAAATACTAAGATAGAAACTGTGGTAGAACATCTGATCGCTGATGAACCTTTTTTTCTTATCAATACCATTAATCCATGGTATGGAGATATCATCATTTATCTCCAAACCCAAAATTTTTGGCTTGAACTCTCACGTTCAAATAGACGAAAAATCCGTTTCCAATCCTAGCAATATAATATTGTCAGCGACACTCTTTATCGTTGAGGTGCGAACTCTGTTTTTCGGCGATGTCTTACTCATGAAGAGGTTGAAATTTTTTTAAATGATTGCAACTTTGGAGCATGTGGCAGTCATATTTCTGGGTATGCCACAACCCAAAAGATATTTCGTGCTAGTTATTTTTGGCCTTTGTTATTTAAAGATTTCATTCTAGCAGTCCGAAAATGCCACAATTGTCATATCTTTGATCGTAAAATGCGTGCACCACCAGCTCCTCTTCACCTAATAATTGATGTCGGTACTTTTTCAAAATGGGGCATTGACTTCATTACATTTAACCCTCACTCGACCGGAGGGCATGGGGATATTATTCTCGCAGTAGATTATTTTACCAAATGGGCTGAGGTGATGCCTACATTTGCGGAAGATGGAAAAACTACAGCTAATTTTGTACTCAATCACGTGATTTCTCGATTTGGTGTACCCCAAGCTATGATTACTGATCATGGGAGCCATTTTTGAAACATTATGATGACCGAAATTTCCAACCAAATTGGCCTGCACCACAATAGCTCTACTCCATATTACCCGCAGGCTAATGGTCAAGTTGAAGTTGTAAATAAAATTTTAACCACTATGATTAAAAAGATAATCAAAATTCATAAATCGAATTAGCTTACTATGATTTTCTCAGTGAGATATTGTCACTCAAATTAGCCATAGATTTACTACCAGCTACCTCTGAATAGGAAAAATGCTTTTTATACTTAGCTCAATTAGATGAGACTCAGTGCACTGTTGCATTAGCTACCGAGGCTCATAAAAAAAGAATGAAAGCTCAGTATGATAGGTGTTGTCAATCCTAGAGACAAACCTGAGTTGTGAAGGACCAGTGCCTAGGTCATCTTAAAGCCGAGAAGATTTAGAGAAACTTTCTATGATCAGGGGCATAAATCCTCTTGTTCATAAACGGTTTTTAGAGATTTCGTAAAATGGGACCAAGACCTTAGGAAAAGAGATATACTAATAGCAATACCCAAATGTAAACAATGAGGGTCTTATGAACTCATTATTGAATATAAATCTAAATTTCATAAGTCGTGAGGAGGGCCAGATCATGAGACACAGTACACAGTTTGAAAACTAAAAAGCGTAGTAACAAGGGTAGCATAGGGAGAATATATTAACTGCAGACAGACTTATTTCCACATAATAATTTATTGTTTAGCTAATATCGGAAGAAAAGTGAGTGAATGAGGTGAAACATATGAACATAAAATCATAGCTCTAAGCCATATTTAAAGCACAATGGACTAATAGACATGAGTATCCGAGAAAGATAAATTCATTCCCATTAATCAAGTGCTCGCATTCCGGTAGCATGAAACATAAAAAGAGTGATGAAGTGCTAAAACGTTTGTATATGAATATAACAGAAATAAACACACACTATAACTGATCTCGCCAGGAATCCATCTCGTAGCAAAATAATTCCATTATAGTCTCCTAATGGGATGCTTTAACATAAAACACAGGAAGTCCTCAAAACTTTACAAAAATGGGGATTTACCATTAACAACCCTGTTTTGGAAAATCTAGAACCCTTCTATAGACTCGAGTCCGCTCTTTTATAATCCCATGTCTACTGTTAACAGAAGATATTTTTCCGAATCAACATCTGTCCACAGAAATATATTTTTTCTTACTTGTCTCTATCAGAATAGAAAATCGATGATGAGGAAAAATGCCTCTCATCATCTCCATTATGGCCTCAACATGAGCGCCAACTGGAAATAAAACAACATAAACTGAAAATAAGCATACATAGAGTGAAGTGATATTTTCACCCGATATTATAAAGTAAAAATAAAATAAAAAGGCCACTAGGGCCAGAACATGATCATCAATTTTTAGAAGGACGAGGTGTAGCTGCTATCGACTGAGTTGGAAGCATTGATGATGCGGAGGAACTAGTTTTATGCTTCAGAGGGGGAGGGGATTGGAGGGATGGTGTGACGACTACTACATTCACAAAGTTATTGCATTTCTGCCATATGATTGCCCATGGTAGGGGTATAGTGGCGAAAATATCCACTGAGGCTTGCATATCAGTCAATTCTAAGTATTCCACCTGTACAGTCAAGCGTTTTTTGATATGGAAGAGAAGGGAGATCTCTTTTCCAAGGGCGGAAATTATAGTTTTAGCATTCAGATGAGTGGTTTTTTCATATGGAAGGTTTATCTGATTCATAACTAGTGTCAGCTTCTCTTCATATTCCGTTAGACTTGAAAGTGCGGTGGTCGTAGAATGCCAGCATGATGGGAGGCTTGCTTTCACCAGCTCACCCCACTCTTCCTCGAACTTCTCCACTCCCCTGGCTACCTGCTCCAAAACACCCAATGCATTCATGCACAAGGTCTCTTTCTCAATCACCCTTCTAATTTCCATCACTCCCCTGAAACGTTCCTCAATCCCTTGTACAACCAAATATTCCTAGCGCAATCTATTCAGGTAGGTGATATACTTCTTAGCCATGACTACTTTCACCTCGGCTTCCACCTGACCTTCCTGCAACTTCTCTTTGCACAATTGGACAAAAATTTATTCTCATTCATTAACATAATAAAATCCCAACACTTATTTACTTTCGACTTGATGTCAGCCCAAATGAGACGCCTGGCTTCCAGGAGGGTTGTGTCTCATTTCATCCGGTTATTTAGGTCTTTGATAACCTTATCTTGCAGTTGCTTCTCCCTCTTCGCTTCGTCCACCTCTGTTTGTAGGGCCGCTATTACTTTGTCATTTTGTTCCACCCTAGCCATCAACTCTTGAATTCTTTGTTGTGAAATATGAGCTTTCTTTTCTGAGACTTGTAGGTTTGAGAGGGCCTTGGTTAACTGCGTCGAGGTAGCATTTTCCGTATTGGGATTTGGGGTTATGCAGACATGGGTATCCCACTTAGCTTGCAAATCAGTCAATATCTGTCTGAGGGCAGCCAGCTCTTCAACTGTTTTGGCATTCTCATCTCTTTCCTGAGCAAGGGTATTTGTGAGGGCTGATTTTTATTTTTCCACCTGAGCTAATTCCTCCGGTTGCACGTAGTCCCCCCGAGGAATTTTGAGTCTCCTCTTTAATTCTGAGTTTTCAACCTCTTCATCTGAATTCCTTCCTTGTCACTTCCTTTTTCACTCATTACTCTTCTGCGATGGTGAAGGTTATTACTGACCCCTCTGGCATTTGTCCTTTCTTTTTTTAGGTTATCTACCACCTTTTTGTATTTATCTTCAAGCTTCCTTAACACGAGTGCAAGCTTCACGACCTCGTCCTTTAACATGTCCTCGATACATTTATGTAGGCCTAGTTTATCGGTTAAGGGAACCTTTGATAAATTTACAGCTACCTCTAGAGCCTTGTATCTGATTTCATTAGCAGTACGGTATAACACTGCCTCCGTGATAGCGATTATTAGTTGTTCTTTATCCATATCCAGCTCTGTGGTGAGCCGAGTATGATACTTTTCTATGAAAATCGCTAGTTCTTCTTGAAGTTTCTCTTGCACAATCCTTTTTTTGCTTATGATTTCTTCTCTTACTATGGCTCTGCTTATAGAAGTGGCCTGCGATATCCTAGAGGGTTCTGAAGATGAAGCACCGTCATAATTTACTCTGAAACCAGCCTTGTTCTTATCTAGCTCCCTGTATCTAGTTAACTCCTCTAGAGGTAGTTCATCCCAGAGGATCTCCATATCATCACATTTATTCTTTTTGGAGGGATGAGATCCCTCCCCTGTATCCAAGTCTTCCGACTCTTCTAAAAAATCTGCCTCATCAATTTTCCCTTTCTTTCTTGTGCCAGCTGAAGTGGTGTCACCTCTTCCTTCTGCTGCTGAAGATTCAGCCTCCATATGTGAAGCCAAGGGCCATGTTTCAAGGTTAGCTCTCCATTCAATGAAGGGCCTAGTCTCATGCACATATGCAGTGGACCTAATCTTCATTTTCCTATTTGATATAATTCCTTTCGGGTCGTAGGGCCAGAATTTCCCCAGCACTAAATCCATTCCCTGGAGTAGTGTCTCCACTATGAAGAGGGTGTGTCTTGAATTCATGGTAAAAGGGCCGATGGTGGTAGGAAGCTTGAGGATATAACCCTTCTTAGAAGGGACGAAGTGGAACTGGTTCACCTTCATGGTTTGGGGAATGTATTCGAGGGCAAGAACCCGCATGGCAGGAAACAACAATAGGTGGTAGCGGGGTACATCAGCACTGTAGACTTTGATCTCATTGTAATCATAAAAAAAATACCAATCCCCTGTGCTTTCTTCATCGCCAAAATACAACAAGTCTTTCTGCTCAGGAAAAATCTTGGGTGGGGGATTGTCATGAGGTATGGTGCAGGCAATGGTCATTAACTTGTTCAAAAACCTTGAATAACCCCTCCCATTAGGCTGCTGACGTACTGAGACGTTCCACTCAAAAACGGTTCTTGGCTGGACGTTTTTTCTTGAGAGTTTTTCAAGGCCTAGAGCTTCGAACTTATCTGCTTGCTCGAACAGAAAGAGGTAAAATACTAATGAGAAAAAATATAAAGCACCCGAAGAGGGTAATATTGAAACTGGGTCTGGATGGCTGAAGCCAGAAAGGTGGGGATGTCTTTTAACACCCTCTCTACCTCCCTAAGACCTAGTAACCCCGAAATGAAGGTGAGAACCCGCTGAAGGCCATCTGTGAATGCAGTCAAGGGCACCATGTCTGAAGACGGGATGGATTTGAGGCGAGAGTCCGAGATAGAGGATAGGAACTCGCTCTATTGTTTCCAGGGTAATTTGGAAAACTGATGCGACAAGAATAACTCTGTGAACTAAACATACTCTGGACTATGCGGGAAATGGAGGGCCTTCTTAATCAGCTCAGGGTATATTTAGAAAACCTTGTTTCCCTGAGCCGAGAGGAATATGTCCCTACGTTCATCATAGGCATCTCTGAGCCAACATATGAACTCGGTGATTGAGAAAGTGGGCGGTGCAATTTGGTAGTATAGGCCAGACCGAACGAATTTGAACCGGTCTTGGCCTTTCACATCACTTTCTAATAGGTTAGGCCTGTTACAGGAGACACTAAAGGGGTATTGCGGGTCGCGGATGCGGGCCTGTGTATCAGTAAGAGGATCAGGTCCAGGGATGGCCCTAACTTCATGGGCTTGGGGGTTTCTGGTTCTAACTTTCTAGACTTGACTCTCCTGACAACCATTTCGAATGACTAAAGTTGAAGGAAAACTGTAAGGAACATAAATGGCTAAATAACTATGACTAGTGTGGAAAACCCAAAAAGGGAAAGCGACACAGGGGGGCTGAAAGTGACCTGCTTGCTGTAATCCAAGATTTAACAGCTAGGCAAGTTCGTAAAAACAATTAATTTACCCAAATGAGTCTCAAGTAGGGTTAAACAGGCCATATTTTACGAGAAATGAGGCTCAGGTGACAACTAGGAGGGATGACGTCATAAGGACGTCGACACTGAGGCACATGGCATTTGGCTATTGGATGTTAGGATACGGGTAGGTGTGAGCCACGAGCTGAGTTAATACTGGTACTGGTCATGTACCAGCTTCCCTGACTTACCTTACCTTCGCCTTTGAGTGCGCCACCTGTTCGTCCCGAAGGGTCAACCACATAGTTCTGGCGGGGGCTTGGGGAATCCCTTTGCGCTGCGCCACTAACCCATGGAACGGGCGAAACCTGCCCCACCAAGCTGTGACGTCATGGGATTCCAGTTGTCGAAACTCCATACTCCTTGTGCCCTCCTTGATGCCGTTGTAATTTAGCCACGTGGCAGTGCTTTTTAGACTGTCCCATTGCATGAATCATGGTCTTTTTGCTTAGTCTTAGACTATTATTTGCTTCTTTTACCGCGCTGTTGTTATAAAGGGAAAATGTCACATATTTTCCTCATGTCTCTTTGTCCACTCACCTTTCCCAATAATATGCCTTGTCTTATTTCAAGCTTTCTCTTTGCCGAACCTTGTGAGGTGAGGGTTATTATAACAACATTGGCTCCACTTGGGGACGACGCGTTCATCCTTGGACGTGTCGAGAACTCCGCAGACCACTTGAAATTTCTTCTTGTAAAATACAAATTTATTCAAAATTTTCTGGCCTTTCTCTGGCGGAATAAACATCAACTATGAAAGTGGAAACGACAATTGTATACACACTATAATATAGCAGTCTCCATGACCTAAAAAAAAATTGGAAGTAAGGCTTCAAGAACTGCCCATTTACAGGCGTCTCGAACACATCTCCTTCTAAACTCTCCAGCATGAAGGTATTATTACCTTTAACCTCGGCAATTTTGAAAGGTCCAAACCACAGGGGGTCAAACTTTCCATGCTTTCCTTTGTGAGCTCTCCTAATGTCCCATCTTAGTACTAAATCCCCTATCAGTAATTCTTTGTCTTTGGCATGTTGATCAAACAAATTTTCCATTTTCTCTTTGTACTCTGCTAAATGATCATTCACTTGACTACGAGTCTCTTCCAGCTCGACCAAATGATTAATTCTTCTGGTCAAGCCGTTGGGTTCGTCCTGACTATCCTGAAGGAACCTGGCCACAGGAAAGGCAAGCTATATTGGAAAACTGTTGCTATACCATAGAATAGTTCATATGGGGACTTACCTGTTGATCATTTATTTGTGATTTTGTTTGCCCATAGCGCGAATTTTAATTGGGAATCCCAGTTTTTCTGACTTTCATTTATATTCTTCTTTAATTCCCTTACCAGTGTTTTGTTAGAAGACTTAGGAAACCCATTTCCCTGAGGATAATAAGTTGTAGAATTCCCCAAGAGGATATGGTATCACTGACAGAAACTGGTGAATTTCACGGACTTGAAAGCTTGTGAATTATCTATCACAATTTTAGTCTGGCAACCAAATCTGGCTATAATATTCTCCTCCAAGAAGTTGATCACCACTACATCAATTACATTCCTTACAGGTATTTCCTCTACCCACTTAGTAAAGTAATTAGTGGCAGTTAATATCCACTTATGTTGGATGCTGGATTGTGGATGAATTTCCCCGATGAAATCTATCCCCCATTGCTGGAAAGGCTCTTCTATGTGTACTGGGATCATAGGGAGGGGAGCAAAAAAAAAATTTCAGCAAAACTCTGACATTTGTCACAGGCCCTAAATCGAGCATGCAGATCCCCGAACAATTTGGGCCAATAGAATCTTGCCTTCATTACATTATGGGTTGTATATCTCCAGTTGTAATGCCCTCCACAAATGCCTTCATGGAATTCATCCATAATTTCATCCACTTCCATTTCTGTCAGGCACAGGAGCAAGATTCTTGAAGGATCTTTCCAGTATACTCGGCCATTTACAATGATATACTTCTGTGACTTCAGCCTCAACATTTGATATTTAGCCTTATCGAAGTTAGGAGGACACTTGAGCGTTAAAATATATTCCACAATGTCTTTATACCAAGGACTGATGAGATACTTCATGTGAGTTTTCTGCACCTTTGTTTCTATCTTGGGCTGCTCCTCCATGTCTCCAGAAAATTCCCCAACTTCCATGGATAGGTTTATTCCTAGAGCCTGACAGTTGGAATCAAACAGAATTTTGGCTAGACCCTATCCCTTGATGAGCTTCGTAGGGCAGATGTCTAGTTCATACTCTTGAATCTTAGCAATCCATTTACCCCTTTTACCTTCACTATCCCCTTGAATAAAAATATCTTTAACTACAGTTGTGGGTACAATAGCAGTGATGGACGACTGGAGGATTTACATCCAGAATTCCTTTAAGGACTTCCCCAAAGTGTATGCATGTTTTTCTAGAATATTGTATTTTAGTTTGGCATCTCGGAGCACCTGGCTAAAAAAAGTAATGGGATGTTCATATCCTTCCTCATTTTTCTACAAAAGTACTGTGGCCACAATATACAGGGAAGCAAATGAGAATATCATGAATGGTTTACTGTAATCTGGTCCTGCTAATACTGGGGCTTCTGTGAAAGCATTATTGATCCTATTAAAAGCTTCTCTGGACTCATTTGACATCTTCACCTCATTATTTTTCTTAAGCATATCAGTGATGTGCCAGAGTATTTCTGCATAGTTTGGGATGAACCTTCTAACGAAGTTAATGCACCCGAGAAAAACCTGAACTTATTTCTTATTACGAGGTAAGGATATGCCATTTATGACTTCCACCCTTTTTGGGTCAATTTTTACTCCAGCTCTGGTAACAATATGCCCTAGTAATTTCCCTTCTTCTAAAGCAAACATGGACTTCTAGGGATTTAGAGACAACCCATACCTACGGCATTTTTCAAAAGTCTGTCATAAATATTCCACATGTTCGGCATCATCCTTTGAGAAGACTGTGATATCGTCCAAATACACCACAACAAATTTATCTTTCTCTCCAACAAAAGCAATGTCCATTGCTCTTTGAAAAGTGGCCCTGACATTTATCAGGCCAAAAGGCATACGAGTGTACATGAAGGTACCCCATGGTGTCGTGAACGTTGTCTTCTTCTGATCTTCGGGAAGCACTGCCACCTGGTTGTACCCCAAGAATCCATCCATCATGGAAATTCGAGAAGACCCCAATACTTTTTGTAATATGTGATCCATTTTAGGAAGGGGATAATTATCATTAAGAGAAGCCCTGTTTAAGTTCTAAAAGTCTACACACAATCTTATCTCTCCATTTTTCTTTCGGACTGGCACCAGGTTAGCCACCCATTCTGAATACCTTAGAGGTACAATAATCTTAGCCTTTGGCAACTTTTTGATTTCTTTCTCTATAGCAGGGAGTACCAAAGGATTAATCTGCCTTATTTTCTGCTTATGGGGCTTGGCATCAACCCTCGATGGGATCTTACGTTGGATAATACCTATGTCAAACATTTTAAGATCTTGGTAAGACCAAGCAAAAAAATCCTTATAGGAGCGAAACAACTGCAGATACCTTTCTCTGTGTTCTTCAGGGACTCCTTTAGATAATTTCATTATCTTGGGTTCCTCTTCCGTCCCAACATTAATCTCCTCCACCTGGGTTTCTAGCGTTATTTTGCTGGGGTTGACGGGAATGCCATTCTTATCAAATAGCCTTTCCAAGGGTACTAGCCCTCTGGGGATCACATTTCCTTTCAACTGTAGAACTTTATGACCAGCCACTGCCTCTTGCCATCTATGTTGGGAATTTTCTTCAGTTTCCTCTTCCTCCCTGGTATCAATAACCAAGTTAGTGAATTCGCCAATAGTCTCCATGAAACGTTTCATCTGTTCCTCATCTTCAAAAACTTTTCAATGTTTGACATTGTCTAGAATGGAGGGACGATAACGCACCTCCACTTCATATCTCAAAAGTGGATTCTAAGGTGGATGGAAATTGCTTGTTGCTAGGACTAGTGAGTCTGCTATCCGGTTTGGATCTCTCGGCATAAATTGTATGTTAAATGCCAAGAAAAAATTCTCCACCAGGTCCCACACTTCATTTCTATATGCCCTCAGGTGAGGGTGTTTGGCTTGACACTGATGCTTTATCTGTCTGACCTCCAACTATGAATCTCTAAAAACTTTAAGGCTCTGAATGTTCATACTCTTGGCGGTTTGTAAGAGTAGGAGTAAAGCTTCATACTCCGCCACATTGTTAGTGGCCTCATACTCCAATTTGAAAGAGAAGGGCACTAATTGTCCCTTAGGGGAAATCAGGAGGACCCTTGCTCCATTTCCGTCTCTAGATTTTTCTCCATCAAAGTGTAAGGTCCACAATCCCCTTTCATCATCGCTTGAAGGATGTTCAGGCTTTATTAAGTTGGATGATGGTTCCTGTAGAAACTCCTGATCTTCCTCCAACATCAGACAAGAGAACTCTCCTTCCTTGTTGTACACTAGAGATTTTACCGAGCCATTGGCTTTAGTTACCATCTTTACAAACTTTGATTCCCTATACAGCCTTCTTTCTTGTCCTCTGAACACTGGAATAGTTGCATAAGTCAAATCCAGCTTCATCAACCCTCCAATCTTAGTACCCCATGATCTGGATAGCAGTATTCTGAAACGGGCCAGGATATCTGCAACAACTATGTCCATTGTATAAATTTATATAAATGATATGTTATACATCCAATATTATCCTGATAACACACTATTTGACTTCATTCACAATACAGAATCTCTTCTACCATTGATTATTAATTGCAGAAATAAAAACAATTGAATGCACACATTAAAACCATAAACATTCACACATATGAGCACAGTATTTATGGGAAAGCTTAAAGCTGAAAAACCCCAACTATATATATATTATATGTCATATATATCATGTAAAAATCATTATACAAAGCTCCTCACAAGCTCTCAATACAATCTCCAATTGCTACACACTAATCAGGTTCGATCTAGCAAAACACATGCTCCAATCTCTACCACCTGCTAGCCTGCCTCTACTACGCAACCACTGCTAAAGAATGGCTCTGAATGAAATCGAATTGGTCCAGCCTTTCTCATGCAATCCTCATTGGCATATCCAACCATGTGTGGTGCAAAATCATGCAACACTATAGTCACAACTTACAGTCACACAACTCTTTCACCTACCTCTTCACTAGTCTCCACTAAAACTGTCCATGCACTATAGTTAACTGATGTATTCTTTAGTTGATTAATGAGTTAATAATTAGTGAATTAATTATTAATTAATTAAAACCACTCTCACTATTGTATCAATCAGTTAGACTAGATACAAGTAGCTCAACTATGGTTAACTCAGTTAAACTGAACACAACTTCACCAACTACCTCAATAACTCCACCAAACTCTGTCACATGAGTTCTAACTGAAGTATCCATGCAATAGCTCCACTTAACCCTCAGGAATAGCATAATTCCTTATGTCAGCTCCTGTGCCACATCTGTGCACTTAACTGAAGTGCTCCAAGAGAATAAGATAATGTTTATAGTCCAAATATTATTAAGAGCTAATAATATTCGACATATCTATTTTTAGACCGGCAATCTAAAAATAGATTCCACCCAATATGTCTAAAAATAGAAGTCCATCTATTTTTCCAACTTGACCAACCATCCACAAATAGCATCATGCAACTCATAGAATATGATCGACATGTCTAAAAATAGACATAGTCTAAAAATAGACTTTGCGCCAAAAATAGCCTGCGGGCCCACTTAGTGAAGGCGACTTCTTTCCACTAAGCTCATAATCTTGTTGCAATCTCAACACTCCCTCTCAACAAGATAAGGATTATCTGCCACCCCTATCCTGCCTCTGTGGTATTCGAATTTTCTCCTGGTGAGCGCCTTCATCAAGATATCAACATCCTGATCCTCCGTGGGAATGTATGAAAGTAACATGATCTTCCGCTGCACACAATCTCTGATATGATGATACCGGATGTCAATGTGTTTAGATCTATCATGAAATACTGGATTAACCGAGAGTTTGATGCAACTCTGATTATCACAATAAATCACAGTAGGCTCTAAGTGTGAACCGAAAAACCCGACCAGGATCTTCCTCATCCATATAGCCTCGCATGCAGCCAAACTCGCTACCATATACTCGGCCTCTGCTGAACTGAGTGCCACGGATCTCTGCTTCCTGCTGTACCAAGAAACTGCTGTCGACCCGATACTGAAAATCCCTCCAGATGTGCTCTTTCTGTCCGTTGGGCTCCCTGCCCAATCTGCATCCGTGAAGCCACACAACTTCACCTCATCCGACTGTCTGTACCATAATCCATATCCCGATGTGCCTCTGAGATATCTCAATACATGCTTGCCTGCCTTCCAAAAGAGCTTGGTAGGCTTAACCATAGCTTGTGAAAGCTGGTTAACAGTGTAGCATATGTCAGGTCGTGTATTGACAAGATACATAAGCGACCCCACCAACTGTCGGTAAACAGTGGCATCCACTACCTCTGCCGATGTAGCATCCTCTTTCCTCCATCCACCAGGAAGAGGAGTGTCGATAGGCTTGCATCCATGCATGTTGAACTTCTCCAGTATCTCCCGGGCATACTTGCCTTGAGACACAAACAATCCATCACTGTGCTGCCAAATTTCCAATCCCAGGAAATAATGAAGGAGGCCCAAGTCCTTCATCTCAAACTCCTTTTCAAGATCAGCCTTGCATGAGTGTATCAACAGTTCATCACCTGTCAAAATCAAATCATCTACATAAAGTACAATGATCAGCAACTTACCCTCCACCACAATCTGGTATAGGTTCGGATCCGCCTCACTCTTGTAGAATCCAAGTCCGGTGAAATAACTGTCTATCCGTGTGTACCAAGCACGAGGTGCTTGTTTCAACCCATACAACGCTCTCTTGAGCCTGCACACATGCGACTCGCTGCTGAAGATCTCGAAACCTTCGAGCTGCTTTATGTACACCTCCTCCTCAATCACTCCATTGAGGAACACAGTCTTCACATTCATCAGATGGATGTGCCACCCCATCTGCGTTGAGAGAGCAAGAATCGTCCGTATGGAAGAATACTTTGCGACAGGTGCAAAGGTTTCCTCATAATCGATCCCCTCAATCTGTGAGAAGCCTTGGGCAAAAAATATTGCCTTGTACTTCTCCACACTCCCGTCAGCTGCCTGCTTCACTTTGTAGATCCATCTTGAACCCACCACTGATTTCCCTTCCAGCCTTGGGAAAATATCCCATGCACTATTTCTGACAATCAAATCATACTCTTCCACCATGGCATCTACCCATGCGGGATCCTCCACAGCTTCCTCGAAAGAGGATGGCTCTGTCACGATACACTTGCTCGCAAGGCCATGTATCCGATATCACCGTGGAGTGACACATGCTACTACCGTATTTGTGATGTGAGTTTCTCCTACAATCTTCTCTGCATCTCTGAATCGGTCACTCAGCTTCTGAGTGTGCTTCCACCCTCGATGGTTGAGGGTGTTGCCATGGTGGTCTCTCCCACTCGCTCGACGCTTCTATTATGGTGATCCATCACGAGACTCATCCTTAGGAACTAATAGCTCCTCATCTGCATGCAAGTGTGGCTCCCTCTCAAGCGAACACTTCATGGCTTTCTCCTCATGAAATTTGATATCCCGTCGCACAACGGTCTTGCGACTGTCTGGAAAATACACACGATAGTTGTGGGGTGTATCAGTGTACCCCACAAATATCCCAACCTCTGCAGTCAGCTCCATCTTCTTCCTAGCATCCTTCGTCACATGAATGTAAACAGGTGAACCAAAAATTCTCAAATGGGAAATATCAGGCTGCTTACTAGAAAACGCCTCCTCGGGTGTACTGATGATAAGTATCCTGTGAGGACAATGGTTCTGCACATATACTGCAGTATTGCATGCCTTAGCCCACAAGTGTATGGGAAGGCCCTGATCATGCAACATTGCTTGTGCAGCACCCAAAATTGTTCTGTTCTTTCGCTCCATGACCCCATTCTACTGTGGGTTATGAGGCGCTATGAGCTCTCTTCAAATTCCCTCTGCGCTGCAAAAGTCCTTTAATTCTCTAGAGATGAATTCACCAACATTGTCGCTCCTAAGAGCCTTCACCTTATTCCCCGATTCTTCCTCAACCAGTGCCTTGAACTCATAGAACTTTGAGTATGTCTCGCTCTTCTTCTGCATGAAGAAGATCCAGCACTTCCGAGAAAAATCATCAGCAAATATCACATAGTACACCGCGGTACTTGTCCAAACTCCGAGAAACATCACACCGTCTGTGTGAATTCTCT
Source organism: Pinus albicaulis (assembly GCA_034641835.2). Lineage (NCBI taxonomy): Eukaryota > Viridiplantae > Streptophyta > Pinopsida > Pinales > Pinaceae > Pinus > Pinus albicaulis. Next base: position 30,159,036 of record CM076574.1, on the reverse strand, counting down.
CAAGGATCGTCGTGGCACGACTATCCTTCTCATGAAAGGTGGCTTTCACAAATTTTTCCAAAGTACATCACTTGCACTGATCTTACTGCACAAGTGTACCCTTGGGAAGCCCAGTAGAAATCTACTACAAAATTTTCAAAGCGCCATGGTGAAGATGGCCCAATCTCCTGTGCCACTACTTCTTCTTTGCCTTCCATTGTTGTGCAGCCATCTACCTGCAATTGATAAGGTTCTTAACTCAAACCCCTATCCTCCGGGTTTCACTAGTTTCCTTACTGCGCAGGAAATCCTTTCCCTCGCTAAAGACAACATCATATCCCTTGTCTTCCAACATCGCCACAGAGATCAGATTCTTCTTCAATCCTGGAACATGCATCACTTCCTTCATCAGAAGGGTTTTACAGACTCCTCTCAAAGGAAATGGTGCGATACCGGTCACCTTTGTATCTGCCATAATTTCCCATCTCGATGTGCACTCCAAGATCTTTCTCATACGAATAAGTGACAAATCTTTGTCTCTGTCATGTGAAAAGATGCTGCTTGTCAAAAAACCCAAATTAGACCATCATACTTGAGACCAAGCATGCGGTAGGTGAAAAATCTAGCTCCAAACTACGAGGCTAAGGCTCTCCAGTTGCGAGATCCGGCGGCCGCCCCATTTTCTTCTTCGAGTGGACAATTAGTGGCGTAATGTCCGTGTTGGTGGCAGAGTGAAAACATACCTTGGACATGTGTCTTGCTTCTTGCCTTTCGCACCGGATTGAAACGTGTGTGATCTTCCACTTACTTGCTTTGGCAGCCAAATCATAATTATCTTCATACGAATTCTTAAAACAATATTTGTCCCTGGTACTCCGCCTTATCTCCTCTTACACAAGATCCGACCAAAGTCGCTCCCATCCTGGAAATTTCTCCCGACCATTGACAGAGTCCTGATAGGAGTGCCAACTCTTCGGAAGCCCAAGGAGAGCCAAGCTCACCAAGTCCTCATCATCAACAGTAACCCCCACACTTCTCAGCTCATCCCTGCATTGGACGAACTTCGTGAGGTACTTGGGCATACTGTCGCCTTTCTCCATCTTTATGTTCCTGAGTTTGTCCTTAAGCGCCAACTTCCTCTGGTCGCTCTTTCTTTGAAATAAATCTATCAAAGCTTTCCACATAAAGAATGGAGAAGCCTTACCATGAAGGATGGATACTATTTGATCCTTCACACCTTCCAACAGAATCCTTCGACACTTTGATGTCTTCTTTTGCCATGCGTCAAGTACGGCAGCATCACTAGAAGTAGGTTTTGGAATTTCTGCATCTAGGAACTCCTTCAACCCATTGTCATCCAGCACCACCTCCATCCTGTCTTTCCATGCAATATAATTCGAGCTTCCCTCAAGGGCATACTCCAATCGCAATCCGTTGAAAGACATCTCAACTTCGACACCAAGAAAACACTGCTGAAGATTCAATTCCACCGGCTAAAACTCAACCGCTTCCAATGTTTTGCAATTGCTCCAATGATCAATATTGCTTTGATACCATGTAGAAATTTATATAAGCGATGTTTATACACTTGAGATTCTCTGATGCATATTTGACTGTTCACAATACAAAATCTCTTCTACCATTGATCATTAATTGCGGAAATAAAATCAATTGCATGCACACATTAAAACCATAAAAATTCACACATATGAACACAGTAATTTATGGGAAAGCTTAAAGGCGAAAACCCCCAACTATTTGTATATTATATGTCATAGAGATCATGTAAAAATCATTATACAGATCTCCTCACAAATCTCTTAGTACAATCTCCAATTGCTACACACTAATCAGGCCCGATCTTGCAAATCCATGCACCGATCTTTGCCAGCCTTTAGCACCTCTCTTTACGCAATCTTCTTGAAGAATGGCTGCGAATGAACTTGAATTGGTCGACCTTGCTCACACCACAATCCTCATTGGCAAATCAAATATGTGGCGGGTGCAAAATCATGCAACACTATAGTCACAACTGATAGTCTACTTGCCCTTTCACCTATCTCTCCACTAGTCTCCACTGAAACTGTCCATGCACTGTAGTTAACTGATGTATTCTTCAGTTGATTAATGAGTTAATATTTAGTGAATTAATTATTATTTAATTCACACCACTCTCACTAGTGTATCAATCAGTTAGACTAGATACAACTAGCTCAGCTATGTCAACTAAGTTTAAGCGAACACAACTCCACCAACTACCTCAATAACTCCACCAAACTGCACATGAGTTCTAAGCTGAAGTATCCATGCAATAGCTCCACTTAACCCTCCAGAATAGCATAATTCTTATGTCAAATCTGCACATATGTGCACTTAAGCTGAAGTGCTCCAAGAGAATAAGATAATGTTTATAGTCCAAATATTATTAAGAGCTAATAATATTCAACATATCTATTTTTAGACTGGCAATCTAAAAATAGATTCTGCCCAATATGTCTAAAAATAGAATTCCATCTATTTTTCCAACTTGACCAGCCATCCACAAATAACATCCTGCAACTCATAGAATATGATCGACATGTCTAAAAATAGACATAGTCTAAAAATATACTTGCACAAAAAATAGCCTGCGGGCCAACTTAGTGAAGGTGACTCTTTTCACTAAGCTCATCATCTTGTTGCAATCTCAACATCCATGACGACACTCTTGGCCGAAATTTGAGCCAGATTTACCACTAGGTCCTTTATCATCCCTAAACATTTAACTCTTTTAGAGTCAAATGAATAGAGATCTTTGTAGGGTCGGGTGATCTGTAGACCTAGCTGTTCCATGACTGAAAGTGGTAACAGATTATGTGAAGCTCCCGAATCCAACATACAGTTATGTAACAAAAAATCATGGATGAATAAAGAAACATAAAAAGGTGGTGTTGTAGAGTCTAACTCTTCTACATGGGGGCGAAATATTACCATAGGCCTTTCTTCTTGAAGGTTGAGAGAGTCTGGGGGTGAAGTTACTCCATGAGGAAGCATGAACTGGGAGACTTGAGCTTTATAGGAGGGTTGCTTCAGAAGTTCAACCAAAGGAACATGGATTTTGACTTTCTCTAACTCTTTTTGAAGATTGAAAACAGTGACCCCTTTGTCCACAGAAGTTTCTTTTGTTTCCTTAATGACTATAGAAGGCTTTTCGATGGAGGACATACCTTTCACATGAGTAAGAGGGTTGGGTATGGATTTGGATGACAATGAAGGAACATTTTTCTGGACAGAAGGTTATTCAATAGGTTTCTTGCCTTTGTCATCAGTCTTGGGGAGGACCAATTCCTTAGTTTGTGATTCTTCCTCCTAATCTTGAGTATGAGTTCACTTCCTCGAAGACCGAAGGTCATACTTCTTGTGGAATTGAGCTTGCATAAAATCAACAAACTTTCTGCAGTAATAATATATGTGAGGTTCTTCAGTGGATATTACCCTTCCCCCTTCTTCTTCCTCTTCTTCTTGTAAGGAAATTTCTACATATTTTCCTTTTGAATAAGCAAAACATTGATCATCTTGTCTGTCTGGAGCATCTTCAGCGGGGCCCTCTATTTGTCCCTCCAAATATAAAGGGGGCTGAATATGATCTTGTTGCTCTTTTCTGTCTCTTTGCAGGGCCTGTAGAGGTGGTTTCCTATGCTGCTAATTATACCCTCTGTTAAAAGTGGACGGGGTTGGATGAGGAGAGGCATTCTTCGCTTCAAGTTCCAGTTTCACCAGTCTATTAGAAAGATTCTTAATCATTTTGTTCATATCTTCTATCTTGTAATCTGAGACTTCCTTTTCTTGACTCGAAGAAGAAGCTTCCTCTTTACCCTTTAGTTTGAAATCGTGATCCAATATTACCTTTAACTTTCCCGTAGAAGAAAAGTTAGCTTGCACTTCTAAAGCATCTATCTGAGCTTGGTTGAGAGAAACATATTTTCTCTCCCTTAGAGTGAAACCGAATTCAGATTCGAAAGCTCCCACAAACACTACTTTAGCAGCAGCTTCGGGGGGCTTTATATCAGCTGACAGGCTTTTGTATAACTTATTAAAACTCTTTATAAACTCTTCTATGTCTTCATTATATCTTTTCTTTGATGTATTAAACTCTATGAGATAATAGTCATGGTCTCTTTTCTCTCCCCACTTTTGAGTGAAAGCATTTTCCATCTCTTCCCAGTTTGTGATGGAGTTATATCCAAGAGTTTTAAACCACTTGCTTCTCCATCCAAATATTGGGTGAATAACCTTAGAACTACATCCAACTGTTCTACATTGAAATTCTCTGCAAAAGCACAGAAATATTCCAAGTGCTTTTGTGCAGCCCTGAGGTCTTCCCCGGTAAATCGGGGTAAGTGCTTCATGTAGTCTTGAGAAAAATCATTCAGGACCTGCGTTAATGCCAAAGGGGCATATTTATTCAGAAATAAGCTAGGAAAAACCATGGGAGGTGGTGGAGCTAGAGGTGGGTTTTGCTGAATAGCACTAGAAATATGTTGGATAGTGGTATATGAATTTGTTTAACCGAGTAGGATTTGAGGAATGGACACTTGCTTTATTTCTTTGGCTTCTGGGGTAGGATGTAAAATGAATTTTGATGTATCTACTGACTTTTCTTCGTCTTTTATCTCGGACTGTTCATGAAAAAGATTATCTGGTGGGTATTCAAGCACTCTAGTAGTAGATCCAGGGCCTTGAACTTGAGCTTGCTGGGAGGAAGACGAAGAATATTCTAGGGAGAATCTGGGTATATCTGTATGAGAGGGCTAATTTTCCTTCCAGATTCTCTTAAATAAAAAAATTTCTAGATCAGATACAGAGGGTGTTCTTAATTGAGACGTATCTGACCTTAGATGCGGCTTTTGATAAGCCAGGACTGCAAATAGATTTATAAATTTAGAAAGATTGTGGAGTCTCCAAGGTGAGGGATGCACAACTCTCAACCCTTCGTGCTCACCTGGTCTTTGAAGGGTGAATATGATCTTATCGTACCCAGGGATAATATCCAAATTCGGTCCTCGGCAATGGCACCAAAAATATGTTGTCAATCCTAGAGACAACCCTGAGTTGTGAAGGACTAGTGCCTAGGTTATCTTAAAGCAAAGAATATTTAGAGAAAATTTCTATGATCAGGGGCATAAATCCTCTTTTTCATAAACGGTTTTTAGAGATATCGTAAAATGGGACCAAGACCTTAGGAACAGAGATATACTAACAGCAATACCCAAATGCAAACAATGAGGGTATTATGAATTCATTATTGAAGATGAATCTAAATTTCATAAGCCTTGAGGAGGGCCAGATCATGAGACACAATACATAGTTATCAAAATAAAAAGCATAGTAAAAATGGTAGCATAGGGAGAATATATTAACTGCAGAGATGCTTATTTACACATTAGAATTTATCGTTTAGTGAATATCGGAAGAAAAGTGAGTGAATGAGGTGAAACATATGAACATAACATCATAGCTCCGAGCCATATTTAAAGCACAATGGACTAATAGACATGAGTATCTGAGAAAGATAAATTCATTCCCATTAATCAAGTGCTTGCATTCCGGTAGCATACAACATAAAAAGAGTGATGAAGTGCTAAAACGTTTGTATATGAATATAATATAAAGAAACACACACTGTAACCGATCTCATTAGGAATCCATCTCGTAGCAAAATAATTCCATTATAGTCTCCCAATGGGATGCTTTATCATAAAACATAGGAAGTCCTCAAAACTTTACAAAAATGGGCATTTACCATTAACAAAGCATGTTCTGGAAAATCTCGAACCCTTCTATAGACTCAGGTCCGCTCTTTTATAATCCCCCGTCTACTGTTAACAAAAGATATTTTTCCGAATCAACATCTGTCCACATAACATCTTTTCTGTTACTTGTCTCTATCAGAATAAAAAATCTATGACGAGGAAAAACTCCTCTCATCATCTCCATAATGGCCTCAACATGAGCGCCAACTGGAAATAAAACAACATAAACTAAAAATAAACATACATAGGGTGAAGTGACATTTTCACCCGATATTATAAAGTAAAAATAAAATAAAAAGGCCACTAGGGCCAGAATATGATCATAAATTTTTAGAAGAATAGGGTGTAGCCGCTGCCGACTGAGTTGGAAGCACCGATGATGCGGAGGAACCAGTTTTATGCATTTGAGGGGGAGGGGACTAGAGGGATGGTGTGACGACTGGTACATTCACAAAGTTACTACATTTCTGCCATATAATTGCCCCTGCCAGGGGCATAGTGGCGAAAATCTCCACTGAGGCTTGCATATTAGTCAATTCTGAGTAGTCCACTTGTACAGCCAAGCATTGTATGATTAGGCAGAGAAGTGATATCTCTTTTCAAAGGGCGGAAATTATAGTTTCATCTTTTAGACAAGTGGTTTTTTCATACAGAAGGTTTGTCTGATTCATAATTGCTGTCAGCTTCTCTTCATATTTCGTTAGACTTGAAAGTGTGGCGGTCGTAGAATCCTAGCATGATGGGAGGCCTACTTTCACCAGCTCACCCCACTCTTCCTCGAACTTCTCCACTCCCCTGGCGACCTGCTCCAAAACACCCAGTACATTCATGCACACGGTCTCTTTCTCAATCACCTTTCTAATTTCCATCACTCCCCTGAAACAGTCCTCAATCCCTTGTACAACCAACTCTTTCGAGTGCAATCCGTTCGGGTAAGTGATATAATTCTTAGCCATGACTACTTTCGCCTCGGCTTCCGCCCATTCTTCTTGCAACTTCTCTTTGCACAATCGGACAACAACTTTCTTCTCATTCATTAACATGATAAAATCCCAACACTTCTTTACTTCTGACTTGATGTCAACCCAAATGAGACGTCTGGCTTCCAGTTGGTTTTTGTTTCCTTTCATCTGGTTATTTAGGTCTTTGATAACCTTCTCTTGCAGTTTCTTCTCCCTCCTCACTTCGTCCACCTCTGTTTGTAGGGCCACTATTAATTTATCGTTTTGTTCCACCCTAGCCATCAACTCTTGAATTCTCTGTTGTGTAGTATGAGCTTGCTTTTCTCAGACTTGTAGGTCTGAGAGGGCCTTGGTTAACTGCGTCGAGGTAGCATCTGCCATATCGAGATTTGGGGTTACGCAGACATGGGTATCCCACTTAGCCTACAAATCAGTCAATCTCTATCTGAGGGCAGCCAGCTCTTCAATTGTTTTGGCATTCTCATCTCTTTCCCGTGCAAGGGTGTCTGTGAGGGCCAATTTTTATTTTTCCACCTGAGCTAATTCCTTCGGTTGCACGTAGTCCCTCTAAGGAATTTTGAGTCTCCTCTTTAATTCTGAGTTTTCGACCTCTAAATCCCAGATGATTTTAGTCCAAATTCCTTCCTTGTTGCTTCCTTTTTCACTCATTACTCTTCTGAGATGATGAAGGTTATTGCTGACCCCTGTGGTATTTTTCCTTTATTTTTTCAAGTTATCTACCACCTCTTTGTATTTATCTTCAAGCTTCCTTAACACGAGTGCAAGCTTCATGACCTCGTACCTTAACATTTCCCTAATACATTGATGTAGGCCCAGTTTATCGGTTAAGGGAACCTTTGATAAATTTACAGCTACCTCCAGAGCCTTGTAGTTGATTTCATTAGCAGTAGCGTCTAGCACTACCTCTATGATAGCGATTATTAGTTGTTATTTATCCATATCCAGCTCTATGTTGAGCCAGGTATGATACTTGTCAATGAAACTCACCAGTTCTGCTCGAAGTTTCTCCCTTACAATACTATTCCTGCTTCTGATTTCTTCTCTTACTTAGGCTCTGCTTATAGAAGTGGCTTGCGATATCCCAGAGGGTTCTGAAGACAAAGCACCGTCATAATTTACTCTGAAACCAACCTTGTTCTTATCTGGCTCCTCGTATCTGGTTAACTCTTCTAGAGGTAGTTCATCCCAGAGGATCTCCATATCATCACTTTTATGATTTTTGGAGGGATGAGATCCCTCCCCTGTATCCAAGTCTTCTGACTCTTCTAAAAAATATGCCTCATCAATTTTCCCTTTCTTTCCTGTGCCAACTGAAGTGATGTCATCCATTCCTTCTGCTGCCAAGGATTCAGCCTCCATCTGTGAAGCCAAGGGCCATGTGTCAAGGTTAGCTCTCCATTAAATGAAGGGCCTAGTCTCATGCACATATGTAGTGGACCTAATCTTCCTTTTCCTATTTGATATAATTCCTTTCGGGTCGTAGGGCTAGACTTTCCCCAGCACTAGATCCATTCCCTGGATCAGTGTCTCCATCGTGGAGAGGGCGTGTCTTGAGTTTATGGTAAAATGGTCGATGGTGGTAGGAAGCTTGAGGATATAACCCTTCTTAGCAGGGACAAAGTGGAACTGGTCCTCATTCATGGTTTGGAAAATATATTAGAGGGAGAAAACCCGCATGGTAGGAAAAAATGACACGCGGTAGGGGGGTAAATCAGCACCGTAGACTCTGATCTCTGTGTAATCATCAAAAAAATACCAATCCCATATGCTTTCTTCATCACCAAACTACAACCAGTCTTTCTGCTCAGGAAAAATCCTGGGTGGGGGACTGTCATGAAGTATGGTGTAGGCAATGGTCATGACCTCATTCAAAAACCTTGAGTAACCCCTCCCATTAGGCTGCTGACGTACTGAGATGTTCCACTCAAAAACGGTTGTTGGCTGGCTGTTTGTTCTTGGGAGTTTTTCAAGGCCTAGAGCTTCGAACTTTTCTGCATGCTCGAACAGAAACATGTAAAATACTAATGAGAAAAAATGGAACGCACTCGAAGAGGGTAATTCTTGAAACTAGGTCTGGATGGCTGAAGCCAGAAAGGTGGGGATGTCTAGAACGACGTTGGGATGAGACATGAGCCATAGGAGGGCTATGCACTCTTTTGACACCCTCTCTACCTCCCTAAGACCTAGTAACCTTGAAATGAAGGTGAGAACCGGCTGGAGGCCATCTGTGAATGCAGTCAAGGGCACCATGTCTAAAGACAGGATGGATGTCAGGCGAGAGTCCGAGATAGAGGATAGGAACTTGCTCTCTTGTTTCCAAGGTAATTTGGAAAACTGACGTAACAAGGATAACTATGTGAACTCAACATAATTTTGACTGTGCGGGAAATGGAGGACCTTCTTAATGAGCTCAGGGTATATTCAGAAAACCTTGTTTCCCTGAGCCGAGAGGAATATGTCCCTACGTTCATCATAGGTGTCTCTTAGCCAAAATATGAACTCAGTGACCGGGAAAGTGGGCTGAGCAATCTAATAGTATAGGCTAGATCGAATGACTCTAAACTGGTCTTAGCCTTTCACATGAATTTCTAACAGGTCAGGCCTGACACGGGAGACATTGATGGGGCACTGTGGGTCACAGATGCAGGCCTGTGTATTAGTAAGAGGATTAGGTCCAGGGATGGCCCTAACTTCACGGGCTTGGGGGGTTTCTGGTTCTAACTTTCTAGATTTGACTCTCCCGACAACCATTTCGAATGAGTAAAGCTAAAGGAAAACTGTAAGGAACAGAAATGGCTAAATACCTGTGACCAGTGCGGAAAACCCAAAAATGGAAAGCAACGCGGGGGGATGAAAGCGACCTTCTTGTTGTAATCCAAGATTTAACAATTAGGAAATTTCATAAAAACAAGTAATTTACTCAAATGAGTCTCATGTGGGGTTAAATAGGCCATATTTTATGAGAAATGAGGCTTGGGTGACAACTATGAGGGCTGACATCATAAGGATGTCGACATCGAGGCACGTGGCATTTGGCTAATGGCTGTTAGGAGCCAGGTAGGTGTGAGCCACGAGCTGAGTTAATACTAGTACTGGTCATGTACCCGCTTCCCTGACTTACCTTACCTTCACCTTTGAGTGCGCCACTTATTTGTCTCGAGGGGTCCACCACATAGTTCCGGCGGGGGCTTAGGGAATCCCTTTGCACTGTGTCGCTAACCCATGGAATGGGCGAAACCTGCCCCACCAAGCTGTGACATCATGGGATTCCAGGGGTTGAAACTCCATACTTCTTGTGCCCTCCTTGATGCCCCCAGAATTTAGCCACGTGGCAGCGCTTTTTGGACTGTCCCATTGCATGACCCACGGTATTTCTACTTAGTGTTAGTCTATTATTTGTTTCTTTTACCACGCTGTCATTATAAAGGGAAAACGTCACATATTTTCCTCATGTCTCTTTGTCCGCTCACCTTTCCCAATAATATGCCTTGTCTTATTCCAAGCTTTCTCTTTGCCGAATCTTGTGAGGTGAGGGTTATTATAAAAACATTGGCTCCACTTGGGGATAGTGCGTTCATCCTTGGATGTGTCGAGAACTCTGTAGAACACCTGTAATTTCTTCTTAGAAAATACAAATTTCTTCAAAATTTTCCAGCCTTTCTTTGGTGAAATAAACATCAACTATGAAAGTGGAAACGACAATTATATACACACTATAATACAGTGGTCTCCATGAACTGAATCAATTTTGGATGTAAGGCTTCAGGAACTTCCCCTTTATGGGTGTCTCGAACACATCTCCTTCTAAACTCTCTAGCATGAAGGTATTATTACCTTTAACCTCGGAAATTTTGAAAGTTCCAAACCACAGGGGGTCAAAATTTCTATGTTTTCCTTCGTCAGCTCTCCTAATGTCCCACCTTAGTACTAAATCCCCTGTCAGTAATTCTTTGTCTTTGGCATGTTGATCAAACATATTTTTCATTTTCTCTTGGTACTCTGCTAAACTATCATTCACTTGACTACGAGTCTCTTCCAGCTCGACCAACTGATTAATTCTTCTGGTCAGGTCGTTGGGTTCTTCCTGACTATCCTGAAGGAACTTGGCCACAGGCAAGGCAAGTTGTATTGGAAAAACTGTTGCTCTAACATAGACTAGTTCATATGGGGACTTACCTGTTGATCGTTTATTTGTGATTCTTTTTTCCCATAGTGCAAATTTTAACTGGGAATCCTAGTTTTTCTGACTTTCATTTATAGTCTTCTTTAATGCCCTTACCAGTGTTTTGTTAGAAGACTCGACCAACCCATTTCCCTGAGGATAATAAGTTGTAGAATGCCCCAAGAGGATATGGTATCGCTGATAGAAACTGGTGAATTTCACGGAATTGAAAGCTTGTGCATTATCTGTCACAATTTTAGTATGGTAGCCAAATCTGGCTATAATATTCTCCTCCAAGAATTTGATCACCACTGCATCAGTTGCATTCCTTGCAGGTATTGCCTCTACCCACTTGGTAAAGTATTCAGTGGCAGTTAATATCCACTTATGTTGGCCGTTTGATTGTGGATAAATTTCCCCGATGAAATATATCCCCCACTGTTGGAAAGGCTCTTCTATGTGTATTGGAATCATAGAGAGGGGAGAAAAATTTTGTTTTTCAACAAACCTCTGACATCTGTCACAGGCCCTAAATCAAGCATGCAGATCCCCGAACAATTTGGCCAATAGAATCCTGCCTTCAATACCTTATGGGATGTAGATCTCCAGTTGTAATTCCCTCCACAAATGCCTTCATGGAATTCAGCCATAATTTCCTCCACTTCCGTTTTTGTCAGGCACAGGAGCAAGATTCCTGAAGGATATTTCCAGTATACTTGGTCATTTGCAATGATATACTTCTACGACTTCAGCCTCAATGTTTGAAATTTAGCCTTATCAAAGTTAGGAGGACACCTGAGGATTAAAAGATATTCCACAATGTCTTTATACCAAGGACTGATGAGATAATTCATGTGAGTTTTCTGCACCGTTGATTCTAGCTTGGGCTTCTCCTCCGTGTCTTCAGACAATTCCCCAACTTCCATGGATAGGTTTATTCCTAGAGCTTGACAGTTGGAATCAGATAGAATTTTGGCTAAACCCTGTCCCTTGATGAGCTTTGTAGGGCGGATGTCCAGTTCATACTCTAGAATCTTAGAAATCCATTTACTCCTTTTACCTTCACTATCCCCTTGAATCAAAATATCTTTAACTATAGCTGTGGGTACAAAAGCAGTGATGGCTGACTAGAGGACGTACATCCGGAATGCCTTTAAGGACTTCACCAAAGCATATGCCTGTTTTTCTAGAATATTGTATTTTATTTCGGCATCTCGGAGCACCTGGCTAAAAAAAGTAATGGGATGTTCATATCCTTCCTCATTTTTCTACAAAAGTACTGCGGCCACAGTATGTGCGGAAGAAAATGAGAAGATCATGAATGGTTTACTGTAATATGGTCCTGCTAATACTGGGGCTTCTGCGAAAGCATTCTTGATCTTATTAAAATATTCTTTGGACTCATTCAACTACTTCACCTCATTATTTTTCTTAAGCATATCAGTGATGTGCCGGACTATTTTTGCATAGTTCGAAATGAAACTTCTCAAGAAGTTAATGCGCCCGACAAAAACCTAAAATTCTTTCTTATTACGAGGTAAGGATATGCCATTTATGAATTCCACCATTTTTGGGTCAATTGTTACTCCAGCTCTCGTAACAATATGCCCTAGTAATTTCCCTTCTTCTAAAGAAATGTGGACTTCTGGGGATTTAGAGACAACCCATACCTACCACATTTTTCAAAAGTCTGTCGTAAATGTTCCACATGTTCGGCATCATCCTTTGAGAAGACTATGATATTGTCCAAATACACCACTACAAATTTATCTTGCTCTCCCACAAAAGCAATGTCCATTGCTCTCTGAAAAGTGGCCCCAACATTTATCAAGCCAAAAGGCATACGGGCATACATGAAGGTACCCCATGGTGTGGTGAATGTCATCTTCTTCTGATCTTCGAGAAGCACTGCCATCTGGTTGTACCCCGACAATTCATCCATCATGGACATTCGAGAATACCCTACTAATTTTTGTAATATGTGATCCATTTTAGGAAGGGGATAGTTATCTTTAAGAGAAGCCCTATTTAAGTTCTGAAAGTCTACACACAATCTTATCTCTCCATTTTTATTTCGGACTAGCACAAAGTTAGCCACCTATTTTGAATACCTCAGAGGTACAATAATCTTGGCCTTTAGCATATTTTTGATTTCTTTCTCTATAGCAAGTAGCAGCAAAGGATTAATCTTCCTTATTTTCTGCTTATGGGGCTTGGCATCAGCCCTCAATGGGATCTTATGTTGGATAATACTTATCTCAAACATTTTAAGATATTGGTAATACTTATACTTATCTAATACTTATCTCTTGCCATCTATGTTGGGAATTTTCTTCAGTTTCCTCTTCGTCCTTGGTATCAATAACCAAGTTAGTGAATTTTCCGATAGTCTCCATGAAATGTTTCATCTGTTCCTCATCTTCAAACACTTGTGAATGTTTGACATTGTCTTGAATGGAGGGACGATAATGCACCTCCACTTCATATCTCAAAAGAGGATTATGAGGTAGATGGAAATTGCTTGCTGCTATGGCTAGTGAGTCTGCTATCTCGGTATAAACTGTATGTTAAATGCCAAGAAAAAATTCTCCACCAGGTCCCACACTTCATTTCTATATGCCCTCAGGCGAGGGTGTTTGGCTTGACACTAATTCTTTATCTGTCTGACCACCAACTCTGAATCTCCAAAAACTTTAAGGCTCTGAATGTTCATACTCTTGGCGGTTTGTAAGCGCAGGAGTAAAGCTTCATACTCCGCCACATTGTTAGTGGCCTCATACTCCAATTTGAAAGAGAAGGGCACTAATTGTCCCTTAGGGGAAATCAGGAAGACCCCTGCTCCATTTCCGTCTCTAGAGTTTTCTCCATCAAAGTGTAAGGTCCAAAATCCCATTTCATCATTGCTTGAAGGATTTTGGGGCTTTAGTAAGTTGGATGATGGTTCCTGCAGAAACTCCTGATCTTCCTCCAACATTAGATGATTGTTTTTATATCAATGTGTTTGTCTTTGGGATCTGCTTCCTCATTTCAGAACTCTTGCTGAAGGCTAGTGACAGATTGGCCACCTGCCCTAGCCCCAAAAGAAAGAGATTGGTTCACCTCTCTTTGATAAACCAGTAAGAAAATATATATCTTCCAGCTCGATTTCTAGCCGACGATCTCCAATTATGAAGCATTATTCCTGGACATCCTACTTGTTTACTAGCCATGTGAGTAAGTCTACTTGGGCCCTTATACCTTGAATAGCCTAGAATTTATATAAACCACATTCCCTCAATACATGCAATGTGGGTGCATGTACCATTGCGGCCTCATCAACCTCTTCATGTTCACATTCCCTCCACTCAAGCATTGTAGATATTTTGCAATGAGAAAATTGGAAGATTAGAAACAATTAGAGTGAAAAAAATTGGTTTATTTTGGGAGAATCTATCATTTTATTTTCTTCATGGCACCTCCGCACCTTTTGCACAGAGACAGTGCAAGGATCCACACGCGTCCTATATAAAAAGTGCAGGACCATGACAATTTTCTCTTTAAAAAAATTTCGGGGTCCGCGGGTGTCATGTGTATTACCTGTGGACCCCCATGGGCAAAATTTTGAACATATTTTTCTCCTAAAAAATTAATTTAAAACCTAAATTAAGAAAGTGAATAGACAAAAATGAAGGCGAGGTGTGGATTACCTAGAGCTAACGATTTTCGATTCCAACAGTCGAATTTTCCGTAATCTCCTCTAGAACGTTTATCACCAAAAGCTCTCAATTTTCACTCTAGAATCAAATGGTAAAAATGATTTAGAAAAGCTCATTTTTATAAGATTTTTTGAATAAATGAATATAATTTTGTTTATTTTGCACTTTGAAAAGTTGTTTTCCGAATTATTTTTATTAATCATGAATAGGTATGTTTAATTTTTGAGTTTTTGTGCAGAATACAGGATTTTTTGGGTAAAATGATCATTTTGACAAAGGAGTATACTTTTTATCACTTTTTCGAACTCGGTAAAAATTATGAAAAAGCGAAAAGCATGAGTACATTTTTATCCCTTTTTCGAACTCGTTAAAACTTACGAAAAAGAGAAAACCATGAGTATATTTTTATCCTTTTTTCGAACTCGTTAAAACTTACGAAAAAGCGAAATCTTGAGTTCTCTTTTAAGCCCTTTTTAGACTCACTAAACATGAAAATATTTCCGAGTACTTGACTATTCGAACTCGTTAAAGGAAATGAACAGTCGTCTCCTCAGTATAAGTTTACACCTTTTCCGGACTGAAATGGACTATTTTTGGAAAAGGAATACGTTGAGTAATCATGGTCAATAGAGTTCTCTCCTGTATTATTTTATCCTTTTTCGGGCTTGAGAGACTAAATTCACGAAAAAGTACACCCATGGAGTTTTCTTAAGTTTTTCTTCTGACTCCCTAAAATTGAAAAACACTGAGTTTCTCCTATACTGGACTCGTTAAAAATTAACAGTAAAGGACCTATCAATTATAAACAGGAACGAACCACTCCTTCTTAGGGTTCAATTTTAAACTAAGTTGGACTCATCCGAAGGATGAGCTTATATAACAAGCAAATGTTATCCTCCTCAAGCTTGTCAAAAATAAAGAGGTACTTGCCAGAAATGGTGGGGGAAAAAGAGAAAAAATGGATCCATTTGTCACACTTTGATTAAAATTAGTATACCACTCTTGAACATGACACTTTTTGTCACACTTCTACCTAGGTTGGGAAAATCCTTTGCCTATCAGTTAATCAAACCACATTGAAAGTCTTCAGCCGGTTTCTGGGTAATAACTTAGGTCAATTGTTACCAAAATATCTACAGTGTCATTATGTGTTCAAGAGGATAGTTCAAACAAACCATTCATCTGCAAACATATGTCTCCATTCGCATTGACCATCCCTGAGTCATTCCTTGAAAAATATTTCTACAAAACTTGATATAATGGTTTTGTGTCGTGGGTTTTCCCGTGATGGATCACTTTCTATCGACGACAGCTCATCATCTAGGAATTTGATCTAGAATCCTATCAGTACCTTGGAATCTGTATGCCCTAATGGCGGATTTCTCACCTTCGACGACAAGTTACAACATTGACCTCTGATCGGATGATTCTATGAAGTGTTCGACTTCAAATCATTTATTCACACTTCATGGATTGCACTGAGTACTTTGAGAGTAATTTTCATTATTGGTGGTTTCTCTCACACTTGTTAACATTTCACATCATTGACTGGTAATCAAGTGGTTTCTACCATGTTCGACTTCGACACAATCAATCACATGTATAGAATTGTACTAGTTCGGGAAGTCGAAATCAAGACCCTGGATCTAGTTTCCACCATTCAGGCTATGAGGAGTTTTATTTTTCATTATGTAGTAGAATATTCATGACAGATGGATGCGTCCATACTGTGTCTACTATTGATGTAATATTAGAATCATTTCTATATCATAACATTTTAGTTAAGTTTTGATTTAGTTAGTTTTTTCTCAGAGTATAGAATGCCTACCTCGGCGATGATATATATATATATATATATATATATATATATATATATATATATATATATATGTTTGCATTGAATGCTTTTACAGTTTCCAACCGGCATCCACAAGCCAATCCTTGGAATGATAAAGCGCTTCACTCTTTGAATTATCTCAGACTTCGCGCTTTAGGGGGAAATATGTTACACATTATTTTGTCACCATGACATTTTACTGTCTATATGGGTTCATAAATACCTATATAATGCTCCCTTAGAAGTCTAAAACCCTAAAATTTTCTAAAAAAAATTCTGAATTTGGAGAAAAGCTTGTAAAAATTATAAAAACACTTGTACCACACTTTTCCTTAGCCTTACTTGCGACACTACACCCTTTTGCTCTAAAAACTACAGAGCTGACCGCACGTTTTCTTCATTAAAAGTGTGGACCCCTGTAAAAGGTAAATTGAAGGTGAAAGTAAATTCTATAAGCCCAGCTGGTCGAATATTCTCCCAGCTAGAAGCTTCTAGAAGGCGTTATCTAGTCAAAGCCTTACTCCTTCCATTTATCATGAACATTCATTCCTTCATAAAAGGAGCATATTCCTTGGTATTTGGAACTTAATCCCTTGATGAGGGGACTCTATCCCTTCCATTTTGGAGCTGTAACCACTTCCTTCTCCTATAAATTGAAGCTTTGGTTCAGTCTCAAGGGTACATGCTCATATATGTAAAACTTCTCTATCCATTTTGTATACACTTATTACTTGATTTGTACTTGGTAGCTACGATAAATAAGGGAATTGCTAAAGAAATATAACCGTTTTTCTAGCTGTGAGAATGATTACATACTCATAGTTAGGCTGGTTCAAATATTGGAAGGGCTCATCAGACCGAAAGAAAACGCTTGTTCCGGACCCTGGAATGACCTATACAACATCAAGGCGAACGCGGTTGTAAGACTCCTTCTTTTATTTAAAGGTAATACAATTGGATCTTGTTTTCTCAATAAGTTGTTCATTTTTTTACTTGAATGACTTATTTCTTAAATTCCTTGATCATTAAGATAGATTTGTGATTTCTGAATTAGTATATGTTGCAGGTGCTTTTGAGTCTCTTCCATGTCTTTGTTTGCAGGTCTTAAAAGGTGACTTCTTGGAGCGACAAGGAAGAAGAATTCAACTAGCATTGGATCATAGGTAGGTCCTTTCTTCATCATAGAAAATTCTAAATTACATATAATCTATAGAAATTAGTTTTCATTTGTCCTATTTGTTTCTAGCTATCCTTGTGATACTAGGGAGATCTTTCTTGTCTGCAAGAATGATTTATCTGCCTAATAGATCTATTGATGAAAATCATTCATGATGTGCTCTTTCTGTCTGTTGGGCTGCTTGCCCAATCTGCATATGTGAAGCCATGCAACTTCACCTCATCCGTCTGTCTGTACCATAAGCCATACTTAGATGTTCCCTTGAGATATCTCAGGACATGCTTGTCTGCCTTCCAAAAGAGCTTGGTAGGCTTAACCATCACTTGTGAAAGTTGGTTCACCGCATAGCATATGTTTGGTCTTGTATTAACTAAATACATGAGCGAACACACCAATTGTCGATAAATAGTGGCATTCACTACTTCTGTCGATGTAGCATCCTCTTTCCTCCAATTTCTTGGAAGAGGTGTGTCGATAGGCTTACAGCCTTGCATGTGAAACTTCTCTAGTATCTCCCGAGCATACTTGCCTTGAGACACAAAAAATTCACCTTCCCGTTTCTATATTTCCAATCCAAGGAAATAATGAAGGAGTCCCAAATCCTTCATCTCAAACTCCTTTACAAGATCTGCCTTGCATAAGTGTATCAACTGCTCATCACCCGTTAGTATTAAATCATCAACATAAAGAACAATGAATAAAAGCTTACCCTCCACCATGGAATCTACCCATGTGGACTCCTACATTGCTCCTTAAAAAGAAGATGGCTTTGTCATGATACACTTGCTCATAAGAGCCATGTATCCAGTAAATCGGTCAGGTGACTATCTCTATCTACGTTGTGATGTAGGGAATCCTACATTCTGTGCCACATCAAGCTTCAGTCTCTCAGCCTTTGTGGTTCGCTTTCTGCCTTGTCTGATTTTTGGTTCTGCATGAGTGGACTCCTCCACTCCATGAATCTCCTCATGTGGCTGATCCACATCTAGAGGCTCATATTTGGGAACAAGAAGTTCCTCCTCTGCATGTAAGTTTAGCTCCCTCTCAAGCGACAACTTCATGGCTTTCAACTCATTGAATTTTATATCCCGTCGCACCACAGTCATCCAACTGTCTGGAAAATACACACGATAATTATGGGGTGTTTCTGTGTACCCCACAAATATCCCAACTTCTACAGTCGGCTCCAGCTTCTTCCTGGTGTTCTTTGTCACATGAATGTAAACAAATGAGCCAAAAATCTTCAAATGAGAAATATCAGGCTTCTTACTAGTAAAAGATTATTTAGGTGTACTCATGCCAAGTACTCTATGAGGACAATGGTTTTGCACATAAATCACAGTGTTGCATGCTTCCACCCACAAGTGCATCGGTAGGCCCTGGTCATGCAACATTGCTCGTGCAACACCCACGATCATTCTGTTCTTCCTCTCTACGACCCCATTCTGCTATGGGTTATGAGGTGCTATGAGTTCTCTTCGAATTCCTTACTTGCTACAGAAGTCTTTGAATTTTCCTGAGATGTATTCACCACCACTATCGCTCTGTAGGGCTTTCACTTGCTTCCCTGACTCCTTCTCCACCAATGCTTTAAACTCACAGAACTTTGAGAATGTTTCACTCTTCTTCTGCATGAAGAATATCTATCATCTACAAAAATAGTCATAAAAAAATATAACATAATACCTTTGTTTTATTGTTGAAGCAAGCGAGAAAGGTCCACACACGTCTGTGTGAATTCTCTCTAGGATCACTGAACCACGGTTGTCCTTCTCATGAAAGGTGGTCTTCACAAGATTACCCATAGTACATCCCTTGCACTAATCTGATTGTGCAAGAGTACCCTTGGGAAGTCTAGTAGAAATCTGTTGCAAAATATTCAAAGCGCCATGGTGAAGATGGCCCAATCTCCTCTGCCATAATTCGCCCTCATCCTGGCTCACCACTTCTTCTGCTTTGCCCATCATTGTAGCATAGCCATCTATCTCCAGCTTGTAGAGATTCTTAACTCATATCCATATCTTTTTGGTTTGAACCGTTGTTTTATGTCGAAGGAAGGCTTTTCCCTCACTGAAAACAACATCATAACCTTTGTCTTCCAACATTGCGACCGAGGCCAAGTTCTTCTTCAGACCTCGAACATGCATAGCATCATTCAACAAGAATGGATTACCAGACTCCCTCTCAAAGGTAATGGTCCCAATTCTGGTCGCACGGTATCGACCATCGTTGCCCATCTCTATATGCATTTGAAGGTCCTTCTCCTCGAAGTCACTAAACAACTCCTTGTCTCCCGTCATATGGAAAGACACACCACTATCAAGATACCACACCGATCCCATATAGCTTGAAACCAAGCATGCAATAAAAGAGAAATAAATTTCAAATTGCGAGGCTAAGGCCTCTCCAGCTACAGGTCCAACAACCTTCTTGTTCTTGTTCTTCTATGAGCAGTTAGTGGTGAAATGCCCATGTTCATGACAGTGAAAACACTTCACTTTGGACAAATCCTACTTCTTTCCTTTAGCTTTAGATTTTGAAGGAAATTTATTCCCCTTCCCTTTCCTTTCTTTGTCAACCAAAGTGTAATTCTCTTCATCTTCATTCTTCAATGAAGAGCCATTCCTGGTACCCCACCTTATCTCTTTCTGCACAAGATATGACCAAAGTCACTCCCCTCTTGACAGTTTCTCCCGTCCATTGACACAGTGTTCGTAGTTATGCCAACTCTTCAGATTCCCAAGGAGAGCCAAGATCACCAAGTCTTCATCATCAACAGTAATCCCCACACTTCCCAGTTCATCCCTACAGTGGAAAAACTTTGTGAGATATTTTGGAATGTTGTCGCCCTTCTCCATTTTTATTTTTCTGAGCTTATCATTCAGCACCAACTTCCTCTAGTCGCTACTGCTTTGGAACAAATCTGTCAAAGCCTTCCACATTGCAAATGGAGTGGATTTCCCATGAAGGCTGGACACAATATGGTCCTTCACACCTTCCAATAGAATTATTCTTGTCTTTGCTACCTTCTTTTGCCATGCGTCAAGTAATGCAGCATCGCTAGATCCTGGCTTAGGAACATCGCTATCAATGAACTCCTTCAGTCCATTATCTTCCAGCACTGCCTCCATCCTATCCTTCCAGGCTATGAAATTCGAGCTGCCATCAAGGGAATACTCCAATCACAACCCATTGAAAGACATTTTAATTTATACTCAACTTCTGCACCAAGAATTTTATGAAGCAAATTCGAATTGTCCACCAGCACAAACTCAACAATTCTTCATAATTGCAATCTTCAAGAATTAACACTACTCTGATACCATGTAGAAATTATATACAACATGCATGTATATATCCAGATTCTCTTGATCTAACAATATTTTATCTTCTTGCTAAATACAGAATCCTTCCACTGTTAATCTTTTGCGGAAATTAAAATCAATTGCAAACACATGAAGCAAATAAAAACAATCGCACATAACACAGTTGTTTAACGGGAAAGCCTGAAGCTAAAAACCAAAACTATCATATATTATGTATCATGGAGATCATATAACAATCTCATACAAATATTAGTACATCAAGCTCTCAGTAAAATCAATTGTCACACACTAATCAGAAGAAATCTGCAAATCCATGCACCAATTTCTTGCAACTTGCTAGCCTGCCTCCACTATGCAATCCCTGCTGAAGAATATCTTGGAATGAATTAAAATTACCCTTTCCTTGACTGCGTAATCCTCATTGGCAACTCCAATGTTTGTGTGGTGCAATCAATGCATCACTATAGTCACAACAGATAGTCCATCTTGCCCTTTCACCTATCTCTCCACTAGGTCTCCACTGGAACTGACATGCACTGTAGTTAACTGTTGTATTTTTTCAGTTGATTAATGAGTTATTATTTGTGAATTAATTAACTAATTAATTCACTCCATCGTCACTAGTGTATCATTCATTAGACTAGATACAACTATCTCAATCGAGTCTAACCTTAATAATCTGTTAACTGAATAACAACTCCATGAACTACTCTTCCAACTCTGTCATAACTTTGCCACTTTAGTTCTAACTGAGTCCTCCATGCATGAACCACCAGTAAACCCTAGGAATTTCATAATTCCTTCAACCCACTAATTTTCCAAATCTGTGCACTGAAATTAAGTGCTCCAAGAGAATAAGTTGTTGTTTATTGTCGAATTATTATTAAGAGCTAATAATAATCAACACTTCTATTTTTAGATCGATGATCTATAAATAGGCTTCACCCAATATTCTAAAAATATAATTTCATCTATTTTTCCAGATTGACCAGCCATCCACAAATAGCATCCTGCAACTTCTGAAATATGATCACCATGTCTAAAAATAGACATAGTCTAAAAATAGACTTGCACCAAAAATAGCCTACGGGCCCACTAAATGAAGGCGACTCTTTCCACCAAGCTCATCATCTTGTTGAATATCAACAATTATAACCCATGTAAATTGACCTAAATTTGTCTAGTTAGGGCTTCTGTTGCAAAGGCTAGATCACAGTTGTTTAGATATGAAGACACACATATAAATTAAATCTCTCAGGGTGTGGAAACCTGGTTCCAACAACCCCCCATACTGCTTTGGGTGAGACTTTAACTTGCGCAAGTAGGTCACTGCTGAAAGGGCCAGTAGTAAGAGGGTTTTTTTGGTTAACCTCAACTCCAAACCTAGGTCAGGACCCCTCAATCCAACACAGAAGAATCATCTTCTAGTGAACTTGTTGCTTTTACTGCTAATTGGCATAGGCCATGAACCTTTATTGTGTGAATTGGCTTGAACTCAAGATCATATTCTTGCAAGCTTGTCATCCATTTCTCGCTGCGTTCACCTAGATCGTGTTGAACAAAAAATGATCTAACAACTTGGTGAGGCAAAAATATGATAACATGATTTTTTAGAACATAAGGCTTGAAGTGTTTTACTGCCTTTTACACTATATAAGTTCATTTATTAATGGTGGGGTAATTTATTTCATGTCCTTGCAAGTCGACACTCATGAATGATCATTAGGGGAATTTTGAGGTCTAAAATGGGCCTCCTAAGAAAAATATACAACAAAAATAAACTTTATAAGAACCAACAAGATTCAAGATGATGATGTCAACCATGGGGGGTGATTCACCATTTTTGGAGTAAAAAAATAAAAATAAAAAAAAATAATAAAATAATAAAACTATTTTTTCAACTCATATTTTCAACTTATCTCCCTAAGGTTTTGATTAAATTTTGAGCGGGAGTACTCGTTGGATGAAAAATTTAATTCCTCATCCTAGGAGTACCCATGTTGCATACTTTTGATGGACCCTACTACACAAAAAATAAGAAATACATGAAAAAATGTGTTTACAATCACGTTTTTCATGTATTTCTCATTTTTCATATATCAGGGTCCATCAAAAGTATGCAACATGGGTACTCCTTGGATGAGCAATAAAAATTTTCATCCAACGAGTGTTTCCGCTTTGAGCAAACCCATAGGGAGATAAGTTGAAAATACAAGTTGAAAAAATAGTTTTTCTTTTTTACCCTCTTAAATTTGTTGATGTAATCAAATATTATTTTATTATATCCATTATTATTTTATAATTTCCTTAAGAGGCCCATTTTAGACCTCAAAATTCCCCTAATGATAGGTCGTTCATTATCTTGACCATCAGTTTGCGTAAGAATGGAAACAAAAGAAATATCAGAAGCGACAATGTACAACATGAAATATTTCTGAAGATCAGACTATATAGTGCTAGATCTTCTGCGATTTCTTGCTTAATATAGGTGAAAAAATATTTTTCCCTTTTATCCTACTTATAGATCTCATCCATCTTTATCATACCTTATGGTGGTTTAGCTCATAGAAAATTTTAGGGGCTAATATTCACAAGTGGGATAATTTTCCATGTTTTTTCCAAAATTAAGATTCGCCAATTTCTATTCTTTATAAAAATTATTCCCCCAATTTTTGTAGTATAAAAATATTTTTCCTTAAATATCACAAAATTTAATAGACGCTATATATAAAATCAATAGAAATTTGAATAATTTTCAAATATACTTCCAAATATTTTATAGTTTGCATAATAGTGACAAGTAATATTCACAAAAGGTTTCTAAACTTTAAGATAAATCTCCATCCTTCAAATTTTCCCTGGTTAACTATTTATGTATAGTCTGAGATGATCTTGCAGAGGAAATTAATTTTCCCTAAGAAGGAATTCATAAATCTCGTGTTCATCGGGAAGGGAATTTGAGTGATAGTCTTGACCCACTCAGGGTCTAGTTTAATACCACTCTTTGGGACAATATGGCCTAAGATATTTCCCTCAGCCACTACAAAAAATCTCTTCTTAGTATTAAGAGATATCCTATATTTACGATATTTCTCAAAAATTTTCTTTAGATGACTCTAGTGATCAAATATTCTTTTCGAAAACACTATCACATCATCTAAGTAAACCACAATGCTCTGTCCAATTAAACCATTAAATGTGATGTCCATAGCACGTTTAAAAGTATTACTTGTGTTAACAAGTCCAAAACGAATTCTTTTGAAGGAAAATGTACCCCACTTGGTTTCAAACGTAGTCTTGTACCTGTCAAGTTCTGCCACCAAAACTTGGTTTTATCCCGAGAAACCGTCCAACAACGAAAAAATTTCAAACCCTGATACTATTTTTAAAATATGTTATGTTGATGCCACTGGAAATTATATTTGTTCGAGGCATGACTCAAATTTCCAAAATTGATGCACAAGCGTATTTCCCCAGACTTCTTCCTTAATATAACTAAATTAGATACCTATGTTGAATGACAAACTCTAAATATGATCTGAGCATCCAACAATTTTCTCAAGTATTTCTTAATGAGGGGCTCAAGAGTAGGATGAAATTTATGTAGTTTCCATTGAAAAGGATTGCCCCTTCCTTAATTGGAATCACATTTTGTATTATTAATATATCGTAAGTCTTAAGATCATTGTATGTCCATGAGAAAACATTTCGGTATTTCTTAAAGTGGAAAACGAAAGCTTGTATCTCTTGAGGTGTACAACAAGTACCTAGATTCACAAACTTTAGATCTTCTTCTATACCAATATTTATTTTTTTCGTTCGACAGATTGGAGCTATGAGACTTTGCGTTGACTAGTCTCTTAAATCGATTTTGTAGGTAATAGAATTTTGTCAATGACACCACACGCTTGGGCATGTAGTTTCCTTTTCTTTCTTGAGCTATGTCTTGTAAAGCTTTCTCATGCTCATCTTCATCAATAGTTGCATCTTTTAATACATCAACGTTCACCATAAATTCTAGTATATATTGGTCATCATTGAAAACAAGGAAATTAGTAATATTGTTACGAATGGATCACCGATAAATAATTTCAATATAATTTCCAACCCTTAGTGGTGAAAACCTAGCAAGAGAATTTTCTAATCTGTCAGTAGTAGCATTGCAGATTATAAGAATATAAATAATATTAAAAGCTTGGAATTCCAAAATCAAATGCCATACCTCTTGTTGATAGCTTCTAGGATTAGGTACCACAAAGTGTATCGTATTCCATACTTGTCGTTTTATGATTTCAGAGTCACCTATTGGTTCAAGCACCTCAACTTTAAGGTTGATGGCTTTCTTCAAAACCAGAATGAGTGCTTCATATTTGGCAATGTTGTTGGTGCACTCAAACTCCAAGTGGAAAGGGATCAAATGTTTTCTCTCAAGTCTATTAAAATGAAACTAGCTCCATATCCCTCCTGCATTTTCGAACCATCAAAGTACAAAATACAAATATTACCAATATTAGAGCTATATCCTATACTACTACTATTTACATATGTTGTACAAAAGTCAGTTGCATCAGCTGGATTTTGAGGACGTATTTCCAACTGTGTATCTAGTGGAATGAGTGAAGGTTGTGCCAGATAACATCCATGGTATTCTGCCATAAAAAAATTTCCGAAAATAACATCTGCAAAGCCCATTGGTCCATTTTTCCCTCAAATTGTGTCACGATATGTTTCATGTAAGGCTCACTTTCTACTTTAATATGGTTATTTATGCCCTTCTAGGGAAGCCATAAATGTGTCTAGCTAGTTGAAAAGTACCCTTGTATTTTTTTGGACCAATATCTGCTAAGCAGTAAACCGTAGGCTTCAGGAATGTCCACAATTATAATGTTTATGCACTGGTGAACTCTATGGTCGGATGAAAAATGAATGGTAACATTTTTGAGTTCACCAATGGCCTGGACAAATTATTTTTCCATCCGTATGATATGTGCATCAATTTTATCCCATTTAGCATTAATTTTCTTAGTGATTGATAATGACATAACATTCATGGATGCATCTGAATCAACCATGTTAGTACCCTATAAATTATAGGATCTCAAGGTGACTGGATACTTCATATTTTGTGTAAGGTTTTCATTATTGAAAGGTGTTTCAAAATTAAAATGATTTCGAATAAAAAGAAAAAATAAAGAAAAAAGGGTATAAAAAAATAAAGAAAAGAAAAGAGAAAATAATGAAAAGAAAATAAAAAAGGAAAAAAGAAAGAAAAACCCGAAAAAAGAAATAAAACTGAAAGTGTTGCAAGTTAAAATGCCACTAATCTTTAGATAGGTCTGTCTAGTCATATAGTTTAATCATGATTGGACAATTTTCAATTTCTGTTGATAGGTTAGAAAATAAATATTTGCCAAATTGTTTAATCTTGGCTTATCATTAGATAGGGGGAAAATGAGATTGGTTCAACAACTTAATCTGAAACAATAATAGAAATAAGGGATAGGGGTTAGGTTAGAATTTTAAAAGAAAATATTCAGAGTTTGCAAGCCTAAATGCACCCTACAAAGGAAGAAAAAATGTTAGATGAGTAGGTCTGGTAGGCAGATATGCAAAGGAGGAAGAAGTGAAAGGAAAAGGTGAAATGGAGACTTTAAAATCCTTTGAGGCTAAATATATTTTATCCTAAGCCCATGTAAGTCCCACCAAGTAAAAAATCACAATTCACATCGGCCAAATCCCAAAAATACCTTACCATTTATTAATTTCCCAAAATCCTTCGATCACCACTAAATCACCTGATTTGCATTTTGCAATGTTAGTGGGTCCCACCTCCTTATCATGTCACTTCCCCCTCCCCACACTTTTCACTTCACAAGTGTAAAATGATAGCGCTAATGAAAATGGTAAAGTTTGTGATTTGCGGGCTGCAGGTGGTCCCTCCTTCCCTACCACGTCACCTCCCCCTCCCCGCACTTCGCACTTCGCAATTTTAAACATTTACCTCCACCGATCACAAGTAAATCCGCTGATATGCGATTTTCGATAGTTTTTTCTCACCCCCCCACTCTATTACCGCCTACCACATGAGCCCCCATCCGAAAATTTATTTGCATTGTCCTCCAAATCGTTTCCGCCCTGTGACCATTGCCAATGCCGCTGCACCACATCCTCCATCACTTTTACACTTCACCCGATCAGATCCCTTCCCACCAATAGCACCATTGCACCATGAATGGTCGGGCCGTTATCCAATGGACCCACACCAACTCAACGGTTACCCTCCATCCACATGTTAAAACCTGAATCCACTACGACACCAAAGTTTCCATTGATGTTACTATTGAATTGCTACAGTTTATGATATTACAGAAAACTGCAGAGGAAATCACGACCAACCACATTGACTGAAGGGTAAATTTCACATCAAAGAAGGAACCATCAGCGCTCTGTGATCTTGGTTACAGTTCTCATTTCAGATAATTCACTTTTGATCCTGATTCCCTTCAGTCTTACCCCTTCCTCAGTATTAATTCATACCTTTTCTCCCTTCTCTATTCCCCTTCTCTTGCATCCCATTCTCCATTGCAGGTGAAACATAGAGTGAAAAAGTGAATCATGCCTCCCAAGGTAGATCAACAGCCTTTCAATCCCATGGTCTAGCCCCAGGTAGACTTGGACCATATTCCCCTGGCTGACAGTGATTACAAGATCCATGAGATAGAGTCAGACCTCGACCTATTCGATGTCTACTACTGGCTCGAAGATAAAATACTTGATAAAGAAGATGGTATCAGCTTGTGGAAGACCAAGCTTCCACATTACATCTTCCCTAGAACCCATAGCTGCCCTGAGCTAATTAGGAAATGTCAGTCTTGATATGAAATTAAACAAAGAGCCATAGTGAACCCTACAGGAGAGATTTTTTTTATGTAAATTCCCCATCCATTCAAGAGATGTTACATGCCCCCATTATTGAGAAAATTTTCCCTTTTTCATATGAGGCCCTTATAGGACTATACCAAGGATCAGATTTTTTTAGCAGGGCCAGAACCTTGAAGCTTTTCATCACTCCCAATGCACCAATGCCTACTACAAATCCCCCATATCCATCATCCACCTTCCCGGAGAGGACCAAGCACATTGTCACTACCCTATCTTATTTGTTAGGTTATCATAATTATCAGTGGATATATGAAGCCTTAATTGGTTCATTGTCTATCCTATCTGTAGATGCCAAGCCCAATGTTATGTTTTTCTATGCTCATTTCCTTGCTGATACAATCCATGATCAGTTCTTGAAATTCAAACAGAAGGGGTGTTCAAATACACCTCTATGTTTGTGTACATGTTTACCTGTTTTCAATCCAGCAAGATCGAATTCGACATGATAAAGAAAGGTGAAGACTCTCAATCCCAATCTGTCATTTTTTGGACAACTCTAATGAGAAAGGATTAGGAAGACTATTCATACAAGTTCTTTGTAGACCTATTTTTTCACCCAAAAATTAGTGCACTCAACAGCGCCATAGATCCCAGGGCCAGTGAAGAAATCAATAAAGTGATGCAGTTGACAGAGCAAATCAATACAACAGACTGGTATCTCTACCAAAACTACACTAAGATCAAGGTTTATGGCAGTGAATTGGCCCCCTATAAACTACCCAAATACTTCTCCCTGAGGATCTTTTCCCTTGAGTATATCAGACAAATGATAGATGTTGATGAGGTGAATTTTTTTTTCGGTTACGAAGAAGTCACAATCCAGGATCAAATCCCAAATCGGCCTATTCATCTGCAACAACAGGGCATCAGGGGGAGAGGCAGATAAAATAATGAAAGAGATGAAATTCACACAAAGTTTCTCCTGGTCCTATGATCCAATTGGGATCATTTCCAAGAAGAGGGTGGAAAACAAGTCCACACCCTACATCCATACCCATAGACTGGAAATAGAGAAGTACATGAACCAAGAAGAATGGATGGAAGACATAGTCCAGGAGGCTTAGGAGCAGGTCATATCTACTTCAGGAGTCCAAACACCAATTCCACAAGAGAGGAAGGCAGCAGGAGTTCAAGATGACAAAGGAAAGGAGCCTAAAATGGAAATAGGAAGTAAGAGGACCAAGGAGGGTCAAACATACATGGACATTGATTCCTCCACTCAGGAGTTCAAAATGAAAGATAGGAAGAGATCCAGGATGAGCATGGGCCTTGACCAAGGAAATGAGAAAAACCAGTAAACTGTCATCACAATTGGGGATTCACCAAGACATATTCAGTAGGTGGCCACCCGATCTTCTCCACATCCTTTGCTACTGTGCCATTCCAACAGCAGAATGTGAAAACTCCCACATCTACTTCCACTGCAGAACAAAATGAGGAAGACATATATGACACAATCAAGGAGATCTAGAGAAGGAATGAGGTTCTCAAGACCAACACCTACAATAACTTTTGGAAACAAAAAATCAACTCCCAGAGTAGACTCCTATCAGCCTTTGACTCTGGGAAGGGAAGAATGAGGATGGCATTCTTGGAGGCACAAGTTCCTCAGCCAAAAGAGGTAGTAAACTACAAGACGCTACCTTTTAAGTTCGATGCAAAGAACATCCACCCAATATACCAGATGGAGATGAAAAAGAAGATTGGGGAAATGATCTCCTCCACCCTAAATAACACATCCATGAGACTCTCAAAACTACAAGTGACTTTGTCCAACACACAACCACAATTAAAGTTGGAGAAGGTCTCTGCCATGACCAAATATTCAAAGATAAAATATCTGGAGGATTTAGTGATACAACTCGGGTACAATCCATCAAACATAGCAATGGCACAAAACCTTGCGATGAAGAAGAATGCAGACATAGCTACTTTGAGGAGGCAGCTTAAGATGCCAGTGACAGAAGACCTTATGACCAAGGAGATAGAAGCAACTGAAACACAGAAGGTAGAAATTCTCCAATTAACTGTTGAACAAACTGAGAAAATCAAGAAAATGGAGGATGAGATGGGTAAAATGATCAAAGAAAGATAAAAATAAATAAGAGATGTAGTGAAGGCAGCAACAAAAGAAGTAGCTAAGGCCACGATCCCCCTACAAGCGGTTCCTCTCACAATGATCCCAGCAGCCACAACATCCATAAGAGCACCGGGGGAAAGTACTGAGTAGATAGCGGAGGCAATGGAGAACATTTATTTATAGTCATGAGAGATCAAAAGGCTGTAGAATCAACTCAGTGACCCACTGGAGAAACTTAAAGGGAAATAATCTGCACATGCCACAGAGTTGAAGACTAGAAAAAATCTAAATTAGAGCTTGAAGAAGTCTCTTAAGGAATCCTCAAGTGGTTGCATGATGGGAAGGGTGAAACAAATTATATGGTTTGATTTAATTGAGTCTGTGAATGATATATGGTCCTAAATTTAGATAATTTTTTAGCAAAGGGACCTAATCGAGGTAGCGAAGGTTTCCATTGAGAAAACAAATTAGGAACTTGGAGATAAGCCCCAAACTGCCAACAACATCATCAGATTCTTGAATTCCAAGAGTAGCCATGAATTGGAGCAACTGGAAGTGGCTAATAGAACAACCTCTATTCTTGAAGATAAAATGGTGTTGAATAACAAGAGTCTGGTCACACAACTAGAAAAAATATACCATCAGTTGGAGATTGGGGTGATAAGGTTTTTTAACAGGATTAAGCCATTGAAAAAAAGAGTTTTACCTTCCTTGTTTGTTATCAATGATAAACTGATGCCCAAAACTGATTATGTAAAGAGGTTGACAAAGATCTTCTTGGACACATCCAATCTCACAAATCTAAAGAACACCATGATCGGGAAAGCATTCTATGCAGTCATCAGCAATGATGTCTTCATACAGCATGAGGTGAATCAAATTTTTCAACTGAAACCCACATTCGTAAAGTACACTGAGACTGATGAAGTCTATAGGAAGCTGAACAGGACCAAGATCTCGACTCCAGAGAGTTGGGAAAATCTATGCAGGCTCCAGGAAGGATGACAACTCATTTTAGTGACGAAGCTAGCATCTCAGTGATTTGTCAATGTCATCACATCCAGTATATCAGATCCGTCAGCACAAAATACAACCACAACATTAGATAACAGATCCACAAGGACATGAGGCACCTTCCAAGAGGGCCATTACAATGAAGGGACACTTCCACTTCTAATTCAGACATCTTTCTAGAAACAGTCACAATGCGTCCATGCATGAGATGCATAGACCCATTTTTAGATAATCTTATAGTAAATGAATCGATTTCCCTTCAATAACAGAAAGCCAGTGAAAATAGTTTAAATCCAAGTTTTCATTATGTAAAAAGTGTTGGACCCTAGTTTTGTAAGCACTTTTCATTGCAAGTATTTGTACTTTTCAAGCTGGAGCATCAATAAAGAGATCATTCTTCAAGATTAATGTGTTGTTTTGTCCTGGTGATGTTTTTCCTTATTCATGTTTAATGTTTTCCCACTGTAATCGCTTCATGTGTTTCATGTATAGCTCTATTTGTAAATAAGGAAGGTTAGATTAAGATTTTTTGTTTCAAAGTACCTTAATTCTGACTATCTTTAAAATTTTAATTTTTTCTTCTGAAGTATGGTTTAAGAATTATTAGTTTCTCTTAAGTCATTACTGAAAGCACTTTTCTCCATCCCATAATTCCACTCATCTATAAACACCAATATTCACAACTAGCTTACCTTGTATTTTCTTTGGGATTTGATGGGTAGTCCCAGACTATTGTGACTCCATAGCCCAATGGAAACTGTTTAGAGAATAATAAAATACAAGGTAAGCTAGCTTACCTTGTATTCAGAACCAAATCTCATAATTTTACTTACCTTACAGTTTTTTATCCATCCATTTTTCATACCTCTACCCATCCTACTTCGTCCACTGTTTGTCCATCATTCTTCTTCCTCCACCACCTCCACCAATCATGATTCATGGTAGCCAGATATGCCCCATTGGTGCTACCAGTCCCTTTTCCCCCTATGCCCCAAGACTACCGGTCCAAGATCCCACAATTTGATAGCACGGGTCCTGTGACAACCCAAAAACATATTGACAAAATGAATGATTGTTTCGACCTACAAGAAATTGATGATGACAATATCGCATTGAGAATGTTTTCTCATAGTTTAGGGGATGAAGTCAGGAAATGGTTTAAGGATCTAACTCCTAATAGTATTCATGATATCTCCATGTTCCACCAAGCATTTATAAACCGATCGGAAGTCAAGAAAAAACCACTGCAGATTCTATCATAGTATGAAACTATCAAAAGATCCCCCGGAGAGAGTGTGCAAGACTACTGTGCTATATTTAACAACTTATATAATGTGCTCCCTGCTACTATGATACCACCCCAAGGGATAGTGCTGCTTAAGTTCCCAGATGGATTTGACCCAGACATGGCCTATCATCTTAGGGAAAGAGACTCATCAACCTTGGAGGAAATGCAGAAGAATGTTGTGAGCGTAGAGGCTAACTTGTTAGCTAAAAGGGTTAGGATGAGGACCGAGAGGTGAGTCACAATAAGAGAAGAACTCGTAGCCTCTAAATATGATGCCAAGATTTAAAATTTGGTGAAGAATATGGAAAGGATGATGGAAAGGATGGGTTTGAATGAAATATAAATACCCATAGACAATCAACCAGCACCCCAAAGTAGGAATCAAAACCTAAGAAGAAACCCTCCACAAATTAGGCAGAGAGAGAAAAGGGGCCCTAATCAATAGATCATGCCTCCATTTCAAGAAAATTATGCTGATGATAATGAAGGGATAGTGGAGGAGGAGGAGGAAAATCATATAAATCTAATGGGAATCAATGAAGAGGATCATGTATCCCTCACTGAAGAAGAGCAGGACTTGTTTTCACTAGCCCAAGCTGACCTCGGGCCTGAATAATTGGATGAATAAAAATAGGGTTTTGAGGATGCCATTATGGAAGTCCAAAAATAGTAAAACTTAAGGAGAAAAAACAATTTGGATAGTTCAAATAAATGGAATTAAGAAAAATCTACCAAGAAGGTATCTGAACCCGAAACCAAGAAAACAACTGAAAACACTAAGAAAAATTTAAATAATTCAGAAAAGAAAAACATAGAGAACAGTGTCAAGAAATTCATAGATGATCTACCAGAAACCCTCAGAAGGAAATCCTCAGTAAAAGAAAACATACTGAAGTTACCCAAAGAATAGACGCTGAAAGGATTTATATGTCAAACCCATTGAGGAATCAAACTCCCTTCAGCTTGAGAGCAAACTTGCGAAGGTAAAGATTTATATCCTTCTCACTGAATTGGTCAACAAAATTGTCTACAGATCTCAGGTCCTAAAAGTGTTAAATATAGGGGAGATTACAGACATTGTCAATTTGAGTGATGACCAGCCTCAACTCTTGTTTCAGCTAGAGGTTGATGGCAGACCACAAGAAGGAGGGGTTCCCCCTTTTTATGTCAGTTTAAATGTTCATGATAAAATACTTCATAACACCATGTTGGATTTTGGTGCCTCACACAACCTTATGCCCCAAGTTGTCATGGAGAAGATTGACCTCAAAATCGCTAGACCCTACAGGGATTTATACTCTTTTTATTCTAGAAATGTTAAGTGCCTAGGCTTGATCAAGGACCTCTGTGTCACTCTAGCTCAAATACCTGTCAAGAGTTTAGTGATGGATATTTTTGTGGCAGACATTCCCCCAAAATATGGAATTCTTTTATCTCGCTCATGGGGATAAAAAATACAAGGAAATCTACAACTAGACATGACTTATGCTACCATTCCGGTGTTTGGTCAATAGAGGAAGATTTATAGAGAAAAACTGATGAATTACATGGTAAGTAGCCAAGAAAAGCCTCACAACTACCCTAAACTGATGAAGTACATGGTAAGTAGCCAAGAAAAACCTCACAACTACCCTCTGTACTCTATTCACACTAACCTAGATTATTTCATTTTGTATAATGATGGAATCAATGATTCACATATTTCCCAAGTAGAAAATGATCCCATAGAAAACACTAACAGTCAAACCCAAACAGAGCAACCAAACCATCCCCATGAACCTCTTTGGAACATGAGTTTTGATGGCTCATGTGGCCAAGCTGGCTCTGGGGAAGGAATCTGGGTGTAGAACACAGGAGACAATAGTGCACAAGGTCATTCATAAAAATTAAATTTCCAGTGCACAAAAAACATTGCCGAGTATGAAGCCTTGATTTTTGGGATTACAAATGTTGAAAAAATTAGGAGCATGGAGGATCTTTGTGCAGGGTGATTCCGAACTAGTCATTAAACAGGTTAAAGGGCTATATGCAGCCAAACACCCTAGATTGATATCTTATAGAAATGTTGTCCTTGATTTTTTGAGGACCTTCGAGGAATATCATTTGGCAGTCATTCCCATAAACCAAAATTTCCTAGCCAATGTCCTGGTTGTTTCAGCAAGCACCTGTAAACTACCTCACCCAAACAAGCAACATACAATTAAGGTCAAACACCATCCTTCAGTACCAAACAACATGAGGTACTGACAAGTTTTTGGCAGTGATAAAAAAATTGAGAGCTTCATGAAATCTAGAGATGAATTTGAAGACAATAATGTGGATATGGATTTTGAGGAAGACAATATTATCAAGGTACAAACTACTGAGGAAACACAAGCCATTGTTCTGGAAAACAATGTTCTAGATGTAAATATTACTATAAATGTTCTAGCTCACAAAACTATATATAATACCGATAAACAAAAAGACCTGGAAAAAGAGGAATTTTAAATACTCCAGCTTAAAGACAATAACATGCCGAGAGGGCTAGTCCCTTTAGAAGAATTATTTGACTTTAATGATGTGGCCAAAAAGCTCAAGATAGAGCGAATTGAAACAGACATTGAGGAATGTAATATAGGCACAGAATAGAACCCCAAAATCATCAAACTATCTAAATCTCTACCTACTATTATAAAGAAAAAATGTATAGCCTTATTCAAAGAATTTATTGATGTGTTTGCATGGAGCTATGAAGATTTTAATCATATGACACTAGCATCATTCATCACAATATTCCAATTAAAGAAAATCAAAATCCATTCAAATAGGAATTGCGAAGAATAAATCATGTTTTAATGCCTTTAGTTGAGAAAGAGATTAATAATATGTATGAAGAAAAAATCATAGTGCCACTCAGGTACTCCCAATGGGTTTCCAATATTTTCCGAACTAGGAAGAAAATAGGCGAAATTAGACTCCGCATTGAATTCAGAAACCTAAATAAGGTATCTCTTAAGGTTAACTACCCCTTACCTAAGATGGATCACATATTACAAAGGGTAGTGGGTTCCAGTAGGATATCTTTGTTAGATGGTTTCTCTGGTTACAATCAAGTGTTAGTGCACCTTGATGACCAAGATAAGACAACTTTTACAACTCCCTGGGGGACTTTCATGTATGTGAAAATGTCCTTTGGACTAACGAATACTGGAGCTACCTTTCAAATGGCCATGGACATTGCATTTTCTAATGAAATTGGCCACTTTATCATGATTTATTTGGATGACATCACTGTGTTTTCTAAAACCGATGAAGAACATTTCACACATTTGAGAAGAGTTTTTGAAAAATGTAGAAATTTTTTACTCTCCCTGAATCCTAAAAAGACATTTTTTGGATTAGAAGAAGGAAAAATTTTAGGTCATATTATCTCTAAGGATGGAATCAGAATTGACCCTAGCAGAACTGAAGGAATATTGAAAATCAGCCATCCCAGAAATTTGAAAGAACTCCAATCCTTCATTGGTAAAATCAACTTCCTAAGTAGATTTATACCTAACTTGGCAGAACTTTTAAGGAACATCACTAACATACTAAAGAAGGGATCGGAAATAAAGTGGACAATAGAAGAAAAACAGTCTTTTGACTTGATCAAGCTAGCATTGACAAAGGCCCTAGTACTAATCAATCTAGATTTCACTAAATATTTCATGATTTTTTCTTTTGCCTCTAAACATACTATTGTTGTTTTTTTGCTACTAAAAAACAGTGAAGGACAAGAATAGCCAATAGCCTTTTTCAGCAAGGCATTAAGAGATGCATCTTTGAAATATAATATCATGGAAAAACATAATTTTTCATTGGTTAAAGCACTGAAAGATTTTAGAGTATATATTTACAATCACATATCATTAATTATTATCCAAATGCAGTTTTCAAAGACATTCTAACACAAAACGGTCCTGATGGAAAAAGAGGGAAATGAATTGCAGTGATCCTAGAATACAATTTGGAAATAAAGCCTACCAAGTTGATCAAAGGTCAAGGACTAGTTGAATTTATGGTAGAATCTAATTTACACGTGCTATACATCAACATGGTACACACATTAGATGATCAAGATGAACTGGCAACTCCACTAATTGATGAAGCATTCCTAAATTCTCCATGGTATGATATTATTTTGTATGTATTTTCTAATCTGAATGCTCCTCTTGATTTATCTAAAACAAAGGCTAGATTTCTAAAACTCAAAGCTGTTAAATTTTGCATTCTGGAAAAAAAAAATTATTGGAGATATATCAGAGGTGTTTTGCTTAAATTTTTATTAAAGGATGATGTATATAGAGAAATGTAAGAGTTCCACGGAGGTGGCTCTGGTGGCCATCTCTACTAGAAAACCACTGCTAACAAAATCATGAGAGTTGGTTTTTATTGGCCCACCATTTTTCATGATGTCCATAAGATGGTTACTGCCTGTCTTAAATTTCAAATCTTTGAAGGAAAGAGGAAGCTACTGCCCTTACCCCTAAAATCTATTTCTGTAGAAAGCCCTTTCCAGTAGTGGAGATTATAATTCATAGGATAAATTCACCCTCCATCCTCTGCTCAACACAAATGGATCCTTACTACTACAGATTATTTCACCAAATGGATGGAGGCATTCCTTTCTAGGAATGCCACTGACTCTGTCATCATAAAATTCCTAGAAACCAACATCCTTTCTAGATATGGTTGTCCTAGGAAAATCATTACAGAAAATTATGCAACCTTTAGATCCAAAAATATGGTTGATTTCTGTCATAGATATCATATAACATTGGTGCATTCAACAATATACTTCCCTCAAGGTAATGGACTGGCTGAATCTTCAAATAAAAGCTTGGTGAACATCATTAAAAAGCTTCTAGAGGAGAATAAGAAATCATGGCACAATAAGCTGATCAACGCTCTGTGGGCTAATAGGCTCACCACAAATAAATCAATTGGCATGTCTCCATACCAATTGGTTTATGGAATGGATGCAGTGTTTTCTTATTCCTTGGGAGTTCCAGTAATGAAGTTAATCCAAGAGATCCAAGCTGAACCAAATGACATTCAAAGGAGGATTAATGACTCCATTCAGCTGCAACAGTACAGAGAAGAGGTTTATAACATAACCCAAGTGATGCAAGTGAATATCAAAAAGATATTTGACAAAAGAACCAAGGCCAATGATTTCAATCTAGGTGACAAGGTTCTGAAATGTGATTCCAGAAGAGAGGATAAAGGCAAGGAAAGAAATTTTGATAATCTTTAGAGAGGGCCATACATCATTCATGCTTTCAGGGGAAATAATGCTTACTTTCTCAGAGATTTGGATGGTACTGAAGTATCTAGAGGTCCTGTCAATGGCAAGATGGTAAAACATTATTTCTTCTAAACTCAGGTTAAATTGGCATGATTTTGAATACCACAATCTTATAGTTTTCAATAATTCATTGGACAAGTTTGAAGCCCGAAGTGAAGGCCCTAAGCCTAGTTTGATGATAAGATATAAAATAGAAAGTAAATCAGTTGAAAAAGAAAGAAAAGTAGTTAAAAATGTTGCAGAAAAAGGAGCATTCAAGGCTACTAGCCTCAAGTTCTTGACACTTCTTTTCAAGAAGCGCCATCCCCAGCTGGAGCCACTGTTAGTACCCTAAAATTATAGGATATCAAGGTGACTAGATACTTCATATTTCCTGTAAGGTTTTCATTATTGAAAGACATTTCAAAATTCAAATGATTTCAAATGAAAAGAAAAAATAAAAAATAAAATAAAATAAAAGAAAAAATAAAAGAGGGTATAAAAAAATAAGGAAAACGAAAAGAGAAAAGAATGAAAAGAAAAGAAAAAAGGAAAAAAGAAAGAAATACCGCAAAAAATAAATAAAACTGAAAGTGATGCAAGTTCAAATGCCACTACTCTTTCGATAGGCCTGTCTGGTCATATAGTTTAATCATGATTGGAAAATTTTCAATTTCTATTGATAGATTAGAAAATAAAGATTTGCCAAACTATTTAATCTTGGATTATCAGTAGATAGGTATAAAATGAGATTGGTTCAACAACTTAATTTGAACCAATAAGAGAAACAAGGTATAAGGGTTAGGTTAGAATTTTAAAAGAAAATGTTTAGGATCTGCAAGTCTAAATGCACCCTACAAAGGAAGAAAAAATGTTAGATGAGTAGGTCGGGTAGGCAGATATGAAAAGGAGTAAGAAGCGAAATTAAAAGGCGAAATGGAGACTTCAAAATATTTTGAGGCTAAATCTATTTTATCCTAAGCCTGTGCAATTCCTTCCAAGGAACAAATCGCAATTCACATCAGCCAAATTGCAAAAATCCCTTACCATTCATTCATTTCCCAAAATCCTCCAATCCCCACTAAATCGCCTGATTTGCATTTTGTGATGTTAACAGGTCCCACCTCCTTACAACGTCACTTCCCCCTCCCCGCAATTCGCACTTCGTAAGTGTAAAAGGATAGCATTGAAGAAAATGGAAAAGTCTGTGATCTGTGGGCTGTGGGCGGTCCCACCTTCCCTACCATGTCACTTTCCCATCCCCGCACTTCGCACTTTGCAAGTGTAACATGGTAGCGATAACAAAATGGTAAATTCTATGATCTGCAGCCTGCGGGTAGTCCCACCTACCCCTCCCTGCACTTCGCACTTCGCAAGTTTAAAGATTTACCTCTGCTGCTCACAATAAAATCCACAGATGTGCGATTTTCAATAGATATTTCGCACCCCTCACTCTATTACCGCTTACCACCTGAGCCCCCCTCCAAAAATTTGATTCCGCTGTCCTCCAAACCGCTGCCACCTTGTGACCGTTGCAACTGCCTCCACGCCATGTCCGCCATCACCTGTCCACTTCACCTCATCACATCCTCTCCCACCAATAGCACTGTTGCGCCATGAATGGTCAAGTTGTTTTCCAACGAACTCGTGCCAACTCAATGGTTACCCTCTAGCCACATGTTAAAACCCAAATCCAGCATGATGAAAAATTTTGCATTGTCGTTACTACAGGGTGTGATCTTATAGACAACTGTAATGGAAATCACAACCAACCACCTTGGTCGAAGGGTAAATTGCACATCAAAGAAGGAACCAAAAGCACTCTATGAGCTTGGCTATAGTTCTCATTTCGGATAATTCACTTCCGATCCTGATCGCCTTCGGTCTTAACCCTTCCTCAGTATCAATTCATACCATTTCTCCCTTCTCCATTCCCCTTCTCTTGCAGCCCATTCTCCATTGCAGGTGAAATGGAGAGTGAAAAGGTGAATCATGCCTCCTAAGGAATATCAACAACCTTTCAATCCCATGGTCTAGCCCCAGGTAGACTTGGACCATATTCCCCTGGTTGATAGTGATTTCAAGATCCATGAGACAAAGTCAAACCTCGACCTGTTCGATTTATACTACTGGGTCGAAGATAAATTCCTTGATGAAGCAGATGGTAGATGCCTGTGGAACACCAAGCTTCCACATTGCATATTACCTAGAACCCATAGCTGCCCTTAGCTAATTAGGAAATGTCAGTCTCGCTATGACATTAAATAAAGAGCCATAGTGAACCCTACAAGAGAGATTTTGTTTTATGTAAATGCACCATCCATTCAAGAAATGTTAGAGGCCCCCATTGTTGAGAACACTATCCATTTTTCATATGAGGCCCTTATAGGACTATACCAATGATTTTATTTTTCCAGCAGGGCTAGAACCTTGAAGCTTTTCATGAATCTCAATGCACCAATGCCTACCAGAAATCCCCCATATCCATCATCCACCTTCCTGGAGAGAACCAAGCACATTGTCACTACCCTATCTTATTTGTTAGGTTATCATAATGATAAGTGGATAGATGAATCCATAATTGGTTTCTTTTCTATCCTATCTACAGATGCCAAGCACACTGTTATGTTCAACTATGCTCAGTTCCTTGCTGATGCAATCCATGATCAGTTCTTGAAATTTAAAACATAAGGGGTATTCAAATACACCTCTGTTTTGGTGTACATGCTTACTTGTTTTCAATCCAGCAAGTTTGAATTCAACATGATAAAGAAAGGTGAAGGCTCTCAACCCCAATATTTCATTTTTTGGACAACTCTATTGAGAAAGGAGCAGGAATAATATTCATACAAGAGCTTTGTAGACCTATTTGTTCACCCAGAAATCAGTGCAGTTAACAGCACCGCAAAGCCCATTTTCAGTGAATAAATCAATAAAGTGATGCAGTTGAAAGAGCAGATTAGGACAACAGTCTGGTATCTCTACCAAAACTACATTGAGATTAGGGTTTATAACAATGA
Organism: Pinus albicaulis; assembly: GCA_034641835.2. Taxonomy (NCBI): domain Eukaryota; kingdom Viridiplantae; phylum Streptophyta; class Pinopsida; order Pinales; family Pinaceae; genus Pinus; species Pinus albicaulis. The sequence continues at coordinate 30,118,430 of CM076574.1, read as the reverse complement.
GCTATCCCCCTATAAACTACCCAAATACCTCTCTATGTGGATCTTTTCCCTTGAGTATATCAGAAAAATGATAGATGTTGATGAGGTGCATTTTGTTTCAGCCAAGAAGAAGTCACAATTCAGGATCAAATCCCAAATCGACCGATTCATCTACAATAGCAGGGCAGTAGGGGGAGAGGCAGATAAAATACTGAAAGAGATGAAATTAACACAAAGTTTCACCTGGTCATATGATCCAATGGGGTTCATCTCCAAGAAGAGGGTGGAAAACAAGTCCACACCCTACATCCATACCCACAGACTGGAAATAGAGAAGTACATGAACCAAGAAGAATGGGTGGCAGACACAGTCTAGGAGGCTAAAGAGTAGATCATCTCTACTTCAGGAGTCCAAACACAAATACCACAAGAGAGGAAGGCAGTAGGAGTTCAATATGACAAAGGAAAGGAGTCTAAAAATGAAATAGGAAGTAAGAGGACTAGGGAGTGTCAAACATACATGGAAATCGATTCCTCCACTCAGGAGTTCAAAATGAAATATTGGAAGAGAGCCAGGATCAACATGGGCCTTGACCAAGGAAATGAGAAAAACCAGTAAACTGTCATCACAATTAGGGATTCACAAAGTTCATCTTGAGTAGGTGGCCACCCGATCTTCTCCACATCTTCTTCCACCATGCCATTCCAACAGAAGAATGTGAAAACTCCCACATCTACTTCCACTATAGAACAAAAGGAGTAAGACATCTATGACACATTCAGGGAGATCCATAGAAGGAATGAGGTTCTCAATTCCAAAAACTACAATAAATTTTGGAAACAAACAAGAAGCTCCCAGAGTAGACTTCTATCATCCTTTGACTCTGAGAAGGGAAGAATGAGGATGGCATTCTTGGATGCACAAGTTCCTCAGCCCAAAGGGGTAGCAGACTACAAGAAGATATATTTTGAGTTCGATGGAAAGAACATCCACCAAATAGACCATGTGGAGATGCACAAGTAGAATGGGGAAATGATCTCCTCCACCCTAACTAACACATCCATGAGCCTCTCAAAACTACAAGTGACTTTTTCCAACGCACAGTCACAATTAAAGTTGGAAAAGGTCTATGCCATGGCCAAAAATTCAAAGATAAATTCTCTGGAGGATTTAGTGATACAGCTTGGGTACAATCCATCAAACATAGCAGTGGCACAAAACCTTGTGAGGAAGAAGAATGCAGACATAGCTACTTTGAAAAGGTAGCTTAAGATGCTAGTGATAGAAGATCCTATGGCCAAGGAGATAGAAGCAACTGAAACACAGAAGGCAGAAATCATGCAATTAATTGTTGAAAAAACTAAGCAGATCAAGAAAATGGAGGATGATATGGGTAAAATGATCAAATAAATACAAAAATAAATAAGGGATGCAGTGAAGGAAATAGAAAAGGAGCAGCTAAGGCCACAATCCCCCTATAATCGGTTCCTCTCACAATGATCCCAGTAGCCACAACATCCACAGGAGCACCGGGGGAAAGTACTAAGCAGCTAGTTGAGGCGATGGAGAACATGTTTTTATAGTCAGCAGAGATCAAAAGGCTGTGGAATCAACTCAATTACCTATTTGAGAAACTTAAAGGGAAAGAATCTGCACATGCCATAGAGTTGAAAATTAGAAAAAATCTAAATGAGAGCTTGTAGAAGTCGCTTTAGGAGTCCTCAATTGGCTGCATGATGGGAAGGGTGAAAAAAATTATATGGTTGGATATAATTGAGTCTGTGAATGATATCTGGCCCTAAACTTAGATAATTTTTTAACAAAGGGACCTAATTAAGGTAGTGAAGGTTTCCATTGATAAAACAAATAAGCAACTTGGAGATAAGCCCCAAAATTCCAACAAAATCGTCATATTCCTGAATTACAAGAGCAACCATGAATTGGAGCAAATGGAAGTGGTTAACAGAACAACCTATTTTCTTGAAGTTAAAAGGGTGTTGAATAAGAAGAGTCTGATCACATAACTAGAAGAAAGATGCCATCAGCTGGAGATTAGGGTGATCATTTTTTTAACAGGATTGAGCCACTGAACAAAAGAGGTTTTCCTTCCTTGTTTGTTATCAATGATAAATTGATGCCCAAAACTAATTATGTAAAGAGGCTGATAAAGATCTCCAAGGACACATCCAAGCTCACAAATTTGAAGAACACCATGACTGGGAAAGCATTCTATGTATTCATCAGCAACGATGTCCTCATAAATCATGAGGTGAATCACATTTTTCAGCTAAAACCCGCATTTGTAAAGTACAGCTAGACTAATGAAGTCTATAGGAAGTTGAACAGGACTAAGATCCCGACTCCAGAGTGTTGGCCAAATCTATGCAGGCTCCAAGAAGGATGACAAATTAGTTCAATGATGAAGTTGGCAGCTCAGTGATTTGTCAGTGTCAGCACATTCAGTATATCAGATTTGTCAACACAGTAGGCCGCCACAACGTTAGAGAACACCTCCACAAGGACGCTATTCACCTTCCAAGAGGGGCGTTACAATGAAGGGACACTTCCGCTTCTATTTCGGACATCTATCTAGAAATATTCACAACATGTCCATGCATGAGAAGCGTAGAACCATTTTTCAGTTACTCTTATAGTAAACGAACTGATTGCCCTTCGATAATGGCAAGCCGGTGCAAATATTTTAAATCCAATTTTTCATTCTGTAACAAGGGTTGGACCCTGGTTTTGTAAGCACTTTTCATTGCAAGTGTTTGTACTTTTCAAGATGGAGCATCAATAAAGAGATAATTCTACAAGATTCATGTGTTGTGTTTTCCTGGTGATATTTTTCCTTATTCATGTTTAATTTTTTCCCACTATAATGTCTTCATTTGTTTCATGTATAACTCTATTTTTAAAGCAGGAAGGTTAGATTAATATTTTTTGTTTTAGAGTACCTTAATTATGACTGTCTTTACAATTTCAATGTTTTCTTCTGAAGTATGGTTTAAGAATTCTTAGTTGCTCTTAAGTCATTACTGAAAGCACTTTTATCCATCCCATAATTCCATTCATCTATAAACATCAGTATTCACAGCTAGCCTGTTGGGTATGTGTTATATTCTTTCCACGACTAAGCACGCGGGTTGCCAGGGGGGGCAGTAGCCCCCCCTGCCAGGGTCCGTGGTAGCGCCCCAGCGAAAATTGTTTGTCCTTAATTTCCAGTGGGTAGTCCACGCCCATGGTTTTGTGCATGGTTTTGCACATGGTTTTGGGGTACGATGGTTTTCGGCCCCTGGTATTTTTTGTAGATCAAGTCAAGGGAACTACAGTTATGAATTTAATGGTCAGAGTTTTGAGTTATGGAAGCTCAAGATAGAGGATCTGTTAGTGGATAAAGATCAATGGATCGCGGTAGATCCAGGTACTAAACCAATGGCAATGTCAAATGAATACTGGAAGAAACTGGATCGGAAGGCTAAGAGCACAAGATGGTTGTGTGTCTCAGATTCAGTATTGTTTAATGTATCTAGGGAAGCTATGGCGAAGAATTTGTGGAAAAAACTTGGGACTTTGTACCAATATAAGTCTCTGGTGAATAATTTGTTCCTGCAGAAAAATTTTTATAACCTGAGAATGAAGGATGGAGACTCGGTAACAAAGCATCTGAAAACCTTCAATACTGTGGTAAGTCAGTTGTCATTTGTTGATATTAAAATCTCAGATGAAGATAAGTGCATCAGTTTGTTGTGTTCTCTACCAAATTCGAGGGACAGTCTGTTTATTGCAATAGGTAGCAATACAACTACCTTGAATTTTGATGACATTGTCTCAGCCTTGCTGTCGAAGGAAATGAGACGGAGAAATATGGAGGGTCATAATGGAGATGCCTTATCTATACGAGGAAGGTCCTAGAACAGAAACAAGAATAAGGTTTTGAATGGGAGATCTAAATCTAGAGGGAGATCTGAATCTCCTAGAAAGTTTGTAAAGGTGTGATGGAAATGCGGAAAGGAAGGGCACTACAAAAAGGACTGCAGATCTAAAGCTCCTGAGAAAGGAAAGGGATCTGATGATGCTCCTTTTGCAGAGGCAAAAACCACCTCAGATGAAGGCGAGGATGTGTATTTGGCTTCTTCTTCAAATACACATGTAGATCATGAGTCATGGTTGATTGACTCAAGTGCATCCTTTCACTTCACTCTCCATAGGGAGTGCTTCTGCGAGTATGAGAAATATGATGGTGATGTCTTCCTAGGGGATGATAGGAAGGCCAGAATCGTCGGACGTGGAAAGGTCAAGCTGAAGCTACAAGGTGGAAGGATTAGAGGTCTCTCGTAAGGTATATATTCCTAAATCGCTCGTAAATCATTTCTATGGGCAAGATGGATGATGTGATGATGCAGTGTGTAAAAAATAAGAAACGAGAAAGATGCCCCGTGTCGGTTCAGGGAGCACTAGTATTAATGCGGGAGTTCCGTATTGGACCCTGCTTGCTGCTGCAGCAATCACATGATGCAAGTGTACCCATGGTTCCCGAAAAGTGAAAGAAAGCCTAGCTGTCTCCGGAGAAATACCATGCTATGGCACATCAAAGGCTGGACAGATTGGAGAGAAGGGCCTTCGGATACTGCATAGAAATGGTATGGTAGAAGGCATGTCTAATTTCTCTCTGGATTTCGATTTTTGTGAACATTGTGTATATGGGAAGTAGAATCGTGTGAGTTTTCCTTCTGGTGCTAAGAGGGCGAACAAGATATTAGAACTTGTGCATAGTGATGTGTTTGGACCTGTGTCAGTTCCATCACTGGGAAAGTCTGTGTACTATGTTTCATTCATAGATGACTTCTCAAGGAATACATGGATATATTTCTTAAGGAAGAAATCTGAAGTCTTTGACAGATTTAAAGAATTTAAGGCTCTGGTGGAAAACCAGACAGAGAAGAAGATAAAGGTGTTGAGGACAGATAATGGTGGGGAGTTCTGCAAGAAGGAATTTGAAGAGTTCTGTAAGAAGTGTGGTATAGCACGACAGAAGACTACTCCATACACACCGCAGCAAAATGGAGTTGCAGAAATAATGAATAGAACGCTGATAGAAAAGGAAAGAAGCATGCTCAGTGGTACCGAGTTAGGACAAGAATTCTGGGTAGAGGTAGTGGAGATTGCATGTTACTCAGTTAACAGATCACCTTCATCAGCGTTGGAGGATAAGATTCCACATGAGGCATGTACTGGTAAGAAACCCTCTCTTTCATATCTAAGGGTATTTGGATGTGATGCATATGTACATGTTCCAAAGGATAAAAGGACCAAGTTGGATAATAAATCCAAAAGGTGCATCTTTATTGGGTATAAGGATGGTTTAAAGGGTTACAAGCTTTGGAACCCAGAAACAAGGAAGGTTGTGTACAGCCGAGATGTGGTGTTTAGAGAGGTGAAAGATGTTTTTACACATGAAGTCCTACCAAGGAACCTGAGAAGATAGAGTTTGAGCTAAAGGAGGATGAATTAGACTCTACAACATAAGAAGACTCAGAAGAGGAAGAGCCACAAACTCCAGCTGTGAGAAGATCGGCTCGGAAAAGAAGGCAACCAGAAAGGTATAGTCCATCTACTTTCTGTTTAGGTTTTGCCTTAACTATAACTGATGATGATCCCAGAACTGTCAGGGAGGCAGTAGATTCAGAGGATGGAAAAATCTGGAAGGAGGCCATGATTCATGAAATGGCATCCTTGCACAAAAATGAGGCATGGGATCTGGTGGAGTTGTCGGCTGGAAGGAAGCCCATCGAGAGAAAATGGGTGTTTAAGAAAAATATGGATGTAGAAGGCAAGGTGGAGAAATACGAAGCTCGGTTGGTAGAAAAAGGTTATTCCCAGGTGCCAGGAATTGATTTTGGTGATATTTTTTCTCATGTCACCAAAGTTACTTCGATTAGATTAATTTTATCTGTTGCTGCTGCATTTGATTTTGAGATAGAACAGATGGATGTGAAGAAAACATTTCTTCACGGGGATCTAGAAGAAAAGATCTACATGAAGCAACCTGAAGGCTTTATGGTGAACGGTAAGAAAGAACTGGTATGCAGGTTGAAGAAGTATTTGTATGGGTTAAAATAGTCACCAAGGATGTGGTATCAGAAATTTGATACCTATATATGGGGACTTGGCTTCACTAGAAGCAAGGAGGATCACTGTGTTTATTTTAAATTAATTGGTGACCGTGTTATTTATTTGGTCTTGTATGTGGATGATATGTTTTTGATTGGAAATGACAAAGAAATTATCCAAGATTTGAAGACCCAACTGTTCTCCAAATTCGACATGAAGGATCTTGGTGTTGCAAACTATATTTTGGGCATGGAAATTAAGAGAGATCGCGCAAAGAGGAAGCTCTGGTTAAACCAGAGGAAGTATGTCGAGACTATATTGCAGAGGTTCAATATGCAGGATAGTAAACCGGTGAATGTTCCTATTCTTGTAGGTGTAAAGTTGTCTGCTGAACAGTGTCCCAAGACACAAGAAGAAGAGGAGTATATGTCCCGTGTTCCATATGAAAGTACAGTGGGTAGCCTGATGTATGCAATGGTCTGCACTATACCAGACATTGCACATACAGTGGGAGTATTGAGCAGGTTTATGTAAAACCCATGGAAGGAGCATTGGACAGTAGTGAAGTGGGTTTTTAGATATTTACGTGGCACTAGTGATTATGGCTTGTGCTACCAAGGAAGACTAGGATTGCAAAGAATGTTGGACATTCGTGGTTTTTTTGATGCAGACTGGGCTGGAGATCTGTACCAAAGAAGATCTAAAAGTGGGTATGTGTTTAGCCTATTTGGAGGCACAGTCAGTTGGATGAGTAAAAGATAGTCTGTAGTGGCTCTTTCAACTACAGAGGCAGAATACATAGCAGCCACTCATGCAAGAAAGGAAGCAATTTGGTTGCAGAGATTGTGTTCAAGTATGGAATTGGTGCAGCAAGATATAAGGATAGATTATGATAGCCAAAGTGAAATTTTCTTGGCTAAGAACCCTACTTATCATTCAAAGACAAAGCACATTGATGTTCAATATCACTTTGTTAGAGATATGGTTGAGGCTAAAAGGGTGTTACTGGTAAAGGTGGACACTTTGAAGAATGTTGCAGATGCATTGACGAAGTCTGTGAGCACTCAGAAGTTCTCTTGGTCTAGAGAAACAATGGGTGTTGAAGAATTGGGCCAATGACTAAGCTCTCTTGTGGCCCCCTGCGGAAAGAAAACAACAAGTGGGAGAATGTTGGGTATGTGTTATATTCTTTCCACTACTAAGCACACGCGATAGCCCCCCCTTTGCGATGGGCGCAACGGGGAGGTCATAGGGGGGGCGGTAGCCCCCCCTGTCGGGATCCGGGGCAGTGCCCCAGCAAAAAATTTTGGCGAAAATTCTTGGTCCTTAATTTCCGGTGGGTAGTTCGCACCCATGGTTTTGTGCATGGTTTTGCACATGGTTTTGGGGTACAATGGTTTTCGGCCCCTAGTATTTTTTGTAGATCCGGTCAAGGGAACTACGATTATGTTCTAATCCAGGGTTAGTGGATTGGGGTTTATGTATGCTTTGGCATGTATATATATGTGTTGTAACACTAAAAGGAATATAATGAAAAATCAAGCTGGTCGTCCCGATTTGGGATCCAGGGGAAAATCTTTGTGTTTATCTATTTTATGTTTTATGCTCTCGCTATTATTTATTTTTTGTTATAAGATTCGTGTGTAGATAATTTATGTTCAGGGTTAAAACCTACATAGCTTTCCTTGCATTTTCTTTGGGATTTGATGCATACTCCCGGCCTATTATGACTCCATAGCCCAATGGAAACTGTTTATAGGAAACCCCTTAAATCCAACCACGAATAATCAAACAAAAAAACTCTCACACTCAATTTAACTAGCATAATATCAGTAAACATAAACAAATCTAAATCTTATAGAAAGATCCCTCTCTGAGTCTAGGAGGGCTAGATTCTGGGCTTCTAGTGGTTTTGATGTTGTTCTTTATAATTTAGTCTTGCCAATATTATAAATTATAGAGTGATAAAAAACCAAAACATTATGGACAATATAATTAAAAGATTTCAAACTTAAAATAAACTAAGGGAAGAGAGTGTTATAAATCAAATTTATAGCATTAAATATAGATTTGATGATATCGCGAGAGTTACCAAACATTACCTGAGAATCATAAACTTATTTACCTGTAAAAGAGTGCGATGAGAGTACCTGAATAATCAGTTCCCTCTGACTTGTTATATTTGTGAGCTCAAAGATTGAAATGTTGGCGCATGATATTTTCATATCTCTAACAACGTTGCAAGTGATACTTTCCATATTAACGAGTTATGTTGACGGATCTGATGGTGTGGCTTTATTCGATTTTTCAGGAGTGGTGGACTTGTTCTTGTTGTTGGTGGAAGTGTTATTGGCAGCAATATCACTTCCAAACTTGTTCTATGAATTCTGAGCCGAATTAGAAGGTGTTGGAATTCTACGTAGCAATTTCTTCTTAAGTTCCTACTCAGAAACAGGTCCCCCTCTCCTCAAATTATAATGGCCACTTGAATGCTTGGGAGGAGCTTTAATCGTTGATGGTCGATTAACAATTTTCCTATCAACATTGTATGTAACATTAAACATGTTCAATTAATGTCCAACACCCGAAATTTCTTCAGTCGTGGCAGGTTCATTTGTTTCTTCACTCTGATCAGGTTGTTCTTTTGCTAACAAAGTATCAACCATGTTAGCCATCATAGTGTTCGTATTGTGATTCCATTGTGGGCACATCTTTTATGAATGTATTTCTTGATGAAAAGTCCACAAGTTATCCATGCCCAAACTCTTGACATTTAACACTGCAATATTAGAACTTTGAGAAAGTTTGGTTGGTTGAGAGTTATTGTTATTTTTAAAGAAATGTGGCCTAAAATACTTATTGTTGGTGGTGGGTGCCTCACTTTACCTTCTCTTCAACTATGATATTTTGTTAGTAAGCAAATTCAGAGACTTGGTTAAGCTTTCCATATCGAAAGAGTCTTTGTCTTTAATTTTGATGGAAGAGGCTTGGTTTTTCTTATCATTTTCCTTGGGGTCTTTAGAATCATTGATGTCTTCAATTACTCTAATAGAACACATAATTTTTCAACAACAAGAGATTCTGCAATTTTTAAGGCCAAATCATTCTTTGCAGCCCTTTCGACAAGCACATAAATGTTGGTTGGCAAGGGAGTTTTATAATAATCCTTAGTGATTTCATCATGCATTGTACATCAACAGGGAAGTACTTGTTCAACAAACGAGTGAATCCTTTGTTAAAATATTTAAATCTTTCTTAGTCCCCCATTTTCAGGTTCCCAAGTTCTTTTATAACATGGTGGTAGTTTTTTCGTCAACAATTTTTTCCAAAAATAGATCCTTAAACTCCCTCAACTATATATTGAATTGGCTGGGAGACTGTGATACCATATAAATACTCTACCTTCTAAAGTGTACAGGAAGAGTCTATAATCATACTTATCAAAGTGTACCTCAAGAATCTGTAAATGCAAGTAGAAATCGTCTAGATGGTCTTCAGCTTTGGTACTATTATTAGGATCAAACTTTGACAACAAATTTTTCGGTTGTTTTAGCATCTTGTGAATATTATCTAGAAGATCAAGTGGCCCTTGGGCCATACAATCAAAATTTGCATCGGCCATGTCTTCATCTCTTTCCTCCTCCTCTTATTCTGAATATGAAGAAGCTTCTCCTTCACTGTGAAAATCTACATTATAATCAAGATGTTCCTCATCAGAAAACTAAAAATATTCCCCTTCATTGTCCAAATTATCCTCAATGGGTGGAAGTTTCTTTTGGCGACTTGTTCCTTCTATAGGATCAACTAACTTCTCAAGGGATGTGAAAACCAAATCTTCCACTATGTTGAAAAGTCAACAAGAAATGAGTGTCTAATTTAATTTTCCCTTAGTTAAATTGGACAATAAAATGTAATCTTATCTCATAATCACTTGTAATAGATAACTGGGTGTGATAAAATTAGTTAGCTCATGAATTTCTAGTTGAGGGTGGTCGATGAGTCATGTAGAGTGATTCTATTAGTTATGGAGTTTGAGTTGCAGTTATTGCATTAGTTTAATGCATGAGAAATTAGTTAACTCAATTTATTAAGTTAAAGTCAATTGAACTAGTTGTAACTATTTTTTTCACTAGTGAGAGATCAAGTGAATTAAATCAGATTTAATTCACATGCAGTGATCTTCCATGCATTTGATGATTTACTACTAATAGTTGCATGCATATCAGTTCCAGTGGAGACCCAGTTGAGACAAAGGTTAAAGGGATGTTAAATATTAGTTGTATCATTAGTAGGTTTCCTGCATGCAATAAGGCAACCATTGGATTTCCCATGAGAATTGCACTGTCAAGGAAGGATGAAATCACTAATGAATAGGGACTGCATTCCACATGAATTGTGCAAGGCTGGCAGGCTAAGTAGAGGCAAGAAATTGGCTAAGTGTTGGTCAATTTTGTCCGGGTCAGTGTGAGATAGTTGTGAGAGTGCAGGAAACTCTTGTGAGAAGAGTGCATTGAATTGTTTCATGATTCCATGGTGAATATAAAATAGAAGATAGAGGGGTTTTGAGCAACAAGCTTTCACTGGGAAAATATCTGTGTTGTGGTTTGATTTGCTTCTTTCTTTACTTGTGATTAGCGATCATGTTTATTTTCCGCAATTGATTTGTAGAAGGATTCAGTATCTTGCTTTATCATATCGCATGATTAGATTAAATACATTGATATACATATTGTTTTTATAATTTCTACATGGTATCAGAGCACAAGAAATCACTATAGTGGATAATAAATTGAGTTTGTGATTGAATAACATTCGAATTTGAAAAAGTATTCTTGGTGAGACAGGCAGATTAGGATCAAGATGGCTTTCAATGGCGTGAAATTGGAGTATGCACTTGAGGGTAGTTCCAATTATATTGCGTGGAAAGATAGGATGGAGGCAGTTTTGGAGGACAATGGATTGAAGAATTCATTTATAATGATATTCCCAAACCTGCTGCAGCAGATGCCGCAAATCTTGATGCTTAGCAAAATAAGGTTGTAAAGGCGAGGAGGATCTTATTGGAGGGAGTATGAGATAAAATTATCTCAAGTATCCATGGAAAAGCGAATCCATATGAAATGTGGAAGGCTTTGACATATTTGTTTCGGAGCAGCAGTGATCATAGAAAATTGGCACTGAAGGACAAGCTCAGGAAAATCAAAATGGAGAAAGGCGACACTATTATGAAATATTTAACCAAATTTGTTCAATGTCGAGATGAGCTTATGAATGTTGGAATTACTGTCACGGATGATGACTTGGTGAGCCTAGCTCTTCCAGGCCTTTCCAAGAGTTGGCATAGTTATCAGGACTCTGTTAATGGGAGGGAGAAGCTACTAGATTGGGAATGACTTTGGTCGGATTTGGTGCAAGATGAATTCAGGAAAAATACTAGGGATGGATCTTCATCTAAAACAGATAATGAAGAAAATTATTCCTTGGCTGGTAAGGTGAAGAACATGAAAGGAAAGAAATCTTATTCCAAATCCGAGTCTGGAAAAGAAGGCAAGAAGCGGGACATGTCTCGAGTGAAGTGTTTTCACTGTCACAAGCATGGAAATTATGCCACTAATTGTCCACAAAAGAAGAAGAACAAGAAGGCTTCGGGATCTGCAGCTCGTGAGGCTTTGGCCATGAAATTTGAGTTGGACTCCTTTCTCATTGCATGCATGGGGTCTAATGGAATGGGATCAGTGTGGTATTTGGATAGTGGTGCATATTTCCACATGACGGGAGACAAATAAATTTTCAGTAGCTCGGAGTAGAAGGACCTCAAGATGCATATCAAAATGGTTGATGATGGGCAGTACAGTGCTACCAGGTGTGGTACAGTTACCTTCTAGAGACATTCAGGTAAACCCTTCTTATTAAAATATGTAACACATGTACCAGGCCTAAAAAATAATTTAGTTTCAGTTGCAATGTTGGAGGATAGAGGCTATGATGTGGATTTCAGTGAAGGGAAATATTTCCTTTGACACAGCCACAGGACAAGCCTAGAAGATTGGGATTCGTGTGAAGAATCTCTATAAACTTGATGTAGATGGTTGCACAACATTGATGGGTAAGGAAGACAAAGTGGTGAGCTGGGATGAGGGTGAGTTATTGTTGTGGAGGTAAATCCCCTCTGCGGACAGAGGCGATCCCACTAGCTCTAGAGTGGGTCTAGCAACAATCAAAACATGCAAATCTATTGATTCCTAGTTACAAAAGATAGAATCACGATAGATCTCTTACCATGATCCCTTCGCTACTGTTGTCGAAGAAGAAGTGGCGCTTCCGTTCCTAGCTGGACAGGTGACGATCCGTGAGCTTGCTGCATCCAGATACCTGTGCACATGCAAAGAAGAGAGAAAACATGCAATGTAATATTTAACACTTTATAACTATCGATTAGTGAGAGAGGAATGAATGAAATTGCATTATATAATGGAAAAACATAATCATGGAACCAATAGCAGAGTCATGTATATTAAGATACGAGATAACGATTACAACTGGTGCTCTGACATCATGATCTTCCTTTGATAGGATTCCAGTGGGACGTGTCTCACAAAACTCATCAGGGATTTGACAAAACTATCTCTCTCACAGGGTTCTCCTTAGCTCTGCTCTTGATTATCACTCAGCTATAATTTCCTTCCCAAAATTTCGTCTAGCTAGCAAATGGAGAGGGCAGGCTTTTATAGAGGGAGAAGGAGAGGTTAGGCTCCCTATAATCATGGGGGAGAGTCCTATCTCTTAGGAAGGTTCCATGAGAGGTGGAAAACCACTTCCTAATAAAGGATATCTGGAACCAAACAACCCAACCTCTTTTTGACGATTCATTCCCGAGGTAGTTAAAGGAAACTTTTGCCTCAATTTGTTAAAAAACATTCCAAAACAGGTTGGTGTGAGTACAACATAGGGACAGAGTGCCATCTGGCGCGCCCACTAGTGTATATTTTCCCCATTGGCGTGAGGGATGAACTGGCTACTCGTACCAATGCCAAAACATGGGTTTTTGGGGCTTTTATGAGGAAATGTTCTCAAGGAGATTCTTTCCCTTAGGAAAAAGGATGCCATCAAGGTTTTTTCAAGACATTTTACTATTCACAGGTGTTACACAGTAATTTGTCACCGTCCCTACCATTCCCCGTCCCGCACAATGGAGGACCCATTATGTGACCTGTGAACACTGTCATGCCTTGAAAACATCATCAATGCATCCCTCTGAGTATGATCTTCATTTCCCCTTGAGACATCTCCTTGCAAAATCCATGAAAAACAGCTCTTTTTGCATTGGCGCGGGTAGACAGTTCAGTGCTCGCGCCAATCAGGGAAATATTGTAAAGAGGTCGCGCCACTTGGCGCTCTGTCATAGAGCAGCAATCGCGCCACCCATTTTAGGGACTGTTTTTTAAATATGGATGGCGGAAGTTGAGTTCAAACAAAATCACAACCATTGCCTATCTTGAGTTGGGAGGTTTGGCTGCGGGAGTTCTATGGAAGGGAAGTGGTTTTGCCACCTTCTATGGAACCTTCCTTGTTGATAGGGCCAATCCCATAATAATAGGATCCCAACTCCCTCCTTCCCCATCTATAAAAGCTTGCTCAGATCCATGGCAAGCTAGTCTTGAAGTGCTGAAGCTTTGCATCTCCCTATTCCCAAGTGCCTTTGTGCCGTAAAGAATCCCTTCTTTCCCTTAAGGCCCATTAAAGTGAGGAGACCATCGTTACGAGACTCTGGAGAGGTTTCCCTTTCCTTGGCGAGCTTTGCGAGACGTGGACAACCGGAGACCCGTTCGAAGGAAGCTGCGACGTCAGAACTTGGTTGTAACTTCTATTCGTTTATCACTTTAATAGATGACTATGATTATGGCTCCACTCCTTTTTCTATCATGTTAATGCGAGTAATATCTTTTCTGACCGATGTTTAGTTACGTATGCTGGTTCCTATGCATGTATCTGTTCGTTTCTTCTGCGTGCAGGTGTTCATCCACGGAGATCGTGGAAGGATTGTGATCTGCCAGGGCTGAAGGACGGGGACATCTTCTTCTTCATATCTAGCGTTGGAATCCAGGTAGGCTCTTATCCCAAGTCTTTCATTCGTAACTAGGAGCTTGCGTCATAGCATTGTTTGTTTGTTGCTAGACCCCTGCTGGGCTAGTAGGGATCGCCTCTGTCCGCAGAGGGGATTTACCTCCTCAACAACAGGTCACGGGAATAGTCCTCCAATGTACAGGATGAGGGATTGCAGGGATGGTGATCACAAAATGCTGTGTAACAGATGCCCCATAAAGCATGAGGTCTAAGAGAGAGGGAGGGCTGAAATGCTTTATGAGAACGCGTTCAACTGAAAACACTACCGTTGGAAGACCTGTGAGTAAAAATACAATTGATATCTTTGATACATGATATGTGGCATGAGCGCAGACATCCATAATAAAGTGTAAAAAATGAGATCCAAGGTATGGATGCATCCATCCAGCAAAATAAGGATCAACAAGTAGACTCAGGGATGGTCGCAGCCATCCAATCAAAAGAGTCATGTAATAAATCATAATAATCCACAAAGAATCCATAGCCTGGATGTTATCAAACAAAATCCAGGGTCTTGTGCTCCATCTCGACCCGAACAGAGTACAAGTTTGAGCATGCGAATATGTGAGATGAAGTTGAACATGCAAGAACATCATCTAATTACCAGCTGATAATGAAAGCCGTTAACAGACGTGAGAGAAACCACCAATAATGACGATGGCTCTCAAGGTACAAGAGGTACAATCCACGGAATGTGAACAGTGAGATAGTGTCGAACATCCACAGAATCATCTGATCGAAGACCAATAATGAAAACCTTTCATCGAATGTGAATAACCTGCCATTGAGGCATGCAAGCTCCAAGGCACCTGAAGGGAGTCTCTAGATCTGCTTCCTGGATAATGAGCTGAAGTCAACAGGAAGTGACCTTGATCGAAGGTGGGCCATAATTTTTCCCACATTATCGACATGAGACAAAGGAACATGATGTTTGGGAATCAAGACCAACAGAGAATCAGAGGGAGGTTGAAAACTGCAGAGGCAAACTTCTCTTGAAAAAATCGGCGGCACAACACTGGATTTGGCAGTATTTGATATCAAAGGATCTAAGGTCATGGTGATGTGGCAAAGAGCATCTGAGCAGTCAAAAGAGATTACCCAAACCCATGAAGGCAAGCAGATAACGAGATGAGATGTCCCCAACCTGACACAGATGCATACAAGTGCCATGTTCAAGAGCGACATACTGCTGACAAGACTATAATATTGGTTCCATTTTCCCCCACCATTTCTGGTGAGTACCCCAATTATTTTTTGAAAACAAGATTGAAGGGGATATCATATGCTTGCGATGTAAGTTTGTCCTTTGGACAAATCCAACCTAGTACATTTTACGAGCCCTAGGAAGGAGGAACTCGAGTAACGTCATTATGAAAAAGTCTGATGTCATCAGTTTTAATGTGTCTGATAAAGGAAGAACTCGACATATTTTCATATTTAGAGAGTTTGAAAAGACAGCGGAAAAGAAAACTCCAACAACCCCTTTTCGTAGGTAGTCTCACATATCCGAAAAGGTATAAAACTATTTCTAAGAGAACCTCTTAGTCACGATTGGCTAAGGTATTCCTTTTTCATAAATAATCTATCCCAACCCGAAAAAGGGTTAAATGTATACTGGGTAGATATTTTTTTGGAGCCATTTAATGAGTTCAAAACGACAAGAGTCTCGGCAATCTTTTCAATTTTTAAGAGTAAAAAAAGAGCTGAAATTTGACTCCTCCTGGAGGAATGAGTGGTATTAAGGGTAGCTACTGGTTTCGGTAATGGTGGAACTGCTCAAAATAGGTAAAGGTCAAGAGGTTGGCTAACAAGACCACTCATTGCACCAGTTCCTTAGGAACGGGTAAAACAACCAAGTGAAGGCACATGATTGGCCAAGAAGATAGTGACAGTGGAATGAGAAAACCAAGACTCATCTGTCAAAATAGGATGATAAAATGGCAATCACGAGAGGTAAAATAGGAATGGTTTCATTTTTACACAAGCTTGAAATCAGAAAACTCTGCTTGAAGTTAGTTTCATTTTTACAAAAGCTTGAAACAAAGATAAACTATGCTTGAAACCAGGTTCATTTTTACACAAGCTTGAAATGGAAACAAACTATGCTTGAAAAATTTTGCATGCCCCCAGCATGGTGACTCAATTCGAGGTACATTCCCCCCAAGCTTCAATCCATATGAAAGGCAGATGGAGTGAAGGTTCAAGTTAGGAGATCAAGAAAAAGACTCGACTGGGATTTTACAAGATCTTATCAAAGACTCGAATTGAACAGGAAAGTGTTTCATTATTTTAACAAGGTTGACACATTAAAAGAACTATCCTCAGATGACCTTGTTTCATTTTTTAACGAGGTTGATACAGAAGAAAAACTATCCTCGGAACACCTTGTTTCATTTTTTAATGAGCTTGACACAAGAAAACAAACTATGCTCCAAAGATAACTCATCATGATGAACAAGAATTCATGGCTTCCAGGAGGTTCTCATCTGATGGGAGAAAAACATCTCGGAAATCAAGACCCAATGCCCCCAGCAAACGATGCACAATGGCACTATCACTGAATGTAGGCACGGGACAGGTAGCCACATAATTGACCTATGGCGGCAAAGACACAACCAGTAGATAAAGACAGGGAAGGGAAGATGGTGGGCCAGTTGCCATATCGGGACCAAAGAATGAAAGTTGATCAATGGTCACGATCTGACCTTTGTGTGGAAAACAAATCACACGAAAGAGGGAGGAGACAAGTGCACCCATTGCATAAGTATAGTTGCGCCCCAAGAGTAAATTGAAATCCAATGGTCCTGGAACAACCATCGCATCTATATAGATGGTTTTCCCCCCCAAAGTAGCAAGCAACTTCGGAAGGATCCCTAATGGTTGACTAGTTCCTATGTTAAAATCCAACAGGTTATGAGTAACAGGCGTAAGCGGTGGAGAACAAAAAGCTTTCCAAGTAGTGGAAGACAGAATACTAATAGATGCACCTTCATCTATAATGGTGCTATGTACGACCAAATCAAAGGTCTGTACTATTATCTCAAAAGGCACATAAGACGGAAGGCGGTATCCTGCAAATCGACTCCAATCGAAGGAAGCGACCAAACTACTTGGGGGGGATACCATCGAACTGAGATGGTTGTCCCCTGGTGTTACCGGAGCAAGAGGAGCATCCTTCGAGATATCCATCATAGGAGTAGGAGGAGAAGTTTCTTGGACTATAGGGATGAAAGAATATTTCTCCAAGTCCAAATAATTTGAAGAAACAAGAAGAAGATGGGGGGGATGAGATCCACTCTTGACGGAAAAGACCTGATGAACCATAGACGGGATCAAGTCAATAGATTCCATGTCCAATGACTGGTCGGGAACGAATTCCTGAATTTGAATTCCCAGGGGAATGGGATCGACCAAGGATGACTCTTGACCAATCATTGAATCAACTAGTGGAGGACTCGAAGAAAGCTTCTGGTAACCAGTAGGAAGGCGGGGTACAGAAACAGTAGGGTTGTCCAACACTCTCTTGGCTTCATCCATGTACGGAGGAGGTGAATGGGATGATGTCCTTCACACAACTTATAGGGATTGGTAACCTTACCCTATTTCTTACAAGTCTTATTAGCATTAATCGAGGATGTGTTACCAACATGACTTCCGAAAGTCAAAGGCAATGGTGGCCGACTGTCAGACCATACTTCAAGTACCTTGGGAATGTCAGGGCAGTCTCGAAGAATGTGGTCACATTTGCACAACATGCAAGGGAATTTGACTTTCCGTGGAAGGTTGGATGGTTTATCAATGGAAGGCTTCTTAGGAGAAACATTTGTAGCATTAGCCTCTAGCTTATCTAACTTCTTCTTCTTCATCTTCTTCTTCTTCTTCTTAGCAACCTGGTTACTAGAATCCAAACTTTCACCAGGCGAAGTAGGAGAAGAGGATGAAGAAGCAGGTGAAGAAGGGGAGAGGTCCACTTTAGAATCAACGTGATGTTGTTCAGGTGGATGAGATGGTTGTATGGTGGAAAAAACACTTGAGGCCACAGAGGTCAAGAATAACCAAACAGGCAACCCAACAGTTAACCTAGGAAGGGATAATGTTGCCATATAAGGAGCACAAACATTCCCAAAAGCAGGAAAAGGACCAGGACTCCCTTCGGAGGGGATTCCTTGGTTGGTAAACTCCAAAAAGGTTGCCATCAGAAAAAACATTAAAACAAAATGCTAAGGAAACTAAATTTAACCAGGAATCTTTCGTGGACAGTTAATTTTAAGACACTGAAACCAAACTCTACCGTTTCATCTTTTAAGAGTCGAGAAATAGGAAAAAGGTGACTCTATCACTTTCAAGTTGAAACGAGCATGAAAGGAAAAGTGATCGATGATCTTTTCAAATTTATGGAGTCAATAAAGATCAAATATGACTACTCAGATAGTCTAGGAAAAAGGGTGTACCAGGTTCCTGTGAACTGCCATATACACCTTGGTAATCAAATGAAAGAAGAATTGACCAACGACTTGATGTATGTGCAGGTAGTCTCCCCGAATGTTGTGTTCGGTGTATCATGGTTACAAGGTGGTAGACTCAGCTTCGTATGGATCAAAGGATTGCAACCTAGAGGGGTCTCCCCTTATATACTCGACGGTACAGGGAGCACAAGTCCTTACTAGTGATGTCTAAAGCCAGATGGCAAACGACAGCTACTAGGTTTAACGATGCCAAAACACATCTCTACCTTAGACTACTAGATGTTCCGTTAAGTTTCAATGTTGCCTTAGGTTAATTCAGTAAATTTTGAATTTGATCTTCAATTTACGTTTTGATTTCAAGGCCCTATCGGATGTTGGATCTCTTAAAACCTCTAGATGAAAACTACATGCCACAAAATATCATTTCGTTCAATGAAGAGTTATCTACGGGAGAGTTGAGAGCTTTCAAATGATAGTGAAATGAACACACAAAAACATCCACTACCGATTTCAATGCAAGCTAATGAAACTGGAAAAATTTTCTCTAGAATTTATACAACACTAGTAATGCGAAATAGTTTTCAATTTTCACTATGCCAATCAAAAATGCAAAAGATTTTTTTTTGTGTTTTTCAATATATTAGAGAAAATGCATTAAATAAATGAAAATATAAATTTGAGAATGATAGAGAGAGAGCTTAAACAAAACAAGTTCACTCAACTTAAACAATCACAATCAAGACTCAAACCAATGAAGAAATCCCTCAAAGCGAAGAAGAATCTCGAAAGAGACCCAAACAATTTGTGTGATATAGGCTTGGAGAAACACAAAGCGAAACTGAACGAAAGAGAGGACAATCACTCAATAAACACAATGACTCAATTGGATTCAGCAAAATGCATGCAAAGAAGCAGAAACAAAGTTGACCGGGAAAGCAAATACCCAAAACTCCCACGGGAGGCTCAGCACACTAAAGCACCTAGAAGCCCTAGGGATAAAATGAAAAACTGACAGAAAAGGGCAAACAAAAGGAGGAAAAGGGCTAAAAAAACTAAAAAATGACTTCAAAGCACTCAAACAATCATAAAAAAAATCCAGGACCAAAACTCAAGCTCAGAGAATCCAAAAACAGGCAAACCCTAAAACCAAGCAGGGTTGGTGCGCCTGTCTGGCTATAATCTACGCCAAACAGGAGATGGCGTGGGTGCCTAACTAGCAACTCGCACCGTTCGGTATGAATATAAGAGGGATAACCATGCCAATCAAGTTTACTCTATAAAAATTATGAAAATGAACTAACAGAGGCTAGATCTAGTCTTCTGGGGGCTAAACAAGGTTTTAACACCAAGGAAGGTGAACTAGAAAAGCAGACTAATCAAACAAACAACCAAAAAAAAAACCCAATGGAAGAAGGACCAATTCCCACTAATCCCTAGTGGAGTCGCCAAATTTTTGTGGAGGTAAATCCCCTCTGCGGACAGAGGCGATCCCACTAGCCCTAGAGTGGGTCTAGCAACAATCGAAACACACAAAGCTATTGATTCCTAGTTACAAAAGATAGAATCAAGATAGATAGCTTACAGTGATCCCTTCACTGCTATTGTCGAAGAAGAAGTGGTGCTTTCGTTCCTAGTTGTATAGGTGACAATCCGTGAGCTTGCTGCATCCAGATACCTGTGCACATGCAAAGAAGAGAGACAACATGCAACATAATATTTCACACTTTATAACTATCGATCAGTCAGAGAGGAACGAATGAAATTGCATTATATAATGGACAAACACAATCATGGAACCAATAGCAGAGTCATGTATATTAAGATATGAGAGAACGATTACAGCCGATGCTCTAACGCCGTGATCTTCCTTCGACAAGATTCCAGCGAGACGTGTCTCACAAAGCTCGTCAGGGATTTGACAAAACTCTCTCTCTCACAGGGTTCTCCTTAGCTCTGCTCTTGATTGTCACTCAGCTATAATTTCCTTCCCAAAAGTTCAGCTAGCTAGCAAATGGAGAGCGCAGGCTTTTATAGAGGGAGAAGGAGAGGTTAGGCTCCCTATAATTATGGGGGAGAGTCCTATCTCTTAGGAAGGTTCCATGAGAGGTGGAAAACCACTTCCTAATCAAGGAGATCCAGAGCCAAACAACCCAACCTCTTTTTTATTATTCATTCCCGAGGTAGTTAAAGGAAACTTCCACCTCAATTTGTTAAAAAACATTCCAAAATAGGTTGGCATAGGTACAACAAAGGGACAAAGCACCAGTTGGCACGCCCACTAGTGTATATTTTCCCCATTGGCACGAGGGATGAACTGGCTACTCGCGCCAATGCTAAAACATGGGTTTTTGGGGCTTTTCTGAGGAAATGTTCTCAAGGAGAATTATTTCCCTTATGCAGAAAGATGCCATCAAGGTGTTTTCAAGACATTTTACTGTTCACAGGTCACGGGAATAGTCCTCTAATGTACGGGACGAGGGATTGCAGGGACGGTGACAAAATGTTGTGTAATAGTTATGGCACAGGAGATTGGGCCATCTACACCATGAAGCCTTGAAGGTCATGCAACAGATTTCTACGGGTATTTCCAAGGGTACTCTTGCGGATATAGACAAATGCAAGGTGTTTTCGACCCTAGAGACAGCCTTGAGTTGTGAAAGACCAGTGCCTAGGACATCTTATATAGCAAGGAGCGTGTGATATAATAGGGGGAGTTATCAACAAAAGGCTCTCATGCTATCTCCTGTAAACAGGGAGGTTAACTTGAATGGGACCAAAACCTTCAGAAAAGGGACGCAGGGAAAGCAATACTGCAGAGGCAAGATGCAGAATTCTAATACAAATGCATCTGACAATTCAGAGGCATCTTACTGTAAAGAGGGCGTGTTCGAAAATACCTCACATAAATAAATAATTAGAAGGTGATTACTGCATATGAAATATTGAGATAATACTAACTGTCAATGAGATGATATCTAGATACACAATATCACCATGTAATGGGCTTACCAATTTAAGAATCCATACATGACAATAGCGTTTTAAAAATAACCTCCCAAAGAAGCTAATATAGCAAAAATATGGTTGAAGTGAAAAGTGAAACAGTATATCATGCCTGAGCCATATTTAAAGCGCTTGACTAGTTCAAGCATGGGTATCAACTAGGATAAATCCATACCAAAAACCAGTGAGCCACTCGCATTCCAGAACATAATACAAGAAAGGCAGATGAAACGAAATGAAAAATTAAACTAACACATAAAGGGAGAAGCTACAAAATGTGAGAAGCTAAAGACCAGAATCCTCATTAAAGATGGAACTCCTCCTCACTGAAACCCAATGGGCTCTATGCATTCATATAAAAGTTCAACAAAAATGCATACAAAATTCTCTTACTGCCTAATTTTCTGAAAATATGGAACCTCGTATCATTCGTTCTTGGGGGTTTTTATAGGAGAAAAACCTAGTTACAACAGTGAGTAATAGCGGGAGTAGATGTTTCATTCAATTTGATTCATTAAGAAAAAATGGCCGAAGCGTTTGCACCCACAATACTCAATTACCTTGTGTTGTACTCTGTAATCTAGTCCAGGGATCTCTGTCAGGTCAGGATTGACCTCGAATGTCTTCATGAAGTCCTTCTGGCCGTCTAGAGCTCTGCGCTAGCCTACTGGAATAAATGATAGGGATGGAAAGTCTGCAAGGCCTCCATGCTTCATAACTGTTGGTTCTGACAGTGTTTAAGAGGCTTTTGTCAGTGTAATTGACTATTTCTAGGCTCGAGGAGACATGGAAGCTTTAATGGAAAGATGTACTGCCTGGAGGAAAATGTCCAGCAGGTAATCAAACACAGCTATAGCTGTTGCGTGTGCTCTTTGGGTCTTCAAACTGCTCTTTCTTCCTTTGAATGCGGGGTTAAGCTTTAATTATTCAATACCGGGCTTAAACCCCTTTTAATCCTCTTTTTTGATATACTGATCTCGGTCGCCAAGCCCTCTCTTTGAAACCATGCATAATGAACTAAACTTATTATAAAAACCAAGGGATGGTGGAAACGATGTTGTGAAGGCCTGTGAAGCGGTGGTGGAAATGGTGGAAGTGGTGAACCGATGAAGATTTGGGGCAGAAGGAGTCATGAACCATCTGATTAGGTGGGCAGATGAAGATGGGCAATCGAGAATGATGAATGGATATGATAAGGTTAGGAGAAGAAATAATAATTAGTGTAAAGCCCAAGGCTTTAAATTTTCGGGTGAATACGCAGAATAACATAGGAAATGAATGAAATGGGGACCATGGTGTGGGACCCGATTGAGGGTGGAGGGAAATTTACTGTGAGCTGTCAGATCTCAGGAGGAGATAGATGGTTGGGATCATCTGAATGGGGTTAATAGGGAAATATGATGAAGAAAATAGTGAAATGCATGACACAATGTAGACCATAGATCTGAGTCAATGGACGGCGGAGATCCAATCACATCAGAGGGAGGCGAAGGGTAACACTTTCAAGATATTCCGATTGGCGATGGTGCGATTGAGTGCCAACCGTCCGATCTAGAACAAGATCGACGGCGGAAATTACATCGGTAGGGAGAAAGGTAGGTGAAATGAGTGGGTAGCGATAAAATCTGGGCCGTTGGATCTCTCGGGACGGATGGCTCCGATTAAATTGGGGGATCGCAATCGAGGGATACATTTGAGAACTTGTGATTGCGATTTGGAGCGATGTGTGATTGAGTGCTGGCTGTCAGATCTGGGACCAGATCAACGGCCCACATTCAATCGGAAGGAGATAGAGAGGGGTGACGGAGTGATGAGCGATGAGATCTAGACCATTGGATCGCAAGAGATCAACGGCTCAGATCAAATCGGGGAATCGCAATCGGAGGAAACGGAAGGGCGGAACAACAAAAAGTTTCAATTGCGATTGGAGCGGTGGTGTGATGGAACAAGTGCGATTAGCATTGAGCCGTCGGATCTGTACAGATCCACGACTGGTATCGCAACAGGAACACAAAGGAGGAAGTCAATCGCATTGGATATTTCAAAGTGGCAAAGGGAAAGCATTCACTCGCTCTTCTGATTGCGATAAGCGCCTGGAGCTTAGATGCTTGGTTTCGATGCTCGGTTACATGGTGGGGAAGTGGTTAGGGCTAGGTCGAAAGGGGCTACACCTGATAAATGAAGCAAGGTGGGCTTTTTTAGCCGAAAAAGAGGGTTTTTAAGGCTAAAGAGGGGAACGATAGAGAGAATAAGGGGGTTTCAGCCAAACAAATGGTATTTGTGAGGTTACGAGGGGAATAAGGTGAAGAAACAAAGGTTTAAAGGGGATGAGAAACTATGAAAATGGAGGCCTCTTGGGATTTTTCTTCACGAACAGGGAGGCTTTATAATGGAAACGTCAGTGAGGATTTCTCAGAGGACAAAGGCACAAGGACTTGGCTACTCAATGTTATCTTATAAATGACTAATGTTAACCATATGATCAACATTGGCTCCACCTGGGGACGGCACGTTCATCCTTGGGAGTGTCGAGAACTTCAAAGAACACCTGTTAATCTTCTATGTGGACATCACTCTTCAACACCTTTACTTTTCTCTTCATGATTCATCACGACACCCACATTATTCACATAAAGATGAAAACATAAAACTAATGTACAGTATGATACATCAGGCTCTCCCTGCCTGAATCAAAACTGGAAGTAGGGTTTGAGGAACTGACCGTTTACAGGGGCATCGAGTAGGTCTCCCTGTAAATTTTCTAACCTGAAAGTGTTATTGCCCCCTTGTTCCACAATCTTAAAAGGGCCAAACCAGAGTGGGTCGAATTTGCCATGTTTCCCCTTTTCAGCTCTTCGGATATCCCATCTAAGCACTAAATCCCCAACTTGTAGCTTCCTGTCCTTTACATGCTGGTCAAAAAGGTTTTTCATCTTCTCTTGATATTTAGTTAGCCTCTGATTTACTTGGCTCCGTGTTTCTTCCAACTCCACTAGCTGATTTATTCTCCTGGTCACATCATCGGGCTCTTCTTGACTTTCTTGCATGAATCAGGCTACTGGTAAGGCTAAATGCACAGGGAATACTGCTGCCCTCCCATATACTAATTCGTATGGCGAATTTCTGGTTGCTCTTTTGCTGGTAATCCTATTGGCCCATAGGGCGAATTTCAACTGGGAATCCCAGTTTTTCTGATTTTCATTGATAGCCTTCTTCAGTGCTCTCACCAGGGTTTTATTTGAAGAATATTCCAAGCCATTTCCTCGTGGGTAATAGGTCATAGAGTGACTTAGTACAACGTTATAATGCTGGAAGAAGCTCACAAATTTTGCAGACTTGAAAGCCTGGGCGTTGTCCGTCACTATCTTGGCAGGGCAGCCAAACCTAGATATGATGTTTTCTTCCATGAATTTTATTATCACATCATCTATTGCATTCCTCGCAGGTATACTTCCACCCATTTTGTGAAATAATTTGTGGCAGCTAATATCCACTTATGCTGACCACTCGACGGAGGATGTATTTCACCGATAAAGTCGATTCCCCATTGCTGTAATGGTTCATCCACGTGAATAGGGATCATGGGCAGAGATGCCAACTTCTGTCTTTTAGCAAATATTTGGCATTTCTCACAAGCTCTAACCCAGGAGAATACATCTCCAAAGATTTTGGGCCAGTACAAACCTGCCTTCAGGATTTTGTGAGTAGTGGCCCTCGAACTGTAATGACCCCCACAGATTCCTTCATGAAATTCGGCTATTATATTCTCTACCTCATCCTCTGTGAGACTCAAAAGCAGAATACCTGAAGGATCTTGCCAGTATAGCCGTCCATTGGCGACTATGTACTTATTTTATCTCATCCTTAGTGTTTTGTATTTAAATTTATCACAGCTAGGGGGGCAGCTGAGTGTGAGAAGATATTCCACTATCTCTTTGTACCGCAGGCTGGTGAGGTACTTCATATGTGTCTTCTGTGTAGCTATCTCTACTCCCTGTTGTTCTTCTTCCTCCTCGAACTCCTCACTTGCTGTCATGGATAGATTTATACCCAGAGCCTGACAGTTTGATTTGGATAAAATTTTGGCTAGACCTTGCCCCTTGATCAGTTTAGTAGGACGGATGTCTAGCTCATACTCTTGTATCTTGGCAATCCACTTCCCCCTCTTTCCTTCACTATCCCCTTGGACAAGGATGTATTTTACTGCAGCTGTGGGCACAAACGCAGTGATATGGGACTGCAAGACATACATGAAAAATGCTTTAAGAGACTTCACTAGGGCGTACGCTTGCTTTTCTAGTATGTTATATTTCAGCTCTGCATCACGGAGCACCTGACTGAAGAAAGCGATGGGCTGCTCATACCCTTCTTCATTTTTCTGCAATAAAACTCCTGCCATTGTATGAGGTGATGCAAATGAAAATATCATGAAATGTTTGGCATAATCTGGTCCAGATAGCACAGGGGCTTCTGCAAAAGCATTTTTTATCCTGGAAAAGGCCTCTCGTGATTCTTGGGGCCACTTTACCTCATTATTTTTCTTCAGCATGTCAGTTATATGTCTAACTATCTCAGCATAGTTAGGGATAAATCTCCTCAAGAAATTAATGTGCCCAAGGAACACCTGCACCTCCTTCTTATTTCTATGAAGAGAAATTCCATTTATAACTTCTACCCTCTTAGGATCTATCTTTACCCCATCTTTAATTACAATGTGTCCCAAAATCCTACCCTCTTCTAATGCAAACAACGACTTTTGTGGATTAAGAGAGAGACCATACCTTCTACATTTCTCAAAAGTTCTACACAAATGCTCGATGTGCTCAGTATCACCCTTTGAAAACACAGTGATATCATCGAGGTAGACCACCAAAAACTTATCTTGCTCCCCAACAAAAGCAATGTCCATGGCCCTATGAAAAGTGGCCCCTGCGTTGATCAACCCAAAAGGCATCCTGGCGTACATAAATGTACCCCATGGTGTGGTGAAAGAAATCTTCTTCTGATCTTCTGGAAGTACAGACACTTGATTATAACCAGAGAATCCATCCATCATTGACATCCGAGAAGCTCCTACCACTTTTTTCAGGATGTGATCCATCTTGGGCAGTGGATAATTATCCTTCAAGGATGCTCGGTTCAAATTTCGGAAATAAACACATAGCCTTATTTCTCCATTCTTCTTTCGGATAGGGACTAGGTTTTCCACCCATTCAGAGTACCTCAATGGCACAATTATTTTGGCCTTCAACAGTTTCTTAATTTCTTTCTTAATAGAGGGAAGCGGAAGGGGATTTATCTGTCTGAGCTTCTGCTTGTGTGGCTTTGCATCTTTCTTCAGGGGAATTTTGTGTTGCATGATGCTGATATAAAAAAATTTCAGGTCCTGATAGGACCATGCAAACACGTCTTTGTATGACTGAAATAATTTTAGGTATAGCTCCTTATATTCCTCTGGGACCTTCTTGGATAATTTCACTATTTTGGGGTCAGTATCAGTACTGAGGTTCAGGTCTTCCACCTGATTTTCTTCTACCACTTTATTTGGCTGCAGTGGGATATCGTTCTTGTCAAACAATCTTTCTAGAGGCACTAGCCCTCTGGGTATAACGTTTCCCTTCAGTTGCAACACTTTGTGACCTGCCACCCTTTCTTCCCATTTTTTTTCTGAAATATCTTCAGCCTCTTCTTCCTCAAAAGCATCAATCTCCATATTTAAGAATTCTCCAATTGTTTCCATAAATATTTTCACTTGTTCTTCATCCAAAAACACCTTCCAGTGCTTGATGTTGTCTGGGATTGATGGCCGATAACGTACCTCGATTTCATATATTAAAAGAGGGTTTTGAGGTGGACAGAAGGTACCGACAACCATTGCAAGAGAGTCTGCCATCCTATTCTGCTCCCAGGGTATGAACTAAATATTAAATGCCAAGAATAAATTCTCCACCAGGTCCCACACTTTGTTCTTATAAGCCCTCAGCCTGGGATGTTTGGTTTGGAATTGATTCTTCACTTGTCTAACCACCAGTTCTGAATCTCCCAGAACCTTCAAACTCGGTATGTTCATACTCCTGGATGTTTGTAGCCCTAACAGTAGTGCTTCGTACTCGGCCACATTATTAGTGGCTTCATATTCTAACTTGAAAGACAGCGGGACCCATTGGCCGGTAGGAGAAATCAATAATACTCAAGCCCCATTACCTTCTTTGGAGTTTGCTCCATCAAAGTAAAGTGTCTAGATTCCTACTTCATGGCTCTCTAAGGGCTGCTCGATCTTGAGCTGGCAGAATGATGGTTCTTGAGCATAATCTTGGTCTTCCTCTAACATTAAACATGAGAAATCACCTTATTTACTGTAGACTAGTGAATTATCCGAGTTATCAGCCTTAGTAACCATCTTGACAAATCTGGTTTCCATGTACAACCTCCTCTCCTGGCCACCAAAAACCGGGATAGCAGCATATGTTAAGTCCAACTTGATTGACCCACCAATTTTTGTCCCCCAGGACCTTGACAGCAACATGCCAAAGAGAGCTGGGATGTCAGCCACCACGATGTCCATTACCACACTTTTTGCTGGGATTTGGGCCAAATTGACCACCAAATCCTTGATCATCCCCAGACATTTAACTCTTTTGGAATCAAATGAATAGAGGTCCTTGTATGGATGGGTGACTTGTAATCCTAGTTGTTCCATGACTGACAGAGGTAATGGATTATGGGAAGCTCCAGAATCTAACATACATTTGTGTAACAGCAGGTCATGAATCACTAGAGACACATAGAAAGGAGGAGTAGAAGTATATAATTCCTCAACATGTGGGCCAAATACAACCATAGGTCTTTCTTCTTGAAGGTTTAGACTATCTGGAATATTTGCTGCTTCTGGAGGGAGCATGAAAGAGGTGACCTGGGACTGATAGGATAGTTGCTTCAATAATTCAGTCAAGGGGATTGGAATTTTGATCTTCTTAAGCTCCTTTTGCAGACTAAAGGCAGGAGAGGAATTTTCTATCATGACCTCCTTTGACTCTTTATTTTTGGCCAAGGGTTTAGATTATCTTGACTCAGACTTGGTATTAGGGGGAATGACTACTTTTGAAGAGGAAGGGATTTGATCATTAGAATGAAAAGGTTCGTTTAGAGGCCTCTTACCTTTGTCTGGGAATTTTTGCATGGTTGACTCCTTCTGAGCAGGTGCCTCCTTCTGGGATGGCTCTTCTTCTTGATCTTGAGTGCGAGTCCTTTTCCTTGAAGACCTGAGATCGTACTTTCTATTGAACTGTGCTTGCATGAAATCAACAAATTGCTTACAATAGTAATCAACCTCTAGGTCTTCTGTTCTTCCAACCTTCTCTTATTCTTGTAATGAGGTCTCAATTCCATCGCTTCCTTGCAGGGGAGATTCTACTTCATCATTATTTCTGTTAACACTCAGGTTTTCCTAGAAGTTGTGTAAGAGGAAATTATACCCGAGGTAACCACAAACCAACCTTCAGATGCAGAATCTAGCCAATCTGCATCCAGAGAGGGCTCTCTCTTTATAATTTATCTTTGTTCTTAGAAGGTTTTAGGCTAGTTATAGATCCAAGAGTTTGATTTTGTTTAAATGGTGGAATCCACAAACTAAGGGCAAGGTTGAAAGTTTTCAGTCCATTGGGCTATGGAGTCAAAGGATGGCTTTACTGGATTTCTATTCTACACACAAGATGGCTTTACAGGGCAAGATAGCTAGACAAAGAACAATCCTTAAAATTTAAAGTGGATGGGATGATTTTGAAGGGATGAAAGGCAGCTAAGAATCTTTCACCATGTTCAAAAGAAAGAAATGAGATGACTACAAACAAAGAGCAATGAAGAATTCTTTATTATAGTAATCAAAAATGTTTAAATTAGCAAAGCAAGAGCATTTAATAATTCATGCTTATAGCCAATTTAGAGGAAAACATTAAGAACAATCACATCTGAAATCAGAGTACAATTAAGTAAATTCTGATTCAATCCTTTATGTAAATTATTCAGAAATGGACATAATGATATTATAAACTGATATAAAACTTTAAGACATAGGGAAGAAAAACTTATTGAACTGTAGTCCAACACATGAATCCTACAAAAAGTCCTGTGCTTTAAATCGTCATCCAGTAAGCGACGAATAAATTTCTCCAAAATGCTTTTATTCTGAAAATCTCAATGTTACAGCAAAATAATAGAATCCACCCTCAATACTTCCTTTGAGGGTTTATTTATACAAGAAAAACTTGAAAAAATCTCACACTAACTTAGCCAATAATCTAGGGTGACTAAGGAGTAATTTACAAATAAACAGGAGACAAATGGTCTCGTGGATAGAATAATAGGTAACTGCTGATGTGTTGTTTCCTCATTTTGCTGATATGCTGGAGGTAAGTGCTGAGATAGGGCTCGGTGCTGTCCCTTGGAGTAAATGCTTTGCTTGTTTGATACTCTTTGTCTTTACGGATACTCTTTAACCTGTTCAACTGATACTCTTTCATCTGTGCTCATTTTTATCTTTCACATAATAGTAAAAAAATAAAATTCTCATCCTGAAGATAATTTTCATAGAATTTCCAATAGGTCTTTCCACCATTGATCGTCTGGTATTATAGTCCTCTTGAGTTTTCTCAATGTCTCATCAGCCTCTGTGAGTTTGTAAAAAGTGGGCTCATCAGGAAACAAATACTTTATTTCATGTTCAAGATGAAATAAATTCTTCAATCTGTCATATAGATTTTTCCCTGTTCGCAACGTTGCTTCTGGTAGACTGATAGAACTAGTAGTTGTATTTTGAGCATGGCTCTCTATTTTCTTGACATAGGTTTCTAGTTCCATTATTTGGTCCTCTGTGAGCATGGGACTGGGTAACCCATTGTCCAATAAAACTTGAAATTTTTCTCTGAAAGCATCAATATCAGCCAAAATCTCTGAACATTTCCTTTCTAAATTCTGCATAAAAGTTCTCTTGATGAAAACTCTTTTTATTATCAAAATAGTGTCGGTTCTGTCTTCAATTCCTAATCTTGCAAGCTGTTGTTTTGTTTGGGTGTTCAAAAATTGAATGAGTTGATTAGCCTGCTCAGGTCTACCCCTTAGTTCATCTCTTGTTCTGTTTATTTCTTCCTGAGCTATTTTAATCAAGTCATTTTGTTCAAAAATTGCTTGAATAGAGGGCCAAATATTTTTTATTAATTCAATTATATTTCCCCAAAGAATTTGATTTATTTCCTTCAAAGGCTTTTCTAATGAAAGATCTTTCTCTAAAGCCTTAACTAATTTGTCCAATCTTTTGATTTCCCTGGTATTTTCAGCAACTGTCTTTTTAGATGTATCATACTTCTGCTCCAAATATTTTAATTGTAACTTAGTGGTTTGAAGTTCTGTGACTCTTAATTGTAGACTTTCCATTTGTTTTATTAACTCATCAGAACTCAAACCAGAAGTGTTTACCTGTTCTGGCTCTGTTTGTTGCTTTGCTGTTGTAGTACCTGTGGTTGCAGCCTGTTTGATAGCTTCTTTTTCCTGTAAAGCTTGCTCTAATTCCTTCTCTGTTTCACTTAGTCGCTCAGTCATATTTAGGAGCAACTCCATTACCTCTTCTTGTGAATTCCCCTTTAAAACTTCTTGGGTCTGAGGGTGCCTTGAGACTGGAAATTTTAGCTGCTTTCTCAGTGCAGCTATGTCATCATCTTTCTTCTTTATTAATGCCTCAATACTTTTAATGTCTTTGGGGTTGTGACCCAAGCCAATGATTATGTCTTCTAGAGACTTTATTCTATTATCTTTGGCCTGAGAAGAGGCCTTCTCAATTTACAATTGGGCACTTGTGTTATTTAAAGAATCTTGCAGCGTTAGAGCTGCCATGGCCTTATTAGTCAGAGTGGAATACACCATTTCCCCAGTTTGCTTGTGCAGCTCTATCTGGTCTAAAGGATGAATATCCTTAGCCAGGACCTCAAAATTTGTTCTAATATAATCAGCTGCTGACATGGGTTTTGGCACCTTTGAATTGAAGTGGCTCATCATCATTTTGCCTTGTGAAATGTCAAATGCTGACATTAACCTTTCCTGATTATGGGGAGCCATTTTCATATATTGATCATATACCTTCATTCTTAATGGATCATTCTTGGCCTTTATATTAATGAAGGTTCTTTTTATATCCCCTGTATCTGTTTTTGGTGGTCTGAAGGAGGATACTTCAGTGCTCAATTGTTTGTGCAGAGCTTTTCCTTTCTGCTCTGTATGGGTCACATTAACAGAACCAGTTTGTTGGCTGTCTTCCCTTCCATCATCAAACATCTCATCTATGATTTCCACATCTGGAAGTGGATCTAGTTTCTGTTTTTTGGCTTGATGTATTCCTGAGGACTCTTTAGGAGGTGTGGTATCTGGAACTTGCCTTTTCTTTCCTATTTCCACATTTGATGGAGTTTTTAACTCTGGAACTTGTGGATGATTTACCTGAGTGGGAGAAACCTGAGTTTGTTCAGGTGCTTTGGAAGTTTGTGGTTTCTCTGCCATGACCAAAGTTTCAATGAACTGGATTTCAGGTTCCTTTCTTTTGCCTTTTGGTTCTGTTGCCACTGGTGGACTGCCTTCCTATAATGTTTGCTGTAGATTTGTTGCTGAAGAAGTGCCAATTTGGGGTACCTGCACTTGACCACAAGATTCTAGGTCATACTTCTTCTCGAGATCTTTCATAATTTTGTTCATTTTATCAGCTTCACTCTCTTCCTCAACAAGTGTTCCTTCAACCCATTCATCTTGATTGGCATATTGTTCTAGTTCAGGAATCTTGTGGTGTATATAAGAGGATGATTTGTTCTTTAATCTCTTTTCACAAATAAAACCAAATGGGTCATAAGGAACCCAACGAAAATTTCTTTGGAACTTGCTTTGTAATATATTTTCTGCCTCTCGCTCGGCCTCCCTAGAGTTGCAGATGAAAGGACCTAATTGACTCTTGATCCTTAGTTGGGCTTTCTTCTTCACACTACAAAAATGGATCACATCTGAATTATTCATTTGCCTGAAATATTCCAAGGCAAAAATCCTCATGGGCACATATCTTGGCAACTTGAATGCATGTAATTCACATCCATAAATTCTGATGACTGTATGGTTTTGATATAAATACCAATCTCCAACTTTATAAGTCCTTGAAATCTGCAAGGTCTTCTTTATTTCATTACTGAGCCTTGGGGGGGGAATTCCTGTCAACAAGGTTGTTGCAGGATATACAAACTGATCAATGAACTCAGTATAGGAATAGGGAGAATTAGAGGAAGAATGAATTATGGGAGACAAAAATATAATTGACCTAGGGTTTCCCTTGGCATCAAGCTTTTTAACAGGGAAAGGGAACTTTTCTGATTGATAGAAGATAATGAGATGATAAATAACTGAGGAATATTTGAAAACTTTCTCATCATCTAGCCTCATGAAATGATCATGGATCTTATTGGCTATGAAAGAGGCAAAGTCATATTTAACTTCAGGAGGCTGCCCAGGAGTAAAGATAGATAGTAAAACCAGTGTTATTTCATCCACATATTCACTGGTATTGAATCCCAAGACAAAAGATATCATATTTATGATGAGCGTTCCCAATTTATTGAAATAATAAAAACCATAGGGAGGAGGCCCCTTAGGTTGATGTTCAGGCAACATGAAATTATGGCACATGGATTTTAGCTTTTCTGGGGTTAATTGCCTAGTCTTCTCAATCAATTCTTCCATAGACAACGGTGCTAATTCTTGGTCTGGTTCAAAGTGCAGCATTGCATTGATAGCTTGGGGAGTAATGGGAAACAGAACACTCTGATCAGGAGCTATTACAGCTCTTTGAGTGGGATCATAGTTTGAATGGCAATAGTGGATGATTTCTGGGAAAAAAATGACTGAAGGGATGAGATACCTTGGGAGATTGGATTCCCACAATCCAATGACATCTTGCCCCTTCGAGTACTCGTCTCTGCAGCGACAATAACTCAGAAGGGGACTTTCATCAAAATGCAAGTCTTTAATCTGGAAATCTTTATCTACTAAAGGTAAATATTCTAACTCTCGGTGAGGGGCATTCAGTGGAGTTACATTCAAAGCTGTCGGGGCCTCCATTTTGGTTCTTGTGGATTCAAAACGGAGGTTTCTGGTTTTTCTTCGCAGGCCGGGCGTGATTTCAATTTTAATGGGGAAATTGGCACAATTGCAAGTTCAGGAGAACAATTGACAGTCTTAAATCTCAGGGAATGATCTCAGTGATAAGTTTTAATCACTAATTCAGTGGAAAACACAGAAAACAGACTTTCTTTTGAAGTTCGAAGCGTTCTAGGATAAATACCTGTTCTTGAAGGAAAACTGACTTTTAACAGGTATCAGGCGATGGCAGGAGGGTACTCGAACACAGGTGCAGCGGAATCTTGGAGCGAAATCAGATAGCACAGTAGATTTCAGCGGAAATTTGAAAATCGTAGCAGAAAGCGCAGTCGTTTTCAATAACGAAAATAACGGGAAAAAAAACGAAAATTCACTTTATTTACAAGTTAAAAGGGTTTTTTATTTTTTCGAGGAGTGACGTCATATTAGTGAGGGCTGACGTGTGCAGGATCAGGCGGTAAGCGGTAAGCGGTAAGCGGTGATCCCCGCACCGCTTATGGACAAGAGTGGTTTTGAACGAGTGGGCAGCGATTCCATAAAAGTAACGACACGTGGACGGGAGACTGGTCAAATACCACCAATCCCCCGCTGGTTATTGTTCGGGTATTGGATGGCTAGCGGAATGAACGTTAGCCGTAGATCTTGCAGTGGGAGATCGAACAGTGGACGGGACGGATAGATGGTGGGGGTTTAATGCGCGGGCCCGGCGGGGTTTTAAACACAATTAACTCTATTAATCATCCCAGGGGGCGTATAATAGGCGGAAAGTATGGTTATTAACTAATTCAGATAATTAGTTAATCCCACGGTTGAAAAGGGTCGGGGTAAGGACTTGTGCGCGCTGGTCTTTAATTAAAGTTTCGGATGGGATGCCAGGTGGATGAGCCACGGTGGCACGGGGTTTTTCCCAAGTTTTGGTTTAGAAAATAAAACTTCGGGTTTGGTTTATATTTTTGTATTAAACATATAAATCATATGTTTAAAGTTTTTCGTATATATGTTTTTTATTTTATTATATGATAAAATAACCGATGTAGTTAACTTATCATAGGGGCGGGACTATAATATAACGATATATTTTAACCAAAGGGCTTGTAGAAGCGGGTTTTAATGAATATTTGGGAGGTAAATACTTTGGTTAAAACATTATAATAGATGGGTTTTTGGATATTTATATAAAAGGAGTTATATACTTAGGATAGGGCATTTCACTAGGGATTTAGTAAATAGAGTTAGATGTAAATATGACAAAGGGACAATGGAACTCAAAACACTTTGCTCATCTAAGAAAGTGATATTTTCTGAAGTAAATTGCAATATCTCATCTTCAACACTTAAACTTAGGATAGTAAGTTATTTTGAGGGATTTTTATGGAATTTTGTATAATTTTCCATAAGCAAAATAAGATTTTACTTAGGACAAGGTTAAAGGTGAATGATTATAATGATGAATTATCTCAAGTACTTAGGACTTTTTGATCATTCGGCCGAGGGTCCGGTCCCTCCAAAAGTCAAGGAAATGCCTTGAGCCCTTTTGATCTCCAAGTACCCTAGTACTTTGGGGGAAATTAGTAAAACTTTAAGGGGAAAGTGATGAGGGAAGTTAATGATTTTGATTTTGCTTGCTGTGATTTTCCAGTGTATTTCCTGCTTCAATATTTGTGATGAAAGTAAAGGATCAAAAACATGTAGCAGCATCATTCATCAGATAAACTTTGTAACACCATCTACCTACCCTATCTACTACTACCATTTTCTCTTCTTTATTAGGGTGCATTTAGACTTGCAAACCCTTATCAATCTTTTCTCTTTACATAATAAATCTATCTATTTCTACCCTTATTACACCCAAGGGCTCAGATTAAACTGTTGAGCACCTTTTAATAACTCTACCTATCTACTTATCTGCCAAGATTAAACTGTTTGGTCAGATATTTATTCTCTATTCTATAACATGAAATTGAAATATGAATAAGTCAAGTTTAAACGGTTTGACTATTCATGAATTGTGGCAAAAGTTTTGACAAGCTGCACACAATTGCTTTATTACAAAAGTGAAATAGTAGTGGCATTTGGATTTGCACACTTTCCTTGGTCTATTTTTTGTTTGGGGTTCATTTCTTTCACTTTTTTGACCATTTTATTTTTCTTACCCTTTGATTTTTCCTTTAGGGTATACCCTCTTTACATTTTTTAAATTTTTTTGATTTTTTGGTTTTTCAAGAATATGGAACACCTTTGCTTAAGAAAGAAGGTTTGAACATATTCCATAGTTCAATCAAGACAATCATGAAATATGACACCTATTGGTATAGGAGTCTAACACTGGCTCCACTTGGGGATGGCTTTTCCTTGTGAAAAGTCAAGAACAGCAGGTCAGATGCCTAAACATGTCTTCAAACTTAATTATGTAATCTCCTTCTCCTGGTAGCTTTTATTTTACATATGATAGTGAAACTTTTGAAGCTTAGGGCCTTCACTTCGGGCTTCAACTTCAAGAAGTCACCATCCAATCCAAACTGCATTAAAAAAAAGGATATATTATGTACAAGTTAGAAAAATCAAAACATTCTAGTAAATGGGATCAAAATAATGCTTGAGCATTCGACCATTGACTGGTCCTTCTTCAACTTCTGAATTGTCCATATCTTTCAAAAAATATGTATTGTTTCCCTGCAAGGCATGAATAATGTAAGGCCCTTTCCACAAGAAATAAAATTTTCCATGTTTCCCTTTTTCTTCTCTTCTAGAATCCCATCTTAGGACTTTATCACCTAGTTGAAAATCTTCTGCTTTAGTCCTTTTATCAAACATTTCTTTAGCTTTTCCTGCAAGACTTGTGATCTTTGGTATACCTCTTCCCTGGTTTGTTGCAGGTGGATTGTTTATTAATTCTTCTTTGAATGTCATTTGGCTCCACTTGAGCCTCCTGAAGTAATTTCATAACAGGAATTCCTAAAGATGATGGGAATCTTGCTTCAAGGCCATAAAATAACTCATATGGACTAGTCCCAATTGATTTCTTAGTTGTAAGTCTGTCTGCCCACAATGCATTGGTCAATTTCTTGTGCCAATTCTTTTTGTTTTCTTCCAATAACTTTTTGATGATATTGATAAGGCTTTTATTGGAGGATTCTGCTAGTCCATTACCCTGAGGGTAATAAGCTGTTGAATGGCCTAAAGTAATATGATATTTACTATAGAAACTAATCATTTTCTTTGACTTAAATGCAGCAGCATTATCTGTTATAATCTTTTCTGGACAGCCAAATCTTGAAAGTATGTTGGTTTCTAAAAACCCTATAATCACAGAATCATTGGACTGTCTGCATGGGATAGCTTCAATCCATTTAGTGAAGTAGTCTGTGGCAGTTAAAATCCATCTGTGTTGACCTGAAGAAGGGGGATGAATTTCTCCAATAAAATCTAATCCCCATTGTTGAAAAGGTCTTTCTGTGGAAATTGGTTTTAAAGGCAAAGGTAACAACTTTCTTCTACCCTCAAATATCTGACATTTATGACAAGTTGTTACAAATTTCTTAACATCAGAAAATAAAGTTGGCCAGTAAAAACCAGCCCTTAAGATTTTGTCTGCAGTTGATTTCCAGTAGAGATGTCCTCCACAATCCCCTGCATGAAATTCATTAAGAACTTTATCAATTTCATCTTTTAATAGACAATTCAACAAGATTCCTTCATGATTTTTCCAAAATAGAGTGCTATCTAAAATACAATATTTCAAAGATGTCATTTTTAAAAATATTCTTTTCGTTCTGGACAACCCTGGAGGAGCTTGCAGGTTTAATAAAACATGAATTATATCAGTGTACCAGGGTGAATCTAAGAAAGCTTGACTGATCTGTGGAGTCGCCATCTCCTGATTGTCATCCAGTTCGTTAATGTCTAAGGCTTGGCAATTAGTTTTAGTCATGAGTTGTGCCAAACCTTGACCTTTTATGAGTTTTGTTGGTTTAATCTCAATATCATATTCTAAAATGGTAGCTATCCACTTACCTCTTTTACCTTCAATGCCATCTTGAGTCAAAATATCTTTAACTACAGCATTAGGCACATAAGCTATCACATTAGAATATAATATGTAAACCCTGAAATCTTTAATTGCTTTTACCAATGCAAAAGCCTGTTTTTCCATAATATTGTATTTTAGAGATGCATCCCTAAGTGCTTTACTAAAAAATGCTATTGGTTTTTCACACCCTTGGTCATCTTTTTGAAGTAAAACAGCTGCAACTGTATGTTCAAAAGCAAATGAAAAAATAATGAAATCTCTGTCAAATTTGGGACTGGTAAGAACTGGTGTCCTTGTTAAAGCCATTTTAATTTCCTCAAATGATTGTTTGGCTTCTACAGTCCAGTCAATACTTGAATCTTTCCTCAACATGTTAGTAAGCAATCTAAGTAATTCAGCTAAACTAGAAATAAATCTTCTCAAGAAATTAATTTTTCCTATGAATGCTTGCAACTCTTTTATGTTTCTAGGATGAGGTATCTGTAAAATTGCTTGTATTCTTTCTGGATCAATCGTAATTCCATCTTTAGAAATGATATGGCCTAAAAGCTTTCCTTCTTCCAAACCAAATAATGACTTTTTAGGGTTTAAAGAAATTCCATATTTTCTGCACTTTATAAATACTTGCCTTAAATGATCTAAATGTTCTTGATCTGTTTTAGAAAAAACAGTTAGATCATCTAGATAAATAACCAGAAAATCATGTATTTCTTTAGCAAAAGCAATATCCATTGCTCTTTGAAATGTGGCTCCTGCATTCTTGAGCCCAAATGGCATTTTGACATATTTAAACGTACCCCATGGTGTTGTAAATGTTGTTTTATCCTGATCATCAGGATGAACCAGAATCTGGTTGTACCCTGAAAATCCATCCAATAGAGATATCCTAGAAGATCCTACTACCCTCTGTAAAATATGGTCCATTTTTGGTAAAGGATAGTTATCTTTTAAAGAAACTTTATTCAAATTTCTTAGATCAACACACAGTCTAATTTCTCCTGTCTTCTTCCTAGTTGGTACCAGGTTAGAAACCCATTCTGAGAATCTGATAGGAGCTATAATCCCTACTTCAAACATTCTTTTGATTTCCTTTTCAATTGAGGGTAACAAAACATGATTTATTCTTCTAAGCTTTTGTTTGAAAGGTTTCTGATCCGATTTCAAAGGTATAGTGTGTCGAATGATAGATGTATCATAAGATTTCAGATCTTCATAACTCCAGGCAAAAGCATCCTGGAATTCTCTCAATAGTTCAACATATTTGACCTTTTGATCTTGTGGAAGAGATTTTGACAACTTCACCATTTTGGGATTTTCTGGGGTCCCTAAGTTGCATTCTTCCATATCAGCCTTAACAGGTTCCATTTTTGGTCTAAATGGAATATCATTTGAGTCAAACAGATCTTCCAAAGGAGTTAATCCTTTGGGCAAATGATTATCTTTTAAATTAATGATTTATGTCTCATCTTCTATGATCTCATCAGATTCCATGTTTTTCATATTCTGGATGTCTTTTTCTGTGAATGTGGTTGGGTGCAGTATATGAATTGCATTTTCTCTTGAAATTTCTATTTTTTGTTCTTTTTCTTGATAAAATTCATCAATAGTTATGTCTTCATCTATATTACAGTTAGAAAACTCATTTTGAAGTGTCAAAAAATTATTGATTTGATTGTTATTAACAAATACTTGCCAATTCAAAAGATTGTCTGGTATAGCAGGCCTATGTCTAATCTCAGCTGAAAACTGATGATTAGGGTCGAAAGGTAACTTGCATGTGCTAGCAAACATGGCGAGGCTGTGAGCATGCAAATTTTGTTTCCTGGGAATCTTGGCAAGTTGAGCTTGTAAAAATGTGTTGAGAATCTCTACAACTGTCTCTCTATATTGTTTCAATCTCATGTCTTTTGTTGAACATTCTCCTTTAATCTGTTGAAT
Source organism: Pinus albicaulis (assembly GCA_034641835.2). NCBI lineage: Eukaryota > Viridiplantae > Streptophyta > Pinopsida > Pinales > Pinaceae > Pinus > Pinus albicaulis. Next base: position 30,078,595 of record CM076574.1, on the reverse strand, counting down.
GATTAATTCGGAGTCTCCTATGATTGATACCCTAATAGCTCCTAACTTCTTGACATGTTTAAGCCCTAATAAAAGAGCTTCGTACTCTGCCATGTTGTTAGTGCATTTGAAATTAAACCTATAAGCATGACCCTCTGCATGATTATTCTCAACATTATGTAACCAAATCCCAGCTCCTGCCCCTAGTTTGTTTACTGAGCCATCAAACTCTAAATGCCATAGAATTTCATGTTCATAATCTTCATCAATTGTTTTAAAGTGTTTCTTGACAAGAGCTAGTTGTTTAGTTTCTTCAGGTATTTCTTGATCATCTGGTGTTTCTTTGTTTTCAGAGATTTCTTCAATTTTAACAGTGGTTTTGTTTATGGTTTCCAATTTTGGAGCTTCTATTTCAGTAGGGAGATCCAACTCAGCATTGTATAAAGTAAAAGAATCCATATCAGAATGTACAGAGTAAACAGGGAAGTTTTCAGGCTTCTCATGGCTACTGACTAAGTACTTCATCAAGGTTTCTCTATATAATCTTTTAGGCTGACCGAATACTGAAATAGTTGCATATGGCATGTCTAGTTGAATAGACCCTCCAAGTTTAGCACCCCAAGATCTAGATAATAACATACCATATTTAGGTGGAATATCAGCAACTACTATGTCCATTAAGACAGACTTAGCAGGGTATTGTACCAAAGTAACACACAAATCTTTAATCAAACCTAAACATTTTACCTGACTAGAATCAAATGAAAACAAATCTTTGTACGGTCTGGTAATATCTAGATTTAATCTTTCCATTACTGCTTTTGGCATCAAATTATGAGATGCTCCAAAATCAAGCATTGCATTATGGAGTATCTTGTCATGAACATTCAGGCTTACATAAAATGGAGGAGTTCCTCCACTTTCTGGTTTGCCATTTACCTCGGGGCCAAAAAGAAGTTTGGGTTGATCATCAAGAATATTTACTGAATCATCCAATCCAGTAATGTTAATATTTAGGGACTTGGTAATTTGACTTCTATAGAGCTCATGTTTAGCCAATTATGATAAAGGAACAACTATCTTGAGTTTGCCTATTTCAACCTATAGATTGAAAGGTTTTTCTATTTGAGTTTTAGTGTTTTGCACAGTTAGGTTTTCTCTGTTTTTTGGGTCTTCAATGTTTTTCTCTTTTTCATGAATGAAGTTTTGTTTTGAAAATGTTTCTGGACTAACCTCTACTGATTCTTCTACATTTCCTATAGGAGGAAAATTATTAGACTGTTGTTTGTTATTTGGTTGGTTGTCAGAGACATCTTCAATTATTGGATTTGAAGGGTTGGGAGTTATCCTAGACAAAATTTGTACAGGGGGAATGTTTTGTACAGGAGGAATGCTAGTTTTACCTTTGACATTTTGTTTTGCAGTTTTCTGTTTGCTATTCTCTGGCACATCAATCCGTCTACTTCTCAAGTTGTACTATTTATGAACCTCATAAATTGCTGTCATAGCCTTCCTTAAAATCAAAAGTCTCACCTGAATGAGTTTGGAACGTTTCAAGGATATGATTTTCTTGATCATCCTGGGATAGGAAGACTTCTGGTTCATTTTTGTCATCAGTTACATTGTTTATTTCTACATCCTCTGTAGGTTCTTCAGAAGTTGAACCTTCAATGAAGTTTTCTTGGAAAGGTGGCCTAATGTTTTGGTCAGGGACATTCTTTCCAATATTTTGATTCAGATTCCTCCTAAAGTTTGGGTTTCTTGCAACATTCTGATTATCAGTAGAAGATTTTCTTTCAATGGTCTCTACTCTGTCTCCTAATATTTCCATACCTTTAATGATTGCATCCAGCTTCTTTTCAAAAGCTGAAGGTTCTTCATTCAGAGGCATTCTTCTTTCTGCTCTTGCTCTGGCTCGTTTTTCTATCAGATTTGATTCTACACTCACCACTATGCTTTGCATTTCTTCTAATGTTTGGGGAGCTCTTTCCCTGAGGGAATAAGCTATATCAGAGTCAAAACCATCTGGAAATTTAACCAATACAGAGTCAGGTGGGGGTCTTAGGTTTTGAGGAACTGCATTATAAGCTTCATTGAATATTATGATGTAATCTTATACTGTTTCATTAGGTCTTCTTCTTAATTTTTCAAATTCTGACAGGATCTGAAGAGGATCCTTCTTCTTCTCCCATCTGTTCAAAAATGCCCTATATAAAGTTGGTAAATCAGCAATAGTATTTGGAGCAAGGGCCCTAAACCATGTCCTAACTTCTCCAGTAAGACTCTGAACGAAAATTCTCATTCGAACATTATCAGTATCAATATCATAGAACTCAAAGTAATCAGTCATCCTTTTGGTTTGTTGTTGTGCTGTGTAAGTACCTGATCCATCAAAAGGTGTGATCTTACTCTGGTAATCTTGGGGCAAAGCAGGAGGGTTGGCTAGTAGCTGTAAAGGGGCGTATCGATTGGCCATTGGAAGATATAGTGGGGTAATAGGAGTTGATGGTCTGGCAGGGGAAGATGGAGGAGTAGAAGGGGTGACAGGTGTTTGAAAAGCTTGAGAAAAAGTGACTGAACTTGGAGATGCTTCAGTAATTACAGAGATGTTTGAACTTTCTTCAAAGGTTTGTTCAGTCTGAATAGAGTTATGTAATTCTCTGTCAAGATGATGTGAAACAAATCTATATTGCAAATCTTCAAAGAACAATGGATCTGGAACTAATCTAGATAATTCAGTTTCAGAAAAATTCACAAACAAAGATGTTTCAAATCGTGCATCAAAAGGAATGTCATCAATATATATAATTTTCACAGGACAAGATGCAGATCTAGAAAGCGGTCTAGAACTTCCTGTACTCTCCTGACTTCCTCTTTCAGAACTTTCTTGACTTCCTTGTCTTCTAAGAATCCTAGGAATCAGATTTGGATTTTCAAATATTGGTGGTAGATTGGGGTCAGGGTTTGACCTAGTATGTCGAATCCTTTCTGAAGCCAGTTTTCCTGGACTATGTGTTTTTTTTTTTTTTTGGATTTTTTATTTTAATTGAAAGAATAAATACAACTTCTACAAATTCTTCAAGAAATAATGATGTGTGATTAAAATTTTCTCAAATATCTGTTTAAACTAGAGAATCTGATTAAAAATTTTGAAACTAAGGTTCAGTATATAAGCTAAATCAGAGATAGACTGAAGCAACATTTATTTACTTTTGCAATTGCAGAGCAAAAGCAATTTCAAAGGCTACCTGGCTGATCTTCAGACTCTGTCTATAGATTATAAATCAAACAATAGTATCAATAGAATGATTCAGGTCCCAGTGGAGTCGCCACTATGTTAACACTCAGGTTTTCCTAGAAGGTGTGTAAGAGGAAAGTATACCCGAGGTAACCACAAACCAACCTTCAGATGCAGAATCTAGCCAATCTGCATCCAGAGAGGGCTCTCTCTTTATAATTTATCTTTGTTCTTAGAAGGTTTTAGGCTAGTTATAGATCCAAGAGTTTGTTTTGAAAAATGGTGGAATCCACAAACTAAGGGCAAGGTTGAAAGTTTTCAGTCCATTGGGCTATGGAGTCAAATGATGGCTTTACTGGATTTCTATTCTACACACAATATGGTTTTACAGGGCAAGGTAGCTAGACAAAGAACAATCCTTAAAATTTAAAGTGGATGGGATGATTTTGAAGGGATGAAAGGCAGCTAAGAATCTTTCACCATGTTCAAAAGAAAGAAATGAAATGACTACAAACAAAGAGAAATGAAGAATTATTTATTATAGTAATCAAGAATGTTTAAATTAGCAAAGCAAGAGCATTTAAGAATTCGTGCTTATAACCAATTTAGAGGAAAACATTAAGAATAATCACATCTGAAATCAGAGTACAATTAAGTAAATTCTGATTCAATCCTTTATGTAAATTATTCATAAATGGACATAATGATATTATAAATTGATATAAAACTTAAGACAAAGGGTAGAAAGACTTATTGAACTGCAGTCCAACACATGAATCCCGCAAAAAGTCCTGAGCTTCAAATCGTCATCCAGTAAGCCACGAATAAATTTCTCCAAAATGCTTTTATTCCGAAAATCTCAATGTTACAGCAAAGTAATAGAATCCACCCTCAATACTCTTTTTGAGGGTTTATTTATACAAGAAATACTTGAAAAAATCTCACACTAACCTAGCCAATAATCTAGGATGACTAAGGAGTAATTTACAAATAAACGGGAGACAAATGGTCTCGTGGATAGAATAATAGGTAACTGCTGATGTGCTGTTTCCTCATTTTGCTGATGTGCTGGAGGTAAGTGCTGAAATAGGGCTCGGTGCTGTCCCTTGGAGTAATTTCTTTGCTTGTTTGATACTCTTTGTCTTTACAGATACTCTTTAACCTGTTCAACTGATACTCTTTCATCTGTGCTCATTTTTTCTTTTCACATAATAGTAAAAAGATAAAATTTTCATCCTGAAGATAATTTTCATAGAATTTCCAATAGGTCTTTCCACCATTGATCTTCTGGTATTATAGTCCTCTTAAGTTTTCTCAATGTCTCATCAGCCTCTGTGAGTTTGTAAAAAGTGGGCTCATCAGGAAACAAATACTTTATTTCATGTTCAAGATGAAATAAATTCTTCAATCTGTCATATAGATTTTTCCTTGTTGGCAACGTTGCTTCTGGTAGACTGATAGAACTAGTAGTTGTATTTTGAGCATGGCTCTCTATTTTCTTGACATAGGTTTCTAGTTCCATTATTTGGTCCTCTATGAGCATGGGACTGGGTAACCCATTGTCCAATAAAACTTGAAATTTTTCTCTGAAAGCATCAATATCAGCCAAAATCTCTGAACATTTCCTTTCTAAATTCTGCATAAAAGTTCTCTTGATGAAAACTCATTTTATTATCAAAATAGTGCCGGTTCTGTCTTCAATTCCTAATCTTGCAAGCTGTTGCTTTGTTCGGGTGTTCAAAAATTGAATGAGTTGATTGGCCTGCTCAGGTCTACCTCTTAGTTCATCTCTTGTTCTGTTTATTTCTTCCTGAGCTATTTTAATCAAGTCATTTTGTTCAAAAATTGCTTGAATAGAGGGCCAAATACTTTTTATTAATTCAATTATATTTCCCCAAAGAATTTGATTTATTTCCTTCAAAGGATTTTCTAATGAAAGATCTTTCTCTAAAGCCTTAACTAATTTGTCCAATCTTTTGATTTCCCTGGTATTTTCAGCAACTGTCTTTTTAGATGTATCATACTTCTGCTCCAAATCTTTTAATTGTAACTTAGTGGTTTGAAGTTCTGTGACTCTTAATTGTAGACTTTCCATTTGTTTTATTAACTCATCAGAACTCAAACCAGAAGTGTTTACCTGTTCTGGCTCTGTTTGTTGCTTTTTTGTTGTAGTACCTGTGGTTGTAGCCTGTTTGATAGCTTCTTTTTCCTGTAAATCTTGCTCTAATTCCTTCTCTGTTTCACTTAGTCGCTCAGTCATATTTAGGAGCAACTCCATTACCTCTTCTTGTGAATTCCCCTTTAAAACTTCTTGGGTCTGAGGGTGCCTTGAGGCTGGCAATTTTAGCTTCTTTCTCAGTGCAGCTATGTCATCATCTTTCTTCTTTATTAATGCCTCAATACTTTTAATGTCTTTGGGGTTGTGATCCAAGCCAATGATTATGTCTTCTAGAGACTTTATTCTATTATCTTTGGCCTGAGAAGAGGCCTTCTCAATTTGCAATTGGGCACTTGTGTTATTTAAAGAATCTTGCAGCGTTAGGGCTGCCATGGCTTTATTGGTAAGAGTGGAATAGACCATTTCCCCAGTTTGTCTGTGTAGCTCTATCTGGTCCAGAGGATGAATGTCCTTCGCCAGAACTTCAAAATTTGTTCTGATGTAGTCAGCTGCAGTAATGGGTTTTGGCACCTTTAACTTGAAGTGGCCCATTATCATTTTGCCTTGTGACATGTCAAATGCTGACATTAGCCTTTATTGATTATGGGGAGCCATTTTCAAATATTGATCATATACCTTCATTCTTAATGGATCATTCTTGGCCTTTATATTAATGAAGGTTCTTTTTATATCCCCTGTATCTGTTTTTGGTGGTCTGAAAGAGGATACCTCAGTACTCAATTGCTTTTGTAAAGATTTTCCTTTCTGTCCTGTGTTTGTTTCACTAACTGTGCCAGTTAGTTGACTGTCTTCCCTTCCATCATCAAACACTTCATCTATGATTTCCACATCTGGAAGTGGATCTGATTTATGTTTTTTGGCTTGATGTATTCCTGAGGGCTCTTTAAGAGGAGTAGTGTCTGGAACCTGCCTTTTCTTTCCTATCTCCATATTAGATGGAGTTTGCAATTCTGAAACTTTAGGATGCTTTACTGGAGTGGGAGAAACTTGGGTTTGTTCAGGTGCTTTGGAAGTTTGTGGTTTCTCTGCCATGACCAAAGTTTCAATGACCTGAATTTCAGGTTCCTTTCCCTTGCCTTTTGGTTCTGCTGCCACTGGTGGACTGCCTTCCTATAATGTCTGTTGTAGATTTGCTGCTGAAGAAGTGCCAATTTGGGGTACCTGCACTTGACCACAAGATTCTAGGTCATACTTCTTCTCGATATCTTTCATAATTTTGTTCATTTTATCAGCTTCACTTTCTTCCTCAACAAGTGTTCCTTCAACCCATTCATCTTGATTGTCATATTGTTCTAGTTCAGGAATCTTGTGGTGTATATAAGAGGATGATTTGTTCTTTAATCTCTTTTCACAAATAAAACCAAATGGGTCATAAGGAACCCAACGGAAAGTTCTTTGGAACTTGCTTTGTAATATATTTTCTGCCTCTCGCCCGACCTCCCTAGAGTTGCAGATGAAATGACCTAATTGACTTTTGATCCTTAGTTGGGCTTTCTTCTTCACACTACAAAAATGGATCACATCTGAATTATTCATTTTCCTGAAATATTCCAAGGCAAAAATCCTCATGGGCACATATCTTGGCAACTTGAATGGATGTAATTCACATCCATAAATTCTGATAACTGTATGGTTTTGATATAAATACCAATCTCCAACTTTATAAGTCCTTGAAAGCTGCAAGGTCTTCTTTATTTCATTACTGAGCCTTGGGGGGGGGATTCCTGTCAACAAGGTTGTTGCAGGATATACAAACTGATCAATGAACTCAGTGTAGGAATAGGGAGAATTAGAGGAAGAATGAATTATGGGAGACCAAAATATAACTGACCTAGGGTTTCTCTTGGCATCAAGCTTTTTAACAGGGAAAGGGAACTTTTCTGATTGATAGAAGATAATGAGATGATAAATAACTGAGGAATATTTGAAAACTTTCTCATCATCTAGCCTCATGAACTGATCATGGATCTTATTGGCTATGAGAGAGGCAAAGTCATATTTAACTTCAGGAGGCTGCCCAGGAGTAAATATAGATAGTAAAACCAGTGTTATTTCATCCACATATTCACTGGTATTGAATCCCAAGACAAAATATATCATATTTATGATGAGCCTTCCCAATTTATTGAAATAATAAAAACCATAGGGAGGAGACCCCTTAGGTTGATGTTCAGGCAACATGAAATTCTGGCACATGGATTTTAGCTTTTCTGGGGTTAATTGCCTAGTCTTCTCAATCAATTCTTCCATAGACAACGGTGCTAGTTCTTGGTCTGGTTCAAAGTGTAGCATTGCATTGATAGCTTGGGGAGTAATGGGAAACAGAACACTCTGATCAGGAGCTATTACAGCCCTTTGAGTGGGATCATAGTTTGAATGGAAATAGTGGATGATTTCTGGGAAAAAAATGACTGAAGGGATGAGATACCTTGGGAGATTGGATTCCCACAACCCAATGAGATCTTGCCCCTTCGAGTATTCGTCTCTGCAGCGACAATAACTCAGAAGGGGACTTTCATCAAAATGCAAGTCTTTAATCTGGAAATCTTTATCTACCAAAGGTAAATATTCTAACTCTCTGTGGGGGGCATTTAGTGGAGTTACATTCAAAGCTGCCGGGGCCTCCATTTTGGTTCTTGTGGATTCAAAACGGAGGTTTCTGGTTTTTCTTCACAGGCCGGGCGTGATTTCAATTTTAATGGGGAAATTGGCACAATTGCAAGTTCAGGAGAACAATTCACAGTCTTAAATCTCAGGGAATGATCTCAGTGATAAGTTTTAATCACTAATTCAGTGGAAAACACAGAAAACAGACTTTCTTTTGAAGTTCGAAGCGTTCTAGGATAAATACCTGTTCTTGAAGGAAAACTGACTTTTAACAGGTATCAGGCGATGGCAGGAGGGTACTTGAACACAGGTGCAGCAGAATCTTGGAGCGAAATCAGATAGCACAGTAGATTTCAGCGGAAATTTGAAAATCGTAGCAGAAAGCGCAGTCGTTTTCAATAACGAAAATAACGGGAAAAAACACGAAAATTCACTTTATTTACAAGTTAAAAGGGTTTTTTATTTTTTCGAGGAGTGACGTCATATTAGTACGGGCTGACGTGTGCAGGTTCGGGCGGTAAGCTGTAAGCGGTAAGCGGTGATCCCCGCACCGCTTATGGACAAGAGTGGTTTTGAACGAGCGGGCAACGATTCCATAAAAGTAACGACACGTGGACGGGAGACTGGTCAAATACCACCAATCCCCCGCTGGTTATTGTTCGGGTATTGGATGGCTAGCGGAATGAACGTTAGCCGTAGATCTTGCAGTGGGAGATCGAACAGTGGACGGGATGGATAGATGGTGGGGGTTTAATGCGCGGGCCCGGTGGGGTTTTAAACACAATTAACTCTATTAATCATCACGGGGGGCGTATAATAGGCGGAAAGTATGTTTATTAACTAATTCAGATAATTAGTTAATCCCACGGTTGAAAAGGGTCGGGGTAAGGAATTGTGCGCGCTGGTCTTTAATTAAAGTTTCGGATGGGATGCCAGGTGGATGAGCCACGGTGGCACGGGGTTTTTCCCAAGTTTTGGTTTAGAAAATAAAACTTCGAGTTTGGTTTATATTTTTGTATTAAACATATAAATCATATGTTTAAAGTCTTTCGCATATATGTTTTTTTATTTTATTATATGATAAAATAACCAATATAGTTAACTTATCATAAGGGCGGGACTATTGTATAACGATATATTTAACCAAAGGACTTGTATAGTGGGTTTTTTAATGAATATTTGGGAAGTAAATACTTTGGTTAAAACATAATAGAGGGTTTTTTGGGATATGTATGTAAAAGGAGTTATATACTTAGGACAAGGCATTTTCACTAGGGATTTAGTAAATAGAGTTAGATGTAAATATGACAAAGGGACAATGGAACTCAAAACACTTTGCTCATCTAAGAAAGTGATATTTTCTGAAGTAAAATTGCAATATCTCATCTTCAACACTTAAACTTAGAATAGTAAGTTATTTTGAGGGATTTTTATGGAATTTTGCATAATTTTCCTAAGCAAAATAAGATTTTACTTAGGACAAGGTTAAAGGTGAATTATTATAATGATGAATTATCTCAAGTACTTATGATCATTAGGCCGAGGGTCCGGTCCCTCCAAAAGTCAAGGAAATGCCTTGAGCCCCTTTGATTTCCAAATACCTTAGCACTTTGGGGGAAATTAGTAAAACTTTTAAGGGGAAAGTGATGAGGGAAGTTAATGAGTTTGATTCTGCTTGCTGTGATTTTCCAGTGTATTTCCTGCTTCAGTATTTGTGATGAAAGTAAAGGATCAAAAAAACATGTAGCAGCATCATTCATCAGATAACACTTTGCAGCACCATCTACCTACCCTATCTACTTAACACTACCATTTTCTCTTCTTTATTAGGGTGCATTTAGACTTGCAAACCCTTTTCAATCTTTTCTTTTTTACATAATAAATCTATCTATTTCTACCCTTATTACATCCAAGGGCTCAGATTAAACTGTTGAGCACCTTTTATTAACTCTACCTATCTACTTATCTGCCAAGATTAAACTGTTTGGTCAGATATTTATTCTCTAATCTATAACATGAAATTGAAATATGAATAAGCCAAGTTTAAACAGTTTGACCCTTCATAAATTGTGGCAAAAGTTTGACAAGCTGCACACAATTGTTTTATTACAAAAATGAAATAGTAGTGGCATTTGGATTTGCACACTTTCCTTGGTCTATTTTCGTTTGGGGTTCATTTCTTTCACTTTTTTGACCATTTTATTTTTCTTACCCTTTGATTTTTCTTTTAGGGTATACCCTCTTTACATTTTTTAAATTTTTTGATTTTTTGGTTTTTCAAGAATATGGAACACCTTTCCTCAAGAAAAAGGTTTGAACATATTCCATAATTCAATCAAGACAATCATGAAATATGACACCTATTGGTATAGGAGTCTAACAATTTCAAAAGCAAGGTATGCTCCCTCTTGCTCATAAGTGGTTTCTTCGTTGGGATCCTCTACTGGACCTTCCGAGTACAGAGGGTGTGGTACCTGATCTTGTTGCTCCTTTCGTTCGCTTTGCAGTAATTGTAGAGGTGGTTTCCTATATTGAGGATTATAGCCTCTGTTTGGAGCATTCTGGAAATTCTTGGAGGTTAAATTCTTGGCCTCCAGTTCAATTTTGACCACCTTATTAGTAAGGTTCTTAATCATTTTGTTCATTTCTTTGATCTTGTTAGTACTGGAGTCTCTGTCTTGACTAGAAGTAGACACCTCCTCCTTGCCTTTCTCTCTAGCATCTTGGTCTGGCTTTCCCTTTGATTTACCAGTGGAGGCGAAATTTCCCTCCAACTCTAGCACATCTATCTGAGCATCATCGAGGGTGGCAGGTTTTCTTTCTCTTAGAGAGAAGCCAAATTCTGAGTCAAAAGCTGCTATGAAGACAACTTTAGCAGCAGTTTGATGAGGTTTCATATCAACCGGAAGGCTTAAATAAAACTTATTAAATATCTTGATAAATTCTGACACCCCTTCATTATGTCCTTTCTTGAGTGTGTTCAACTCAGTAAGACAGTGCCCATGATCTTTCTTCTCTCCCCATTTTCTGAGAAAAGTATTTTCCATTCCCTCCTAAGTGGTTATGGAACAGTCTCCTAATGTCATAAACCATTTTTTGGCTTCGCCATCAAGAGATTGCACGAACAGTCTTAGGACTACATCTAGGTGTTCCACATTAAAGTTCTCTGCAAAAGAGCAGAAGACCTCAAGATGTTTTTGAGCTTCAATCTCATTTTCCGCATTGAATCTGGGAAAAATCTTCAGATACGCCCGCGGCATGTCATTCAGCACTTGGGGTAATTCAAGGGGGGCATATTTATTCAACAAGAAGCCAGGAACATTGGTCATTGGAGGAGGTGGAGGTAGCGTACGAGTTTGATGTGTAAAAGGAGGAGGTGGAGGTGGAAGTGGAGTATGAATGACAATAGAAATGTATTGGACTACAGCTTGAGGTGTTGATGGGAAAAATGGTCTGTTAATAGCAGATACTTTGGTGACTTCCTTGACCTCTTCGACCTCAGGATTAGGTTGATAATCGTCTCTAATTCAGACACTTCCCTAGGGTGAACTATCTGAGTAGTAGTCGGTATCTCCCACAGTGGAGGAGGACGGAAAGTACTGTAAATAAGATTCATGGATCTCGGTATGGACCGATGGCCTTTCTTTCCTACTTCTTCTATGTATGATCTTCTCTGTGTCAGACAGAGGAGGCGTCTTTTGCTGAGATGTATCTGACCTCAGGTGTGGCTTACGAGGAGCCAGATCTGCAAGAAAATTTTTCTGAAAAATGAATGTGGAGTCGCCAAGGTGAGGGATCTACAACTCCCAACTCTCCATGCTCACCTATTTCGAGAGTGAATAAGGATTTTGTCGAGGCCCAGGTATTTAAATTTTCATAACTTCGTTCCCCGAAAATGGTGCCAAAAAGATGTTGTCGACCCTAGAGACAACCTTGAGTTGTGAAAGACCAGTGCCTAGGACATCTTATATAGCAAGGAGCGTGTGATATAATAGGGGGAGTTATCAAAAAAAGGCTCTCATGCTATCTCCTGTAAACAGGGACGTTAACTTGAATGGGACCAAAACCTTCAGAAAAGGGACACAGGGAAAGCAATACTACAGAGGCAAGATGCAGAATTCTAATACAAGTGCATCAGGAAATTCAGAGGCAGCTTACTGTAAAGAGGGCCAGTTCGAAAATACCTCACATAAATAAATAATCAGAAGGTGATTACTGCGTATGAAAGATTGAGATAATACTAACTGTTAATGAGAGGATATCTAGATACACAATATCACCATGTAATAGGCTTACCAATTTAAGAATCCATACATGACAATATCATTTTAAAAATAACCTCCAAAAGAAGCTAATATAGCAAAAATATGGTTGAAGTGAAAAGTGAAACACTATATCATGCCTAAGCCATAATTAAAGTGCTTGACTAGTTCAAGCATGGGTATCAACTAGGATAAATCCATACCAAAAACTAGTGAGCCACTCACATTCCAGAACATGATATAAGAAAGGCAGATGAAACGAAATGAACAATTAAAATAACACATAAAGGGAGAAGTTACAAACTGTGAGACACCAAAGACCAGAATCCTCATTAAAGATGAAACTCCTCCTCACTGAAACCCAACGGGCTCTGTGCATTCATATAAAAGTTCAACAAAAATGCATACAAAATTCTCTTACTGCCTAATTTTCTGAAAATCTGGAACCTCGTATCATTCATTCTTGGGGGTTTTTATAGGAGAAAAACCCAGTTACAACAGTGAGTAATAGCGGGAGTATATGTTTCATTCAATTTGATTCATTAAGACAAAATGGCCGAAGCGTTCACGCCCACGCTACTCAATAACCTTGCGTTGTACTCTGTAATATGGTCCAGGGATCTCTGTCAGGTCGAGATTGACATCGGATGTCTCCATGAAGTCCTTCTGGCCGTCTGGAGCTCTGCGCTAGCCTACTAGAATAAATGACAGGGATGGAAAGTCTGCAAGGCCTCCATGCTTCATAATTGTTGGTTCTGACAGTCTTTAAGAGGCTTCTGTTAGTGTAATTGACTATTTCTAGGCTCGAGGAGACATGGAAGCTTTAATGGAAAGATGTACTACCTGGAGGAAAACATCCCGCAGGTATTAAAACACAGCTATAGCTATTGCGTGTGCTCTTTGGGTCTTCAAACCGTGCTTTCTTCCTTTGAATGCGGGGTTAAGCTTTAATTATTCAATACCAGGCTTAAACCCTTTTAATCCTCTTTGTTGATATACTAGTCTCGGTCACCAAGGCCTCTCTTTGAAACCCTGCATAATGAACTAAACTTACTATAAAAACCAAGGGATGGTGGAAGCGATGTTGTGAAGGCCTGTAAAGCGGTGGTGGAAATGGTGGAAGCAGTGAACCGATGAAGATTTGGGGCAGAAGGAGTCGTGAACCGTCTGATTAGGTGGGCAAATGAAGATGGACGATCGGGAATGATGAATGAAGATGTTAAGGTTAGGCGGAGCAATAATAATTAGTGTAAATCCCAAGGCTTTAAAGTTTCGGCAAATATGCAGAATAACATAGGAAATGAATGAAATGGGGATCATGGTGTGGGACTCGGTCGAGGGTGGAGGGCGATTTACTGTGAGCCGTCAAATCTCAGGAGGAGATAGACGGTTGGGATCATCCAAATTGGGTTAATAGGTAAATTCGATGAAGAAAATGGTGAAATGTGTGACACAATGTAGACCGTAGATCCGGGCCAATGGACGGTGGAGATCCAATCGCATCATAGGGAGGCGGAGGGTAACACTTTCAAGATCTTCCGATTGGCGATGGTGCGATTGAGCGCCATTCATCCGATCTAGAACAAGATCGACGGTGGAAATTACATCGGCAGGGAGAAAGGCAGGTGAAATGAGTGGTTAGCGATTAAATCTGGGCCGTTGTATCTCTCGGGACGGATGGCTTCGATTCAATTGGGGGATCGCAATCGGGGGATACATTTGAGAACTTGCGATTGCGATTTGGAGCGACGCACGATTGAGCACTAGCCATCAGATCTGGGACCAGATCAATGGCCCACATTCAATTGGAAGGAGATAGATAGGGGCGACGGAGCGACGAGCGATGAGATCCGGACCGTTGGATCGCAAGAGATCAACGGCTCAGATCAAATCGGGGAATCGCAATCGAAGGAAATGAAAGGGCGGCACAACAAAAATTTCTGATTGCGATTGGAGCGGTGGTGCGATGGAACAAGTGTGATTAGTGCTGAGCCGTTGGATCTGTACAGATCCACGGCTGGTATCGCAGTAGGAACACAAAGGCAGAAGTCAATCGCATCGGAGATTTCAGAGTGACAAAGGGAAAGCGTTCACCTGCTCTTTCGATTATGATAAGCGCCCGGAGCTTAGATGCTTGGTTTTGATGCTCGGTTACATGGTGGGGAAGTGGTTAGGGTTGGGCCGAAAGGGGCTACACCTGATAAATGAAGCAAGGTGGGTTTTTTTAGCCGAAAAAAAGAGTTTTTAAGGTTAAAGAGGGGAACGATAGAGAGAATAAGCGGGTTTCAGTCAAACAAAGGGTATTTGTGAGCTTACGAGGGGGATAAGGTGAAGAAACAGAGGTTTAAAGGGGATGAGAAACTATGAAAAGGGAGGCCTCTTGGGCATTTTCTTCACGAACAGGGAGGCTTTATAATGGAAATGTCAGTGAGGATTTCCTAGAGTAAAAAGGCACAAGGACTTGGCTACTCAATGTTATCTTAAAAATGACTAATGTTAACCATATGATCAACACAAGGGATGTATAATAGGGAAGTATACAAAGGCCACTTTTCATGAGAAGGAGAACCAAGAAGCAGAAATCCTTGAGAGAGTTCACTCAGACGTGTGTGGACCAACTTCGACAACAAAGCACAGGTATTATGTGATATTTGCTGATAATTTTTCTAGAAAGTGTTGGATCTACTTCATGTAGAATAAATATTAGACGTTCTCAAAATTTTGTGAGTTCAAAGCACTGGTAGAGAAAGACACGGGGAAGCATGTGAAGGCTCTTAGGAGCGACAATGGTGGTGAGTACATCTCAAATTAATTCAAGAAATTATGTAGCAAAAAAAGGAATTCAAAGAGAGTTGATTGCGCCTCATAACCCACAACAGAATGGGGTCGCAGAAAAGAAAGAATAGAACAATTTTGGATGTGGCACGAGCGATGTTGCATGATCAGAGCCTACCATTGCATTTGTAGGTGGAGGCATGCAACACAACGATATTTGTGCAAAAATGTAGTCCTCATTAGATACATGGCATGAGTACACCAGAGGAGGATTTTTCTGGTAAGAAACCTGATGTTTCGTATTTTAAACTTTTTGGCTCATCTTCCTATTGCCATGTGATCAAAGATTCCAGGAAGAAGCTCGAACCAACAACTGAGATTGGGATATTTTTGGGGTACATTGATACTCCCCACAACTATCGGATGTATTTTCCAAACAACAAGATTATTATTGTGAGGCGGGATATAAAATTTGATGAGGAGAAATCCATGCGATTGTCTCCTGAGAGGGATTTGGATTTGCATGAAGATGAGGAACTCTTGGTTCCAAATAATTAACCTCAAGATGTGGAGAAGCCACATTTGGAGGATCATGGAGTGGCAGAATACACTCATGCAAAGCCATCCACCAGAAATGGTAGAAGGCGCACCACAGAAGCTGACAGATTAAGAATTGATGCGGACGAGCATGTAGGAGAACCTACTTCACTGCATAGAAGGAGACAATCTCCAGACAGGTTTACTAGATACATGGATCTTATGAGGAAGTGTATTGTGATAGAACCATCTTCCTTTGAGGAAGCAGTGCAACAACCAATTTGGGTTAATGCTATGGTTGAGGAGTATGAATCCATCGTCAAGAACAGTGCATGGGAATTTTTCCCACAATTGGTCAGAAAATCAGTGGTTGGATCTAAATGGATCTATAAGGTGAAGCAGCTAGCAGATGGGAGTGTGGAGAAGTACAAGGCTATATTTGTATCTCGGGGATTCTCACAAGTTGAAGGGATTGACTATGAGGAGAATTTTTCACCAGTTGTGAGATACTCATTGATTAGATCTATCCTTGCACTCTCAGCGCAGATGGGGTGGCACATACATTAGATGGATGTGAAAACTATGTTTTTCAATGGATTTATTAAGGAAGAAGTGTACATAGAGTAGCCTGATGGTTTTGAGATATTTGACAGTGATTCGCATGTGTGCAGACTCAAGAGAGCACTGTATGGGTTTAAGCAAGCACCTCGTGCTTGGTACACTAGAATTGACAGCTATTTCACTAGGTTGGGCTTCACCAAAAGTGAAGCAGATGAAAACTTTTACTAGATTGTGGTTGATAGTAAGCTCTTGATTATCATACTTTATGTTGATGATCTAATTTTGATAGGTGATGAGCAGCTGATAACTTCTTGCAAAGAGGATCTGGCAAGAGAGTTCGAAATGAAGTACATGGGACTCCTTCACTATTTCCTTGGTTTGTAAATATGACAGCGGGATGTTGAGTTATTTGTTTCTCAAGGAAAGTATGCCAAAGGCATTCTGAGTAAGTTTCACATGGAGATTTTTAAACCCATGGAGAATCCTCTTCTAGGAAACTGGATGAAGGAGGATGTTACTTCAGGTGATGTAGTGGACGCTACTATTTATAGGCACGTAGTGGGTTCACTGATGTACTTGGTGAACACCAGACCAGAAATTTGCGACGCAGTTAACCAACTGAGTAAAGCTATGGTTAAGCCGACCAAGCTATTTTGGAAGGTGGGGAAGCATGTATTGAGATATCTAATGGTAACTATAGATTATGGATTATGGTACAGATGGACAGAGGGATTGAAGCTTCAAGTCTTCACTGATGCAGATTGGGCAAGCAGTCCATCAAACAGAAAGAGCACACCAGGAGGGATCTTCGCATAGGATTGACATCAGTTTCTTGGTACAATAGGAAGCAACGAACTGTGGTACTCATCTCAGCCAAGGCAGAGTACATGATAGCAAGTCATGCTTCATGTGAGGCCATCTAGATGAGGAAGATTTTGGTTGGTTTGTTTGGTTCTCAGATGGATCCGACAGTGATACATTGTGATAACTAGATTTTCATTAAACTCTTGGTTAATCTGATATTCCATGATAGGTGCAAGCACATAGACATCCAGTATCACTATCTCAAAGATTGTGTTCAGAGGCGCATTATGCTACTTCAGTAGATTCCCATGGAAGATCAGGATGCATATATTCTGATGAAGGTGCTCGCCATGAGAAAATTAGAATACCATAGATGAAGGATTGAGGTAGCTGATAATCCCTTTCTAGTTGAGAGGGAGTGTTGAAAAGTCAACAAGAAATGTGTGTCTAATTTAATTTTCCATTAATTAAATTGGACAATAAAATGTAATATTATCTCATAATCACTTTTAATAGTTAACTGAGTGTGATAAACTCAGTTAACTCATGAATTTCAAGTTGAGGGTGGTTGGTGAGTCATGTAGATTGATTCTATTATTTATGGAGTTTGAGTTGCAGTTAGTGCATAAGTTTAATGCATGAGAAATCAGTTAACTCAATTTATTGAGTTAAATTCAGTTGAACTAGTTGTAACTGTTTGTTGCACTAGTGAGAGATCAAATGAGTTAAATCATATTTAATTCACATGCACTAATCTTCCATGCAACTACTAATTTAATATTAATAGTTGCATGCATGCCAATTCCATTGTAGACCCAGTTGAGACAAAGGTTAAAGGGATGTTAACTATTAATTGTATCATTAGTAGGCTTCCCGCATGTAGTAAGACAACCATTGGATTTCCCATGAGAATTGCGCAGCCAAGGAAGGTTGAAATTCCTAAATAATAGGGATTGCATTCCACATGAATTGTGCAAGGAAGGCAGGCTATGCAGAGGCAGGAAATTGGCTAAGTGTTGGTCGATTTTGTCTAGGTCAATGTGAGACAATTATGAGAGTGCAGGAGACTCTTGTGAGAAGAATGCATTGTAATTGTTTCATGATTCCATGGTGAATATACAATAGAAGATAGAGGGGTTTTGAGCAACAAGCTTTCCCCGGGAAAATATCTATTTTGTGGTTTGATTTTCTTCTTTCTTTACTTGTTGTGATTGGCGATCATATTTATTTTCTTCAATTGATTTGTAGGATTCAATATCTTCATTTAGCATATCACAGGATTGGATTGAATCCATTGACATACATATTGTTTGAATAAGTTCTACACACTAAAGAAACCAATAGGTCGTTAGGAGTTGTTTCTTTCTTCACAGGCTTATGAGGTAGAATAGAAATAACAAAGAGTAAACCAAGAGATCTCGCAAACTAATGAGTAATGGATTGGATAGTTTGGAGATGATCGTAAGTGACCTGAAATACTTATCCCAAACTAGAGTGAGAAGTTTCCTCTTTCTCAAGAGTATGAGTTGGAGTGGAAACGGGAACATTACTTCCTTGTGCGGAAGTCTGCTTATTAGGATGTGGTGATTTATTACCCATAAAAAGGTGGCTTCCCTCCTTCTAGCACCAAAGTGTTGACGACATTGGATAGCCCCAACATGCAAGGGGGTCTCCCTAATGAAAAATCCAAATTAGACTTCACACCACTTGGTGTAGGAGCCCTTCCAGAAATGACGTCGACTACCATTTTTCTTAGAGATTTTCCTTGGCTACAATGGTCAGCACGAGGGAGAGTAATGTAGATGTACTTTTGAATGAACAAGTGAGTATTCCTTGTGGAATGTTCAGTTGCAGAATGTATCAAGGTTCTTTCACCAGAGGGGAAAAATAAGTGAGCCTTTAAGAAAATTAATAGTACTAATATAATAAAGACACATGAGCATATATATATGAATGAATCATCGATACACTAGCAAAATAGTTCACGTAGAAGCAATGGTTGTAAAAACAAATACAACACACCTTCAACAAGATAAGCACAAAATCCACTGAAATAGTTCAATTTCTTCAGTACATATGGAAATCAATATATATCACAAACATTCAAAGAATAGTCCTACAACATTTACTACATACACATGAAAGTGTTTTGGCTCAATGAGATTAAAGTATTAAGTGAAATTTCCAAGATACGTCGATACAATGAACACCAATAGCTCCAATAGTGGAGCGTTAGAGAAAACACTTTCTCCTCCAAAATAATTATCTTCCTCTCTAATGCTTGGTGGGACGAGCCAAGGTGAAAATTCCTTTGCATGAGATATGAGGGTGTGTATATAACAAATGGGGTGATTCTTCACCCCCTTGTGACTCTTGGAGTACCCTCATGACTCTTTGACTCATAAATTTTTACATTCTATAGGTGACTCTTGGAATTCCACTTTACATTACATTTCACATATATTGAAAATTACATAATCATATCCACAAATTATGTGGAAAATGATGACTCATATAACACTTTGAAATTACACCTTGACATGACATGACATGACATGACATTGATGACATGGAATGAATGATGATATGGCAATGTCAAGCCATTCTTTATGCTGCTATATTTTTGTCTTCTTGAAAGATGGTACATGTTCTTCTTCTTCCTCCTCTATAAGGCTTGAAGGTAGGAGTCTTCACTATGATCTTGATCTTCATCTATTGTAACAATTTGGTGTCCCTTCATCTTCTCGTTCAAAGATCAAATTATCTTTGCAACTGCATAAGTGTCTTCTAGCATGTTCCCCTTCTTCTTCTCCTTCATCATCATCCCTTCATGACAAAATATAATACCTACAACTGGAAACAACTCATGACTATATGACATCGGTCAGAAAACTCCTAATTTAACATGCTACATGAAAATCATTGACTGAGATGGAATTGGGTGCTGGACTGAGAGATCGGCTCAACGATTGTGTAATGTGCATTTCTAGAGGTCAGGAGTAAATACAGAGGCTTGAGACTACGCAGTGCATAGTTCAGGGAGGCCAGGGAAGGGTGACTATGCAATTGAGGAGCTCAAGGAGGCAATCTTGAGACTTGAAATTTTCCAGTGCATAGTACTTGAGGGAGAGAGGCCTAGTGATTGTGTAGTTGCATAGTTCAAGGAGGTAGTCTAGGAGCTTGAGGCTTGACAATGCGCAGTGCATAGAAGGAGGCTGACTGGGAGGCTAAAATACGAAATTGTGGAGCTCAAGGGGCTATGGTTGAGCACTGAGACTAAACAATGAATAGTTATAGGATGCAAAAAAATTGCATTTCATAGTTCCAAGAGGCAAGGACTAAGCTTGAGGGTTCAGACTGCACACTGCACAATTCTAGAGGGCTAAGTGATGGAATGTTGCTCAGGCTAGAAATTTTCAAAATTTGGCAAGTGTCAGATCAATGAGGTAAAATTGACAAGGAAAAAACTTGGATATGATCACACACTCAGAAAAATCAATGACACAACATTTATCACTTGGTACAAAATAAAAACATGATCCTCTCAATGTGATGACAATATGGCAACTTCCTCCAAGTGCGACACTTGAGATACACTTTGCGATGAGAGTGATGACACTTGTGCAACAATGCATGAAACTTTGGGGATGAGTGAAATACATGTCTTTATGATAAACAAGACTCATTGGCACCAAAATCACCCCTTGAGATGAACCATAACTCCGCTTATACAATGTGTGACACTTTTGATGCCAAAATATGGCACTTTGGTTTTCTTCTAAAAGGGACTTGAAAACATAGATAATACACATGGAATGACTCTTACTATTTGTGATGACAACATGCAAGGTCATATTAGGCTCCGAAATTTGAATGTAGGAAAAATATTTGGAGGGTTTTGTAGTAGCGACAATAGAGAGCTTGGAGGCCTTTTAAAAAGAATCCAACGCCTCCTCGGAACCAACCCCTTTCTGAAGAAATAAATTCAAAGATGTTTCTTAGGGCACTTTATATAGAGCTCATTATGCCAAAAATTCATAAAAAACATTTCTAAATTTTATTGATATGTTTAAAGTATTCATGAGTACTGGAGAGGAATATATTACTCAAACATATGAAGAAGAATCAACAGAATAAGAGCCTTTTTTTAATGTGTTACAGGGTGTTTCAAAATAAATGAATAAATTTAAAGGGCCAATTTCATCCTTTTCTAATCTAAATACTCAAACCAATGCAAGAAAAATGACATCAACATATGATGTATCTTCTAATTAAAATAATAATATTCAGACAAAAATGTTAGTATGATTTATTTGAAGACATAAATAAACAAGGTTAATATCTCTTTGTATGAATTGTATAAGCTAACATAAAAAAAAACAAACTATTTACAGATCTAGAAGCTAGATCAAATAGAAGTAATACACAAAACATTAATAATTCTTTGTCAAAGAAAGTAGCACATATCGAGGCATCTCTGATTAGAGATTAGTTTGCTTCACACACTTTTCCTTTTCTGTTAAATTTTGAAATCTATAACTGAAGTTTCCATAATTGTATGGTCGAGTCTGGTGCTTACTCTGATGTCATGCTAGCCTCTGTGGCTAAAAATTTGAATTTAGAGCCTCCTAAATAATCCACTCAAATTGTAAAATTAGACAGGTCTACAATTAAGGTCTTAGGATAATTTAAACAATTATTAATCAAACTCGTATCTAATGCAACTTTTTTTCCAAATCATTGATGTAATTATTGTAGACATTCTTGACTCTTATGGCTTATTACTAAGCGAACATTGGTAACGTAAACTAAACATATATTTTTCAATGCATTGATCACATCTTTGGTTACCATGAAAATGAAATATTAATATCAAGTTTGAACGTGAAGGGCACATGAAGTATGCCATTACAGTTTATGATGAGTGAGCCCATAATGTTCAATCAATCTCTACTTGGTAATTACTCTTGATTTTCTTATTTCAGTAATTTTCCATCAAAAATATCTCTCGCTAATTAATATAGTATTGTTGATACTTTCCATTTTGTAATTAACAATGATACAAATTCCACTGTGAAATATAGATTGTTGACTATTATGTTTTGATGGTTCTAGATCAATTGAAGGCACATGTACCATATACATATTTCAAAAACCTCAATGTATGCAATTATTTTTAGCATGCAAATTAGATTTTTATTGTACTAATAATGTAGCTTAGTACAAAGCATTAATTGGAGGTTAAGGATAATTTTTTTATCTTTCATCTTCTACTTTATCATTATATCTCTCTTTTGGAGGTCATATGTGTGAGAAGTTGATCGAGTTTGACCAACACTTTGAATAGGTCGCACATGCGAGTTTGAATACACCTCGACTGAGGGTTTGACCATGGATTTAACTAATTTTGACTACAGGGATGATCGAGTTTCACTGTATCTTGACCGATATTGACCATAATGGCGTGTGCAAGTTTAACCACAAACTTTAACTATTTTCTGCATGTATGGGTTTGACCACGAGATGAATTTCACAGTGGCCCAATTTTGACCAGAAGTTGAGTTTTACCATTGATTGTTGAACAACATATTTCTAAGTTGATTTTTAATTATTTTACTAGTATTGACTAGCAACAATTTGACTGGTGATTTGATTTGTAATGTTGGCATAGATTTCTAGACAAAATTCTGATTTGTAAACCTTCCTGAAAAGAAATTTTCTTCTCAAGAAAATATTGTTGGTTTTTCTCCCAAGGTTTAGTTTCCCAAGATAAAAATATTGCATCTAGTGTGCATGGTTGTCTTTCTTTGATATTTGTTGTTCCACTACATTTAAAGTTGACAATTTTTTTGTGTAATTATTCAATGATATCTATGGCATGAGAAGTATTGCTTTAAAATCATTACGAAGTAATTATGAAATCATAAAATTGTATTCTACTAGACATGGTATAGAATTTCAATAGTTATTGTGCTCCATCCCACTCTTATAAATATGTTAGTAGATAAATACTTGGGAGAGAACTGAGAAAATTGGATAACCATGCTTTAGGAATATGATATGGATATCAAAACTTCTAATATTTTTGGTGGAAAAGGATTATGTAATCTCTCATTAGAATCTCAAGACTCTTAAAGTGATTAAGAGGAAGGTTGCTACAATGAGTATGAGGTAAGTCTCCAAGAATCTTATTATGTTCCTGCATTGGTTGATTCCTAGTGTTATGAAATCAAATATTTCCTTTTGAATGGCACTGCTACTAACTATCGAGTCCTAAAGAATAAAATAAGTTTAAGATTAATGTGTGTTAGATATTAACTAATCGATGTAGTGTTTTTTCAATAAAAAATATGACAATGTAATATTGAGTTGTCCCAAGAAGCATGATGCAGAAAAAGTTCTAGCTGAAATGCACAGTGACCCACTAGAGGTAATTTCAGATGAGAAACTACTACACACAAGATCCTATGTGCAAGGTATAATTGGCCTTCACTATTCAAATATTCTTATTCATATGCTATAAAATTCAATTTTTGTTAGACTTTTGATGAGAAATAAAAATGACTTGTTGTGGCCCTACAACCAATCACAACAAAAGGTTCGTTTTAACAGTGGGGATTATACATCATCGGTGAAATTACTTCAAATTTTTCTCAACAACACAAATACATTCTTACTGTGATGGACTATTTCACTAGGTGGACAAAAGTTGTCCAACTTAAAAATATTAGTGATGATCATGTGATTTCTTTCCTAAAAAAACACATTATTTCCAGGTTTAGTTTTCCCATATCTCTTGTTTTCGATAATGCACCTTATTTCTCATCTCTAAATTTAGCTAAATATGCTTTGGAAAAAGGTATCACCATTAAATATTCTGCAAAGTATTAGCCTCGAGGAAACAATTTAGTAGATTCAACTAAAATAACCTTATATGAATCCTTAAAAATACAATACTTGACCATTAAAAGAATTGGAAAAAACAATTATCCAATGTGCTTTGGGTAGACCAAGTGACACTAAATAAGTCATTGGGAAACTCTCCTTATTACCTTATTTTTGGTAAGGAATCCATCTCACCTCCCAATATTTTCCTCTCATATATGCAATTAGTTCAATCAGTAAATGAAGAACCAATTAGGGATATTGAAGCAACAATCCATACCTTATTTAAATTAGAGGAAGAGAGGGATAAAACTAAAGGTCAAGTTCCATGCTCACCAACAAGTTATCAAGCGTTGGTTTGATAAATGTTCAGCTATTGAAAGAGACTTTGCTATTGGTGATCTATTATTGAAGTGGGAAAAATTCCATAAGGACAAATTTAAACATATCAAATTTCGACATATTTGGCTTGTACCATTTCAAAAATCTACAAAATTGGGCCCTTCCACATATAAATTTTACAAACCTTACAAGGAGAGGTTGAAAACCTCCCCATGAATGGCTAAATTTTAAAGAAATATTTTTCATAAATGATATAATTAGCTTTGTAAATATGTAAATATTTTCCATTTCAATTTGAATTTTTAATATTTTTGGAGTTTGAAAATTTGTAAATATTGTTTGAACTTTTCCATTTGTTGGTACTGAAAAAGACTAGTTATATTTGAATGTTTTTTTCTTAATCAAAATAAAATATTTTATTATGAATAAAAATGATAAGAAATCAGTGAATAACTGATATTATCATTAAAATATATTATTATGTGGGAAAATACCAATCCTATATTCTCTACAAGAGCTCCATTTATCTTCCATATTAGCCCTGGTGAAGGTGCTTTAATACCATATAAGCATGGCCTCGTTGGCAGCTAGCGTCCATAGCCTCGATGGGTTTTCTTGTACTTCCCACACATTTGGTGCTTTCAACTTCCTTTTATATGATTTTAAAATCAACTTTTCGGTTTAAGATAATACTTGAAATTGATTTTGTTTTCAATTTAGGTGAGAGGAAGAGAGGTGGTACAAGAGTTACTTTGATAGCAATTGTTTTGTTGTAATAAGAATTATAACTCAATAATTTACCATTATTTGTTAG
The DNA here is from genome assembly GCA_034641835.2 of Pinus albicaulis. Classification (NCBI taxonomy): domain Eukaryota; kingdom Viridiplantae; phylum Streptophyta; class Pinopsida; order Pinales; family Pinaceae; genus Pinus; species Pinus albicaulis. The sequence goes on along the minus strand of CM076574.1, from coordinate 30,053,612 downwards.
TGTATATATGTTAGAATGGTAAAGTATTTATTTCAAATTCTTAATACAGTAAAAATCTTTTTTATCAAAGTAACTCTCATGCCACCCCACTTTCTCTTGCCTAATTGCAAACAAAAGCAATTACAAATATTATCTTGAATATAAAAGGTGATTTTAAAATATTTTTAAAATGAATTTGAAAGCACCATAATGTGTGGGAAGTACAAGCAAACCCATCAAGTCTATGGACACTCACTGGCAGTGGGGCCATGCTTGTATGGTACTAAAACACCTTTGTTGAGGCTATGGACACTCATGGCAAGTAAAGCAATGTTGATTTAAAGAGGTATGAGGAACAAATTCTTGCAGTATATCTTGTTTATATTAAGGTTCATACTTAACACCTAAAAAACAAGATCAATTTAAAAGTAAAATAATTAACAAATTGGATCTTGGATAAATATTGGACAAAGTATTGATACTCATAATGATATATTTGTCATTTAAAATATCATATATTCAAGTTGATACTTATAATTGTTTGGAAATTATTAATTAAGACCTTATTTTAATTAGTATCTGTCATCAAATATCACTTATTCTTCCCAGTACGTCACCATTTTCTGTGTATATAACAACCCCCATTTGTTCGAAAATAAATGGGGACCCTATTTAATTTTTTATTTTCACTTATTGTATTAAGTACAACATAAGAAGTTCAATTTCTTTTATTTTTTTCCAAAATCACCTGTTTCTCTTTAAATCTTATAAATTTCGTAAAATTTCAATGTTTGAGTTGAAAATTGATACTGGATCTGCCCCATCAAACATCTTCCTTCTTCATCAAGGAAATGTTCCTTTACCTCCCTGGATGTCTGGATGGGAAAATTGCCCATGTTTTCGTCTTTTCATTGAATTTCAAACCCAATACTATAATTTACTCAGTTTAATTATGTATTAAGTTCGCACCCCAAATGACTAAATTCCTAAAACATGTTTATCTTAATCATGTTTTAATCTAATTAAAGTATAACCTACAATTAGATTCAATATGAAATTCATCCTCCTTTGGAAAGTGTTACTTATTTCATTCAATGGACCCCGAATACTCATATTCTATCATCAAAAGATAGGAAAGTGAGATAAAACCAAGTTTAATCATGAATTAGTTTAAAATAAAATTTCATGACTTTCGTTATAGTTAATTGATTGCATGATTTTCATAATCCTTTGAGTTCTAATCTGTGTTAAATATGTCTGCGTAGGGGAAATGAGAGAAGGAAATATCAATACATATCCTATGAAAGTTGGAAATGAATTCAATTTCGTTGGAGAACGTCCAACTGATAGCCAATTTGATCAACCCATATAATAGCTTTTACAACTCGAAGTTGAATTTAGAAATTTGATCACATCTGTGCAACAAATTCATTATTGATAGAACTGTTTTGTTTAATCAAAATCATGAACACTATTTGCTACTAACATTTATTCTATATGTGTGACCCCCTTCTATGAAGAATAGGTCATTCAGATGATTTTTTATTAAATTAAGACTGGTATTATTTATCAACTATTTTTTATTGATTTTGAATACCTCGTGAGATTTTCAGAAAAGTATGTTTTTCTTCAATCATCCTGTATGTTAAATATTTCTATGCGCATATGTCATTTGAGAGGAATGTGAAATTTATATTTAATGAATTATTCTTGATTTATGAATGTTAGAATACTCATTTTAATTCTATAACTAAAATAAGTATTATGTTTTTATTAATTGATTTAGATGCAGCTTATATTTTTCTTTTGAATCGATTATCATTCCATCTAACCTTCATTCTTTTAAATTAAGTTATGGATTATCACTGGTGACATTAATTAGTCTTAGTTTTGTTTTAAAGTATGATCTAATGCTAGTCCCTAGGGGGTCACTCAACTGGTGATGGTCATGAAAATGAAGTGTTATATGTGAGGAGGTTTGAGGTTCAAATCCATTAGATTCACATGTGCGTATAAAAGGGGAATACTTAGGAGCCTAAGTGTTAAAGTGGTAGTGGTTACAATTGAAACTATGTCACGCAAGTACAATACTAACCCAATTATCGATTCCTCTAGTAAAAGAAAATCAATAGGATTTAATGCTTATAGTTTATATTGCAGAATAAACATAAATATAATCTAGTTTACCTTCCTTTCTTTCACATTGGAGTAAATTTTATTGGGTGGCCTAGTTGATTCCAAATATCAGTTGAAATAAATTCCATTTTCAACATCTATGGTTTCCTAGAAAAATTTCATTTTGGGTAGTTCTCTCCCTCTTTCTTGTCAATAAAAAAAGTCCATCAAACACCAAAATAGTGGGAGAAAATATTAGATATATATTAAATAAGTACGTAGAATTAAGAATAGGTAAGATTAGGTTAGTTATACAATTAGTGTATTTTATATTATATTAGTTTAGGACATGAAAACCAGGCCAAATATTGGTGAGTTCCACCACACCAAATGAGTAAGGGTCTAATTTGGGCCTTGATCGGGTGATATCTCCATGTTTCTTGATTTATGAATGTTAGAATACTCATTTTAATTCTATAATTAAAGTACGTATTATGCACTTACTAATTGATTTAGATGCATATTATCTTTGTCCTTTTAATTGATTATCACATGTTTAACATTCATTCTTTCAAATTAAATTGTATATTATCACTGGTGACATTAATTAGTTTTAGCTTTGTTTTAAAGTAGGATTTAATGCTTATATTTTATATTTTGGAATAAGCATAATTATAATCTATTTTACCTTTCTTTGCTTCCGTATTAGAGTAAATTTTACTAGTTCCCCTAGTTGAGCTCACATATCAATAAAAGGAACTACCATTTTCAACATCTTTAGTTTCCTAGAAAACTTGCATTTTGGGTAGTAATATCCCTCCTCTTTGTTGGTAACAACAAGTCCTTCAAACACCAACATAGTGGGAGAAAATATTGGTTAGATATTGAATAAGTACTTATAATTAGGATTAGGTTAGTTATATAGTTAGCATAGGTTAGATTATATTATTTTAGAACATGACAACCAAGCCAAATACTGGTGTGTGCCACCACACCAAATGAGTAAGGGTCTAATTGGGTCCTTGATGGGGTGGTATATCCACATTGTAGGCTATATTTTTTCTCCCTATCAGTAGGACCTTACATAGAGAGAATTAAATCATCTAAGTTATTGAAGAATAGGATGGGCCTCAACTTGGTTATGGTAGTAATTCCTAGACCCTAAGCATAGTTTGTTTCTGTAATATCCCTGTTTAGGGCAGCCCTGTTGAGGGTGAGCCCTACCATGTGTCCAAGGTCTGCGAGGCTGTTTAGCTGTGGGGTTGTTTAGCTGTTGTCCTCGAGATGCTCCGGTGGGTTTTTGAGCTCACCCTTAACACCCTAGGATGCCGCCTTCACTAACAGTCCGGGATTTTGGTGTAGTGGTTGAGCCTTAGTGGTATCAGAGCCAAGGTCTCGAGGTCGAGACCTGTGGAGTGTGGTGGGCTGTAATATCCCTGTTTAGGGCAGCCCTGTTGAGGGTGAGCCCTACCATGTGTCCGAGGTCTACGAGGTTGTTTAGCTGCAGGGCTATTTAACTGTCGTCCTCGAGATGCTCCGGTGGGCTGTTGAGCTCACCCTTAAAAACCTGGGATGCCGCCCTCACTAACAGTCTGGGATTTTGGTGTGGTGGTTGAGCCTTAGCTGTAATATTCATTTTTTTGGTATCACCCATGACAGGGCTAGGAGGGACTTCTAGAGTTAGGAGCAGACATGTCACATGTACAGGTTGGTGCTATCAGTGGGCTCAGGAGCTTTTAGGAGGAGTTTTGAGGAGTTTTCATGGTATCTGGAGGCATTCGCTTGATATACTCCATCATCTGAGCAGTTTGACTTTCGTTCCAATGCATTCCGATAACTTTCGGAAATTTGAGTTATTTATGGGCTTAACTCAGCTGATTATGCTCAAGGTGGCATTCTGAGAGGAATACATGATGGAACACATTAGTGTGATAGCTCACTAGAACCGGGACGAGAATACCTACATGGTGGGACAGTTAGACATAGATTTCAGTGACCGGAGGAGGCGTGGTAGCCGATTTACCCTTTTCTGCATTAAAAAGGAATATTTTAATAAAAGGGAAAAGTGCTCCATGAATAAAATAATAATAAAATAATGCTCTAGAAGGCTCCAAGGGATCTATAAAAGAAATTAAGGAGGCCATTCAGAGATATCTTTGGAGTAGATCATTTGCTTGTGTATGAGAGGTTTGAGGACGTGGTTCTCTACTTCAGTCGTAGCCCCAAGACGGAAACCCTCGGGTGATTTGTGAGTGTTGGACGGAAACCCAATACTCTTGAGGAGACTTCACTTAGGAGTTTCATGGAGCTTCAAATATTGATGTGAGGATCATTCAGATATTCAAATTGGGCTTCATAATCTTAAGTAGGTTCAGTGACAGTTTTTTCCGAAGGGAGAGTGCAATAGCTCAGTTTTGTGGCAAGCGCAGTTCAACAGCTTATCTTGGTGGCCAATTTTCTATCTTAGCTCTTTCTGGGTCAGATCTATATGTAAACCCCTTTTTTTATTTATAATAAAGCTGAGTTTATTCCAGTTCTATGTGGTATTGGATTGTAGTATTTTATCTGTTTAATTTTACATGGCAATCTTCTGTTGAATAAATGTTGAATTTTCAGTATAATTTGGGGGTTTAAGTAAATTTATGCAAATTCAATGAAATATCCTATTTGGGGATATTACAGTGGTATCAGAGCCTCAGTCTTGGCTCAGCCTGTGGGTTTCAATTTTTAGTTGCAACGATTACTGCCAGCCTGAGGGTTTATTGCAGGTTGATTTTTGTCCACGGTATAGCCATATTTTAATAAGTGTTCAAAAGATTGGCGCAGACTTTAAAAATACTAAAGGGTAGTGTTCCATTCTCTCATGATTTTTTTGACAATCTAATACTGTCTAAGATTTCTCCAAGAGGGTAAATATAATTGAGCCAAAAAATTTGTGGCATATGAAGGGAGTCATGCTAATCGAAGGGGATCCAAGTGAGTCAGTGGTGTTGTCACAAACCTGAGCGTTCGGGTAGCAGATTGATTGGGGAATATTTGGTGAGATTGAGTTGTAGGCAATGGGATACATGGTGTGTAGGAAATCTTACGTCTAAGTGGAAGGTTGACCCAGCACAAATTTGTGACCGTGTGCCTGGGGACCATGACATTCAATAGGGACGATGACCATGTCAAAAATTGGAAGGCCGAAGACACCATAGAATAGCGGAGCACCAGGACCGTGTTACATCGAGAAGGAGGACTTGACGTCTGTTGGATCGTGTTGCCATTTTCAAGGGGACGGAAATGCCCACATTAATTCAAGGAAGGGTCAAGCTTATCAAAAGGACGTCCAAATTTTTATTGAAGCGAGTCTGAAAATCGATACTGAGGATGGCGCACAAGAAAAGTGAAATCCAGGACTACGTGGGAGCCATTAAATTCAAGTTGCATCTGAATATTAATCTCTAGGGCCGAGAGAGAATTGAACGAAACCATAATATTGCTAAAATTGATCTGTGCGATGGCATGACAATTAAGAACAGGGGGGATATTGCAGTGGTGGCGGCCAATATGGCACGATAGCATAAAATCACGTGCAAGGAGGGAGATGAAATCAGGTAGTTGTCTGAGTGGAGCGTGATTGAAGTGCACTCACAATTCTGTAACAAGCGTGTTGTGCGACGAAAAAAATCGTTGCCTACATTTGTTGCAGCAATTAAATAATTTTAATAAAATATCAGTGATTTTTTTTCGGATTGCTTCTCTGAGAAAAGAATTGGAATCTGTCCATCAGCATCGTAGAAAATATTGAGATCATAGATCCTCTGTTCCTGTACCAGTTATATCTTTGGTGGGTTATACCAATGCTGGAAAAAGAACACTCCTAAATCGCTTAAGTGGAGCTATGTGAACAGATTGCGCATAATTAACAAAGGGCATACGATATTCAGCTTGCTGTAATTTGGTTGTCACATCCCGAGAGTTTGGTGGCATCCAGTTCTCAAGTGTTGGAATTCCTCATAAGGAGGCTGCTGTGACATGCTGTGATGAAGTTAAACCGCTTGCTAAGTCTATAAGAGCAGTGAATACTATAGTAAGAAGAAAAAGTGATGGAAAATTGATTGGGTATAATACAGACTGTGAGGGCGCTATTTTAGCAGTTGAAGATGGCTTGAAAGGTGAAACTAGAAGCATAAACTCAGGAAGTAGCTCTCCCCTTGCTAGAAGAACGATTGTGCTTGTTGGAGCTGGAGGAGCTGGCCGGGCACTTGCATTTGGGGCAAAACAAAGAGGCCAAAGAAGCTGGGAAAACATTTGTGAGTGGATTGGAGATGTTCATAAGGCAGGCCATTGACCAATATGAGATTTTCACTAGCAAACCAGCACCTACAGAACTCATGAGGAAAATTGTTATGAAGGACTTTTGAGCATATATCTATGGAGACCGTAGAATTCGAGTTCCTCCTTGAAGCATAGCAACACTGTGGTAGCTTCTTGTTCGGTGCTGTGTGTAACCTTAGAAACGAAATCTGTGTAATTTCTTGGTGTATCACAAAGTACTTCACTTGTACATTGTTCATGGGTAGCATTTTCACAACCCAAAGCGAGAGGGCTTCACTTCTGGAGGACTGATATTGGCATTTCCGTATCAATTAGCACCAAGTTCTATCTTCCTAATCTCCTCACTGTGTATTTGATTTTAATAGGTGTTAGTCCCTCATATCAATAGTTTTCTAGTCATTTGTTCATCATAAGCTGAATCCTGTTGAGAATAGGATAATTTTTATGAGTTACCATTCTACTGAAAGTCCTCAAGATCCTATAATGTCAACTCATTATTTTATTTTTAGCTAGAAGGATGTCATAAAATGAAATTATCATTCTTGGTTGTGAGCCTTGACAAGACAACAAGATTGCTAAATTTTGTCATAACAGTGTTAGGCATATGTAATGTTGTTGAATCATGATGTTATGAACCTTGTATTGATATTGAGTCACAGTTGAGGAAGTGTTTGCATTTTTAGTGCATGAATAGTCACAAGCATTTTACTATTCAGGCCTCATATTTATGATGCTGCTAGGATCTGACAGTTCAGTAGAGAGTTGGTTGGAGTAGAATGTCCATTACATGTGAAATATTGAATCACAACAGCTTAGAAGTGCAAAACTGAGTCGAAACAACTCAGAATTGCACGTGCAACATTGTGCAAGAAATCTGTTTGATAAAACATTTCACTAGGAAATATAGAAAACTCAGAAAAACAGTGATCTTTTCATTGGTTGAACCATGGAGGGATTCCTAAACAAATTGATGAAAATAAAAATAGAAGCTGGTTCCTTAAAACATCATGCATCAGAAGATCAGAAAACAAAGCCAAACAACAGACCCTTTTCAAGAGGAATTTGTGCCATCCTTCAAAAAGGACAGCCAAAAGAATGCAGGGAGAATTGGGGATTGGTCACAAATTTTTTTCACTTGGGATAGATCTGAAACACATGAATATGTCATGGATAGTTTTGTCCAAACTAGAAGATTTTAATGAATTCATTTCTACAATATACCAAGCAAAAGGGAAGAAACTGATTTGGGCTTTAAAGCCTGCTATGATTGCTTTCATACAGCCCAAATTCTTGGAGGAACCTTGTGAAGGGGTCACACTTCCAGTTGCAGCTTGCCTCAGTAACATCATGAAATTGACTGCACCTATAGCTCCATATAATGATGATATTATGAGGAAGATTATGAGGTTGATTTTAGAGACTTTTCAGGATTTGGACAACAATGCAGGCTCTACCTTTGGGAAGAATCTTGAGATTTTATGGGGTATGGCCACATTCAAGACTTATGTCATCATGTTTGACCTTGAGTGTGATGACTTGATCCTGCAGATGTTCCAATGCTTCTTCAGCATTAGGAGACATCATCCTGATACTGTCATAGCACACATGCAGCCCATTTTTAGTCATGTATGAGAGACCATGGGACCATTGGCCGAGAGTTGCAGACTCGGTTGTTGAGCATTTGGAGGAGAGAGAAGTTGGTATCATCGGTTGCTTATGAGTTAGACCAAGGGCTGGTTGAGCAGAATATTGGGCTATTCAGGAGACGGTTGACCAGGGAGGAGATTCTCCAGTTTGATGGATTTGGCAGCAGAAATGAGCTGAGGAGGAAGGGACTTTGCTTCACCTGCAAAGAACCTTTGGAGCCTAATCACTAATGTTTGAGAGATGTAGATGATGTGGCAGAGATAGGACAGGAGGGAATTCCTTCCATATGCCGAAGTGAGGACTCTTCTTCAGATGAGTCCATAGGATCAGTTGAGGACGTTTTTGGGGAGCAAGAGCAGTCATGCCGAGATGATGACAGTAGACTGGAGTTGTGTTCCAGTATGCAGGGTGAGCAGCCACGGGACTCTGCGGGAGATACTCTGGGTGAAGAGTCACTTGTGACGATTCAGCCAGAGCAGCATGTGATGGAGCCTGAGTCGGTAGAGGAGGACACTATTCACATCAGGCATGATATTCCTTTGGGGGAGAGCCAGATGGGTGCCCACATTGAGTCGATGAGGGATATGCGGCTAACATTAGGGTTAGCCATTGAGGGGGAGTAGTCAGATGCATTGACATCGAGTGCGGTGATGGCAGTTGCAGATCCATATCCTTTGGAGATGTTGGAGGTTGATGGGATTGTTCTGTAGGGGGCTAGTAGATAGCAGGAGTATGACATTCTTGATCAGGAGTGGGAGGAGCGGTTGGAGATGGTAGAGCATCCATCTGTGGGTCGACACAGGGATGAGGCACAGATAGATGTACACGTAGTCAGCAGAGCTGCATTATTTTCAGTAAGTAGCACTCTCCAGGAGTACATTGATGGGGCTTGCAGCATATCTTGCCCACTTTGGCCCATTATAGAGAGAGGGGCTTTCTCCTATAGGCAACTTTCATTTGAAGTCAGGACAGAGCAATGGGAGTTGATTACGAGCTAGCAGCAACACTCTGGGCATGTCCCATGTGCAGTTGTTGCTACATTGGATTCTTCTTCCAGGATGGACTAGCGAGAGATCATGAGTTGGTACCCTCTTGATGGTACGGTATGTTAGAGTCTATATCTTCATCCCTCTGTCAGAGATCAAATCATCTTGTTACATTGCATATTAGGTGTCTCACTCAGTCAGTTGCATTCCATTAGGAGCATGGATCATCTGACAGTAGGGGCTTGTTCCTCATGTCTCTCATGTCCTTCACCTGTTGGCCCATTCCCTTCCATTAAGATCATTTGCAGTCACAAAGAGTCATTTTTAGTTCGCAAAGAGTCTTGTTTAGGGTTTTAGTGTCATTAGGTCCAGGGTTTCATTAATAAGGTCTTCAGAATGCCCTATAATGGTCAGCAGGCACATGAATAAGTTTGAAATAAGGTTTCACTGCTAAAAATATAGTTTCTCATCTTTATGTATAAATGTAATGTGATTTCCGGTTTTCTCAGTTGTAATAATACTTTCACTGGCAACCCTGGTCACCTTTGTTGAGCTCCAACAGATTCATTCCCTGTAAGAACAAACAGAAAGGACATCATCTAGTCAAAAAACCAAAATGAAGCAAAACTAAGCTTGAAAATAAAGTGCCATTGTAAACATTACTAAAGTGAGTTTTATGAAGAGAAAATTAAATTTTTATGTATATAATTCATTGGTCATGTTAAAAAAATTCTTATTTGCACTCAAAAGAGAAAGATTGAAACAAGAGAAAGTCATGTTGAAGAAAAAGAGCAAGTTTGAATAAAAACTGGGCAAAGTTGGGTGTGTGGCGCATAGGCTGAGTATCACGACGCACTGGGCAGGCGCGACGCATTGGGCCGGCCGCCGCAGTGTAAAAACTACACTGGCGCGACGCATCAGGGAGGCGTGGTGCGTTGGGTTAGGCGCACGACGCACATGGAAGAAAACAATTTTTTTCTATTTCTTCCAACTCATCAAACTAATTCGGTCAATCCTTATCCAAGTAATTCCATGCCATCATTCCATTGCCATGAATAGGTATTTGGTGTTTTTTTTGATGAATTGAACACAAAAACCAAACCCTATTATCTTGTTTGAGGATTTTCTTCCTTTAGGGTTTTGAAACGTGTTTTGGACCAAATATTTCCATTTCTCCACCTTGTTTTTCCCCTCTTCACTGTTTATCTTCTCACCACAGTCCCATTTTCCTATTCACCTTATATCCCTAGTTACTCATTCCTACCCATTTCCATTCCCTCCCCATCCCAATTGTGAAATTTCTCCAAACTTAAGTGGTTGTCCCTAAATCACAGATTTCAAATGGCAAGTTGCACTTGATAAAAGCTCATTATTCCTACTACCCTATTCCTCCATATTCCCTCCCATATTACCTCATATTTGGAAATAAATCAAAGACACCAAATTCTCATTTTCATTCAAGACAATATAGACCTTGGACATCATGGAGACAGATACTTCTTATGACCGAGACAGTGACTCTACAATTGAATTGCATGCACCAAGAAGGCATTAAGGCGACGTAAAAGGCATGATAGACTCCAAATTTTGGCCAAAGCTTCTTTGGCTCAGCATAGCGCTTGATGGTGGACATTTAGCCCAAATTTCAGCAAATTTGGGAATTTTTTTGTCAATTTCGATTTTTTTTGGCCTTAACACAGATTTTCCTGCCCGACGCGTAGCGCCACTTGGCACGCGCTTATGATTGGCAGCGCCTCTTGAAGAAAACTTTGTATTTCTGTTTTTTTCATCAAAATTTATGCATGCCTACCCATTACCTAAATATTTTGACAAGTTTTGGGTTGCCTGAAGGGTCAAAAACACCCTAAAAATGACCTTTCTGCCACTTTTTGGACACACAGGAAGCAGTGTTGGGAAAACACATTTTTGGAGGGGAAAATGGCAACCAAATTCAGAAATTGCACTTGGGTTGGAAAGTAGACAGGAAGAAATTTCCAAAGAGATATCCTGCACTCAATTTGGACTTTAGGAAGGCCCTCAAAATCATCCTCAAAGTGGCACGACGCATAGAGATTTCAGGCGCGATGCATTGGGAATTTTGGCCTAGTTTTCACTCATCAGTTCAGATTTTCGCCTAATTTTGGCCAGTTTTAATTTTTATCTCCAAATGTGAAACTCTTGGTGTAACTTGATGTAATTTCATGACTTTGATTTAATTTTGGCACATTTTTACTCATGTAAGTAGATTCATTCACCAAAAAGTGAATTGTAACTGAATGAATCAGTTTCCTATCTTATAGAGGCAAGCTGTTCCACTGCCTATTTTCCAGTTCTTAGTTTAGATATTGTTGAAATAGCTCCTAAAATAGTGAGCTCGACCCCTAGAGGCTGGGGATGAGTTAGTGTGGTCTATATCTGTAATTTTTCAGTCATTAGCATAGGTTGGACACTAGGGATTGCTTTGAGCTTCATTGTACATTTCATCTCTGCATTTTGGCAAAGGAATAGACCAGGGTTTGCAGCACTCTTTGGGATCCATGTGGCTCTATGTTTTGATGGTGTGTTTATCTCTATGATTTTAAGTTTACTGAAGTTTCATGTGTATCATTTCCCTTCTCATTTCTTCTTAAATTAAACAAAAAAGTAATAAAGGTGGAATTCATTAGATTTGCAGTGCTCTGCCTTGAAGTTTTGTTTAATTTTCCATGTTTTCAACTGTCTGAAGAGGATTCTTGAAACCTCTTTCCCTCTTCAACTCCTCCTCGGTCTGAGCTATCCATTTCATTCAATTCGAAGCATCAAAAAAATTTCCATTCCTGCCCCATTCAGCCCTCTGCAAAACTGATCATTTCCCGGACCCAAAATCCGCCTTTCCCTTTGATTCCAACAAAAACCCCCAAAATCAAATCAAACTCTTTTATATGTGTACCTAGCCTAAAATTAGCTTTTATTTCAAGTCATCTCAAGCCTCACTGATTATTTTTGCTGAGATTGACTCGGAGAGAGCCCTCTCCTGATCTGGTAGGGCTAGCTACCAGATTAAGCATGGTTTGATGTTACCCTAGACTATGCCTTCCTTCAGCCCGAGGTAGATTTAGGAAATAACATGGTATTCTTCATAGGGAGCATAGTGGAGTAGGGGCCCTTAGACATATCAGATGTTACAGATGCCAGCTGGCAGTGGGGCCCAGGTCATCATTACTTCAGCACTCCATCCCGATTTCAAGAGAGCAGGATCAGCATGGGATTGAGTCAGGACTTGGATTGGAGAGAGGTGATGAGTTGGTATGCAGTTGGAGGGGCATCTTATACGGTTAGAGGTACAACACAACAGGAGCCGGGGAGCATGGATGCTTGTTGGCAGACTTCACTTCATGGGGCATCAGCTATAGCCAGAGGCAGTGCGCAGCCCGAGCTGTGGGACTTGGGCGATGATTGGCCATGGTGGTGTTGGGATCCGAGAGGACGGTTTGTTCACTGGAATAGGGAGAGATCAATTTTGGATCCCGACTTTGACGGGTCTATTCGGAGTGGTTTGACACAGGTGCATAGCAGCACCCAGAGGTTTGTCTGGGATCCGAGCATTGGGTCTCAGTTGTTGCGGGCCAACAGAGTGGCCCACATATTTCGATTTCTTGAGGGCAAGCAATCTTGGGGTGGAAGGTCTGTAGTATTCCATTTTTTGGTATCACCCATGACAGGGCTAGGAGGGACTTCCAGAGTTAGGAGCAGACAGGTCACATGTACAGATTGGTGCCATCAGTGGCCTTAGGAGCTTTTTGGAGGATTTTTGAGGAGTTTTCATGGTATCTTGAGGAATTTTCTTGATATACTCCATCGTCCGAGCAGTTTGGCTTTCGTTCCAATGCATTCTGATAACTTTCGGAAATTTGAGTTATTTATGGGCTTAACTTCGCTGATTATGCTCAAGGTGGCATTCTAGGAGGAATACATGATGGAAAACCTTAGTGTAATATCTCATTGGAATCGGGATGAGAATACCTACATGGTGGGACAATTAGACACAAATTTCAGTGACCGAAGGAGGCGTGGTAGCCGATTTACCCTTTTCTGCATTAAAAAGGAATATTTTAATAAAAGGGAAAAGTGCTTCATGAATAAAATAATAATAAAATAATTCTCTAGAAGGCTCCAAGGGATCTATAAAATAAAGGGAGGAGGCCATTGGGAGATATCTTTGGAGTAGATCATTTGCTTGTGTATGAGAGGTTTGAGGACGTGGTTCTCTACTTTAGTTGTAGCCCCAGGACGGAAACCCTCAGGTGATTTGTGACTGTTGGACGGAAACCCAATACTCTTGAGGAGAATTCACTTAGGATTTTCATAGAGCTTCAAAGATTGATGTGAGGATCATTCAAATCTTCAACTTGGGCTTCATCATCTTCAGTAGGTTTAGTGACAGCTATTGCCGGAGGGAGAGTGCAACAGTTCAGTTTTGTGGCCAGCGCAGTTCAACAGCTTATCTTGGTGGCCAGTTTTCTATCTCAGCTCTTTCTGGGTCAGATCTATATGTAAACCCCTTTTGTTATTTATAATAAACCTGATTTTATTCCAGTTCTATCTGGTATTGGATTGCAGTATTTTATCTGTTTTATTTTACATGGCAATCTTCTGTTGAATAAATGTTGAATTTTCGGTATAATTTGGGGGTTTAAGTAAATTTATGCAAATTCAGTGAAATATCCCATTTGGGGATATTACAGTTTCAATATTTCTACAAAATAAAAATGATCCTTCTTGAACTTGCCACCCCTGTCATCATAACAAATATTAATGAGAAACCTTATTTTATATTTATGGTGTTTCTCATTATAATTATCTCTTGTAACCATGGAAGTGATCTTGGAGTCCAACTCAATATAGAGAACCTTCCTACTCTCCTCATCTATGTTATTCACACTAAGATGCAACAACTACCTTTGAATATGGATGAATAAAATTTCAAGGTACTTCACCACCGCTGCCAACTCTTCCCAATAGATACCCAATTTAGTTGCTTACTTAATGAATTTGGAATTTTACCCTTGCATGCTTTGTTCTTGTTCTTGCCATAGGTGTTTCCATTTCATGAGACGTTCCTCTTCATAGCTTGTGTTTTGTTTTTATTAAAGCCTTGAAATTCTCCCATTTTGTAATCATGGGATGTTTGCCTATCCTAAGAGCATCTATATAGCTCTCCCACGACAAAAAATCATGTATAAACATATTAAAACATGAAATTAAATTTTTTTATGCTTCTTGGATTTGATAAAGGTAAAAATAAAAAGCCATTTGTTTAGTTATTTATTCAAAAATTCAACGTTAGCATGGCCATCAAACATAGTTATTTCAATATTCACTTCAACTTTCAAATGAATATTGGAAGGTAAAGGAAAAGTGTTGTCACTACCGAATTTTCCAAGCTTCTCATTATTGGAATCTTCCAACCCAACCTTGTCTTTTCCTTGGCCAATCTTTTTTGAGTGTAATTCCTTACCCTTGATTAGGTGTGTTACAATTTTTATTTTTTATTTTCTGTGTAGCAATGCTTTACTCTAGCTATGTAAATCTAACTTGTATATCTTCCTTGTCACACTGTTCATGAGGAATCCCCACCTTTGTTGCTCTTCTACTCCTTTATAGACTTGTTTGCCATTTTTCAACTACTTTAGTATTTATTGTGGGTGCTTATCATAAACATTTATCCAAGTATTTCAAACTTGGGATCTGATACCAAATGGTCCATAATGGTGGGCCTATGGCTGGTTTATCTCACTAAATTACATGCTATTTGTGGAAAAAAAAACATTCTTCATCACCTCTAATCATTTTTAAAATGAAAATGTGATTCACCATATTGTATATATATATATATATATATATATAATATTGTACATTTCCTATTTTTTCTTGAAAAACTATAATTAGACTCATACAATAGTAATTCCATTATGAGTTCCATATTTAAGTTAAATACCTTGTTATAGGTTTGTAATTCAAATAAAAACTTCAAGGTTTGTTTTTATAACTTCAATACAAACAAAATTGGTCCAAAAAATTGATTCCTTTCAATGAATAATTGGATAATGTTCAATCCAACAAAATAATGGTATAAATAATCACCATGCATAAGGGATCTTCAACTAGAAATAAAACAAAAATATGATTACAAGCCTAAATGCAACTCAAACCATATATTGCAACGTATATATTCACAGCAAAAATTACCTATGTTTTGAATTACATCAAAACACTATAGATTTTTGTCAATCGGTACAACAATGTTTGATTGGATTTTCAAGTTTTGATTAATCTAAAAATAAAATGACAAAAAATACACAATAACCAAACTCGATATGTGTTTTTTTATATAACTATAATAGATTGTCGTGTAGGGGGCTATTACCAATGTATAAACAAAAATTCAAATAAATAACATAGTGTATGTTGTCCCACTAATCCATATCAAAAATTAAACAAGAATAGTTGCACGGCAACAAGTCCCTGCCGTGACCCGGGGCTTCAAGAATTTAAGAAACATAGGAAATTATTATGAATGTATGTTTTTTACAAGAAAACAAGGAGAGAACTAGTGTTGAAAAGTATTGTTCAAACTGCATTTAGAATATCTGAGGTTATTGAACATTATATATTCAGAATAAGTTAAAAGGGTCATTACAAAATTTATTAAAACACCAAATATGTTCCAGTGTTACTCACTTACGAGAAATGTGAGGACACGTTGTAACAAGGTGCCTTTCTCTCAACTTTCCCTGTGGACACCTGTAGGATATGTGGTCAAGAGCTCGAAGCATATTTGTCTACGTTTTCAACGCACTTGCTTTCATTTTTGCTTGAGAAAAAACACAATCAGTTTTTCACGCTTTAAAGAGCAGTGAGGGAAGGAACCTATCTTGGGATGCACTCACCTAAAAGCAAAAGACGGAGGGTGGTCTGCTCGACCAAAAGAGGAGGAACTACTTGAAAGACAGCCATGAAAGAGAGAGACCGAGTTCGTAGGCCCTTCGATTATTCCCCTGGTGGACATGTTGAGAAGCCCTTCGGCGGTAAGGGTAGGTTTGAGAGCGCCCACAAGAGAGCGTCCTTAGATTCTCTTGACTCGTTCACTGCAACAATCACCCTCTTCGTGGAACTCAAACCCGCCTTCTCCCACTCTTTTTCAGAAAAGTGCCCCGAACCCTTACTAGCACTTAGCTGCAGCGGGATCGAACCCCTACCTCGCATTTTTGAAACCACCTCTGACTCTTGCACGAGCTGGCTCTTCGGGGATTTGTATGAAGGAATAAGCATGAAGAGACAACATGGTGCCATATCAGTCTCAGCTGCAAAATCTATGTCAGTTTGCTCAGTTGGGAAGAACCGTGCCGAGGCCATGGAGATAGGGACTGTTGAAGGACGCGGGAGTGGATGAGCCCTGCCTTTGCCTCTTGGAATCACTATGCTTTCAATCAATCAGGCCAGAATGCAACCTTGCTATAGTGAGGTGAGCTGTAATGACAAAATTATGTGCTATACTATAGGGCATGCTACGGTCCCTCAAGTCTCTCGACTAAGTGGGAAGCAGCGATAAGGGATAGATGCCCAACAGTTAGTGACAAAATTTTTCGTAATTCTAGATAACACAAATGAACAAATGAAACTACTGCGATAGTATAGTGTCGTAACAAATTCTAGAAGTAGGTTTAGTGGGTGCTAATTTGTTACGGCGAGGTTCGGTCAGAGTCATAGGAAAAAAATGTTTATCTCCCCATTTTTTGCAAACTGGAAAAATAAAGTAACATAATGGCTGGTTAATAAATCATACGTTGTAGAAAAAAGTGTACGACATCTAGTCTCTCGGTATTATCCCCTGAGACTATAAAACAATTGAAATGGATTTATTTGCACTATGATTTGACATTGGTAATAAGCCTAACAGTCCTTGTTGGAATATTTAAAATTCCATAACAACAATGGCGAATAAAATTCCCCCTCTTCAACACAGAGAAAATATAAAAAAATTCTTCACTGGAGATAGAGTTTTCACTGTAAAAACTATTTCATTAAACTTCAAAAACTTGGTTACAAAATCTCCTCTCACTGAGCGAATACACAGAAACTGACTGCTTCAAAACACAGTTCAACACAAAACTCACTCTCTAAAATTTCACTCTATCTGTGCATTTACAACTCACTGTTGTGTGTTGGAAAAATGCTTTGTCTCTCAAAAAAAATGAATGCACTGTTGTGCCATTCAAATTATGTTTTACACTTCTGTTGTGTGTAAAAATAAAACTTACAATACATAAGTGCACACAGGCCTTTTTTTTAACTCTCTTTTTATATGCCTCAACATATAAAAATAAAACAACCTTTTTTAAAAATAAATTTAAAAAACTAAAACAAAAAATATTTAACTATGGCCCACAGCCTCTTTTTTGAAAGCGTTCATTTTATATATATATGTAAAACATATATATTAAAACCAACGGACTTTTCGCACGTTTTTTTTAAAACAAACATTAAAGGAGCTTTGACCACATAATGAATCGGATGCCAAGCAAAAAATTAAACCCTCCTTCAATCAATTTCGGGTGCCAAAAAAAATTTGCTGACGTCATCAAAAATGTGATGCGGAATTTCTATTAAATTCGGCTTATGAATTTTCCGCGTCCGATTTTGGGCAGCCGTACGGACGGCTGAGTGTGACGCGAAATTAAATTAATTCTACCTCAATGAAATTTCAGGTCCGGAAAATTTTCCATGTGGTTTGGGACCATTGTCCTTCAGTTTTTAACTCCTGCGCATACAAAATCAAACGCCCTGCTTTGTGCATATACCCTGTTCTTTCACAATACACATGATAGGCGCCCGAAACAGAAATTTACTGATCAAAATTGGCAAGCAGCTTGCGTACAAAAACTTGCAGATGGAAATGGAAAGCGGTTGCCTATACATTGAACGGCTGAAATTAATTTTCAACACTCCCCCTTACTTTCAGCTGCTGGGTTATCAGTCATACCCAGACATTTCCTCAAAAACTCAAAACTCTTCTGCCCCAATGGCTTGGTCAGGATGTCTGCAAACTGCTCCTGAGTTTTGCAGTGTTCCAAAACAATTTCACCATTGTTTACCAATTCTCTGATGTAATGAAACTTTGTGTCAATGTGTTTCGTTCTCTTGTGAAACACATAATTCTTCGATAATGCAATAGCTGAGCTATTGTCACAATAAATCACTGTTCCTTTTACCTGCTCTTGGCACAAACTTCTTAACATCCTCCTCATCCAAATTGCTTGACACGCTGCTGTTGTAGCTGCCACATATTCTGCCTCTGTTGTAGACAATGCTACAATAGGTTGTTTTTAGAAGCCCATGAAATGGCTCCTGAACCCATGTGAAAAACATAACCGGAAGTGCTCTTCTGATCATCTACACTTCTAGCCCAATCATTGTCAGTGTAGCCAACTAAATCTGAATTTTCTGAAGCAGTATATAAAATACCAAACCTTTTTGTACCTTTAACATACCTCAGAATTCTCTTCGCTGCCTGCGAATGTGCATCCTTTGGCTTCTCCATGAATCTGGAAATCAAACTAACAGCATGCATTATGTCGAGCCTAGTTGCAGTCAAATACATGAGGCTGCCAACTATGCTCTTGTACAACCTAGGATGAAAATCCTTGTTGCTGTCCTCTCTGCTGAGTTTTAATCCCATCACTGTGGGAGTGATCGCTGCTTTGCTCTCCTGCATATTAAATCTTTCCAGCACTTCATTAACATATTTTTCCTGTGAGATAAAAATCCCATTTTCATCTTGTTCTACTTCTATTCCTAAGAAGCATCTCAACAAACCCATATCAGTCATTTCAAATTCTTCTTTCATGACTGTTTTAAAATTTTCAATAAGGTAATCATCATTACCTGTGAAAATAACATCATCAACATATAAAACTACAAGCAACATTTTACCATCTTTTTCTTTGATGTAGAGGGTGGGTTCTCCCTCACACTTTTCAAATCCGTTTTCCAGTAGATAGGAATCTATCCTACTGTACCATGCTCTTGGTGCTTGCTTCAACCCATAAAGAGATTTCTTCAACTTGCACACTTTGTGCTCTTGACCTTTCTTTTCATAGCCGAGAGGTTGTTCAATGTAAACCTCTTCCATTAACACTCCATTTAGGAATGCTGACTTCACTTCCATTTGGTAAACTTTCCACTTGTTTTGTGCTGCTATGGAAAGCATTGCTCTCACGGTTTCCATTCTTGCAACCGGTGCGAAAGTTTCCTCATAATCTATCCCATGCTTTTGCTTATACCCTTTGACGACAAGTCTTGCCTTGTGTCTCTCTATTTTGCCTTCAGCATTACTCTTGGTCTTGTAGACCCATTTAACTCCAATGACATCTTTACCTTTTGGGAGTTCAACCAAATCCCAAGTCTTGTTTCTTTCTATGGCATTAATCTCCTCATCCATAGCTTCTATCCATTTCTTATCCTTAATAGCTTCTTCGAAATGAACAGGATCATCAACATGAAAATATAAAGAAAACAAAGAATTGATGCCTTCATTTGCTACCTCTTGTGCATAAATGTCATTCAAATTTCTGAACTTCTTACCTCTTTCACTTGGTGTAAAAATGCTTGAAGAAGCACTTGAATTTCCTCCTTGTGGTGTGCTTGGAGAAGA
Source organism: Pinus albicaulis (assembly GCA_034641835.2). Lineage (NCBI taxonomy): Eukaryota > Viridiplantae > Streptophyta > Pinopsida > Pinales > Pinaceae > Pinus > Pinus albicaulis. The sequence goes on along the minus strand of CM076574.1, from coordinate 30,033,869 downwards.
ACTCTCATTTCTCCTCAAGGGTCTCTCTTGTTTCTCTTGTGTTGGTGCTGCTGTTTGGGGATGTATTTCAGCCAACTCATCATCATTCTCATCATGAGATAAACAGTGTTTAACATTCACTGTTTTCTCTATGCTTCCATCCCAAGCTTCCTCTTCAATAAACTGAACATCTCTGCTCACAATAAACTTCTTGGTGGATGGGTTATATAACCTGTAGGCCTTGGATTCCTCACTGTATCCAATGAAAATAAATTTCTCCCCCTTGTTGTCCAACTTCTTCCTTAGCTGATCTGGTATGTGTGCATAAGCCACACATCCAAAAACCTTCATATGTGTGACACCTTGCTTTGTGCCACTCCATGCCTCTTCCAGCACTTTTTTCATCACTTATTTTGTAGGGCACCTATTCAAAATGTATGCTGCACAATGTACAGCTTCAACCCAATAATCATTAGGAAAATGCTTTGCCTTTAACATACTCCTCACCATGTCCATTATGGTTCTATTCTTCCTTTCAGATACTCCATTTTGCTGCGGAGTATATCTAGTTTTAAACTGCTTTTGAATACCATTTTCTCTACAAAAACGTAGAAAATATTTAGAGATATACTCGCCTCCTCTATCAGTCCTTAGGACTTTGATGTGCAGCCCACTCTGGTTTTCCACAAGTGCTTTGAAATTGCAAAATTTTTCAAACACTTCACTTTTATTTTTCAAAAAGTAAACCCAAGTTTTTCTTGTAAAATCATCTATGAATGTTAACATGCAGTGGCTGCTAGCAAGAGATGGAGTTTTCATCGGTCCACACAAATATGAGTGGACAATCTCTAAGGGTGCCTTTGCCCTTATGCTTTTCCCGGAAGGAAAACTTTCTCTGTGTTGTTTCCCCAAGATACAACCTTCACAAAGGTTGTCCGGTTTCTCTATCAATGGTAAAACTCTTACCATTCCTTTTCTGTTCAACAAATTAAGACCTCCAAAGTTGAGATATCCAAATCTCAAGTGCCACAACCAATTCTCATCTTTTGGTTCGCTTTGGATAGCCTCTTTTTCCACTGCTGCTATCTTTTCTTCATTATTCAAATCTGCTCTCATTCTAAGAGGGAACATCCTGTTCCTTGTCATCTTCACTTCAGCAATACATTGTTTGCTGGGTGGTTTGTCCATGATGGTACAAACATCATCCTCAAAAAATACATTACACCCCTTTTGAACAAGCTGTCCAATACTTAAGAGGTTACACTTCATTCCTGGAACATAATAGACATCTGCTATGGATTTATTTGCACCTTTCCTTGTTAAAACATTTACATTTCATTTTCCCATAACAGACACTTTACTATCAGTCCCTAGTGTGACTTGTGACTTCACACTCTCATCTAGCATAGAAAACATTGCTAAGTTTCCTGTCATATGGTTACTGCAACCAGAGTCTAGAAACCATAAATCCTCATTCTTTTCTTTAGCCATATTACAAGCCAAAAACAAATTATCTTGGCTGAGATTTTCTCTAGTGAAATTTGCACTAGTTCTATTTCCCATATCATGCTGCTTCTTTCTACATTCATTAGCATAATGACCATATTTTTTACAATAGTGACATTGGACATTGGACTTATCATACCTCTGTCCTTGAGAATTCTGCTGACCACTCTGCTGGCTGCTGCCTTGGCCTTGATGCTGATTTGGATTGCTGCCCCTTCCTTGAGCATTTGCTGGACTGTTCCTTCCACCTCTGTTTTGGCTTCTACCTCTTCCTCTTTTGTTTCCTCTGCCTTGCCCTCTTCCTCTTTCAAAATACATCTGGGTATTAAAGGCATGCTCAAGAGATGAGTTTTCACTTCTACCCAATCTCTGCTCATGAGTCATCAGTGATGCATGTAGCTCATCCACTGTGAACTTTGTGAGATCCTTAGTTTCCTCTATGGTGGTGACAATCACATCGAATATTGAGGGTAGACTCCTTAAGAGTTTTTCCACAATCCTCTTGTCTTAAAGAGTCTCTCCATGAGATCTTATTTGTGTGACCATTCCAATCACATGAGTGAAGAATGAGTCAATAGTATCTGACTCTTTCATACAGAGAGTCTCAAAGTATCTCCTCAGCAACTGAAGTTTTGTTGTCTTCACTTTTTCCATGCATTGATAGGTTGTCTTGAGAGTTTCCCATGCTTCTCTGGATCTCTTGGCTACTGCTATCCTTGGAAACACACTCTCATGCACTGCTTGATACAATAAGAAGAGAGCTTTGGAGTCTTTCTTCTTATTGCTCTTCAGCAACTCTTTCTCTGCCTGAGTTAAATCTGCAAACTCTTCTTCATCTGCTGGCTCTTCAAATCCATCCTCAACAAATTCCCATAAGTCTTGGGAGACAAATAAAGCTCTCATAGTTATTGACCAGTAGTCATAATTTTTCCCATTAAACATTGGGAGATGGATATTTCCCATACCCATACTAGTGCTGGCTCCAGCCATTCTGCACTCTTAACTATGATTCAAAAACACTTGACTGTGTATTCAAATAACTGACTGTTCTGCAACAGTAACACAAAATCTGTATAGAGAAATACCTTTGGATTCTTCTTGACTGAGTCTTCACACTACTGGAGAAGCTGCTGCAACAAAGAACTCCTTTCCTTCAGCTTCTTTGATCTTCAAAGAGCCTGGACTAGCTCTGATACCATGTTGGAATATTTAAAATTCTAGAACAACAATGGAGAATAAAATTCCCCCTCTTCAACACAGAGAAAATATAAAAAAATTCTTCACTGGAGACAGAGTTTTCACTGTAAAAACTATTTCATTAAACTTCAAAAACTTGGTTACAAAATCTCCTTTGACTGAGGGAATACACAGAAACTGACTGCTTCAAAACACAGTTCAACACAAAACTCACTCTCTAAAATTTCACTCTATCTGTGCATTTACAACTCACTGCTGTGTGTTGGAAAAATGCTCTGTCTCTCAAAAAAAATGAATGCACTGTTGTGCCATTCAAATTTTGTTTTACACTTCTGCTGTGTGTAAAAATAAAACTTACAATACATAAGTGCACACAGGCCTTTTTTTTAACTCTCTTTTTATATGCCTCAACATATAAAAATAAAACAACCTTTTTTAAAAATAAATTTAAAAAACTAAAACAAAAAATATTTAACTATGGCCCACGACCTCTTTTTTGAAAGCATTCATTTTATATATATATGTAAAACATATATATTAAAACCAATGGACTGTTCGCACGTTTTTTTTAAAACAAACATTAAAGGAGCTTTGACCACATAATGAACCGGACGCCAAGCAAAAAATTAAACCCTCCTTCAATCAATTTCGGGTGCCAAAACAAATTTGCTGACGTCATCAAAAATGTGATGCGTAATTTCTATTAAATCTAGCTTATGAATTTTTCGCGTCCGATTTTGGGCAGCCATACGGACAGTTGAGTGTGACGCGAAATTAAATTAATTCTGCCTCAATGAAATTTCAGGTCCGGAAAATTTTCCATGTGGTTTGGGACCACTGTCCTTCAGTTTTTAACTCCTGCGCATACAAAATCAAATGCCCTTCTTTGTGCATATACTCTGTTCTTTCACAATACACAAGACAGGTGCCCGAAACAGAAATTTACTGATCAAAATTGGCAAGCGGCTTGCGTACAAAAACCTGCAGATGGAAATGGAAAGCGACTGCCTGTACATTGAACGGCTGAAAGTAATTTTCAACAGTCCTCTCGGATTCGCAGAACATAAAGGAGACAGATGAATTTTTCAAATCTGTTAGCTTAGAAATCCGCTATCCTACCAGTTCACTTGGGTTTACAGGAAATTACATTAGTTTGAGAAATTGAGCAATCAGAATACGCTTCAAAGAAAACCTAAACGCAATGTTAAAGGATTTGAGAATGTTAAAGTTATGAACTCCCAGTGTCGTGATGATATAGAGTGTGATGGTAGAACTCCATCACTACACTGCTGAGTGAGCTGAACAGTTGTAGAAGGAAAACAACAAAGTCGGCCTTGGCAATTCAGGTATGTGTATGTATCTTTTTTGCAGATAATATTTCCGCAATAAGTTAATTAATGGATGAACATAAATAAATTCATGGTTAATAATTAAAACAATTGACTGGTGATTGTTAATAGCTCCATTTTCAAACACTAAAACAACTCTGTAGTTTTATTGGATTGAATTTTTTTTTTCCGGAAAAGAATCAGACGTTAGTTGTTTTATGGAAGATTATTAAACATAGTTTAAAAAATAGACATTCAAGTTGACTTAGAGAAACAATTTTTACAATGTTTATTTACCTGTCAACATTCAAGTTGACTTAGAGAAACAGTGTTTACAATGTTTTCATTTACCTGTTAACTCAAAATTTCATATCTAGACTTGCGCAAGCTCAAAATGTTCAGAACCCTGGATAATTACATACCCTATAAATGGTTGCAACAGGAGTATGATAAAATTGACTAATACACTTAATGGCAATCATCATTGAAGAGGCTTAATAGAGGATTTCCACTTACCCATGGGAATCATGGGTCGATAGTGCACTGCTTTGAAGCTCCGTGTGACTGGTAGTAACTTCTATTTGTAGCGCTGACAATACTTATTTCTGTTGGAACTGCTGCTAATGAAAGATTAGCTATGGAAGAGGCTTGGAGATGAAGATAACGCTGTGATGGATTGTATTTTCAACAGGTAGCAAACATGTGACCACATGCAGATAACCACTTCCTTACATGGTTGTCAAGGTGGCAGTTGTAGCGTAGGGGCAGGGCAACCAACGTGCTACTTATCAGACCTACCATAGTATATAGGCATGGTATATACAAGCTAGTATTTAATGCCTTAAACTAATGCTAGCATTAGTTTAGCTAGCATTTACCACTTTCAAAATGGGAATCCAAACTCATAATTTAACCTATGTTTTTTCCTCCCGACCTCGGGAAGAGGCCAAATAAGATGGCGAATTGATATGCCTTAAAAAAACATTGGTTATACAAATCATCAAGAACTAATAACAAATATGCTAAAAAAACATTGGTTATGAGGGACTAAGAAAAACTTAAAAACATCTTGACTAATGCTAACATCGCCTTACCCGATTACAATAGTCCCGTGCCTGCGGCGGCAGGGACTAATAAATGATGTGTAATTAATTAAAAACAGATGGTTGCATGTGGGGATTTTCCTAATGAATGCAACAAGGAAACATATTCAAGACCATATATAATCACATAGACTCTCTAAATTCCTAACAGATTCTTAACAATATAAACTCCAAACACCAGTTGTGTGAATCACTAGTAGGAAATGATGAAGATGGTGAGTTGTTATTACTTTTAACAAGGAAATATTGATTTCACTGGAAATACCATAATTAGATTTATTGAAGTCTCTATGCTAATATTCATATAAAAATCCACATTAAAGAATAAGCATAGAACTAAAGAAATGCACAAAAAAATTAACCATGTGAAACAATGATTTACCTTGGAAACCTTATTGGGGAAATTGGTTTTGAATGGTGATGCTCAATTTATTATTATCAATGTTGATAGAGTATTACATAGTCTCATGCATCTATAGGTTGTTAACGGTTCTATCTTCAAGAAATTTTACAGCCTCTACTATATTCTATCAAAGGAACCCCTTCCTCATTCTTCTACTTGAATTCAATAGACAAATCATACCACTTTCCTAGTTGAATTTATAAGGTTAGTCGCCTAATGCTTCAATACCCACTTGCAAAACTCCCCTACTTTATTTATTTATTTTGTCTTATTGTAGCTAGTGGGGTTGTTTTTTTTGTTGAGAAAGTAGGTGAATGGTTGTCTAGCCAACATGCCAATGATCACCCTGACCTCTTCATATTTTCTCATGGTATCCCTTGTCTTCTTATCCTTGTCAATTATCTTTACTTAGACCCAAGCATCATGCCATTTATGTTTGGTTTGGATCACAGCTCCCCAATGGGGGTATTTTAGTCTCCAAAAACTTGTCCACATAAGAGATGGAATTGCATGGCCTCCACTTGCTTCTCCAAGTCCACTATTAGAATATTCTTCAAGATTACTTAATTTTAGGTTTTTCTCTTTTGAGCTTCTACTATACCCTTGTTTTATTTCTACTAAAATGTTCCTCCTTTATATAACATGATTTGATGAGGTAGGCCTTACTACCTTTAAGTAAGAAATATCTATTATTTTTCATATAGAAAATTAGGTCCCTTATCTATAGGCATGGGCTACTAAACATCACCTCACATAGACCATATAGTATAACTTTTCATTTTACTTCATCAACATAAGCAACATTAATGAAAAAAATGATTTTAGATCTTTGGAAGATTGTCATAACATATTTCTCTTGTGATCATGCTAGTGAATTTTGTTGTACTATATCATAAATTTCAATATCAAGCTCATCAAGTAATGTTTCATAAATTGGATAACATAGAGAATTGTTATCAAATAAAGAATTTACCTTTTGATTATTCTCTTGAATCTTGATTTCGAATAGTGCAGTCATGCCTCCATATATCATTTGTTATTGCAACATGGTGTAGACCATGGCTTCATCCAAATCATATGTTCTATATATCACTATTTCTTTCAACTCAATATTTTCATTATTTTCTCTCTTCTTATACTTGTTTGTATGCATTTCTAAATTAATTTTCCACATTTTATCATTGATGTTCCCATTCGCATGACAATTTTTTCCATGCCTATTCCTCTACTTTTCAACTTTTGATACAATCTTCTTGTTGTTTATATTGGTGTTTTATTATTTTCCCTATTGTATCTACCCCTTATTCACATCCAATTCAATATAGAGACCTTTCTCTCCTCATTTATGTTTATCACACTAAGAAGCAACAACTATTTTTGAATGTGGAAAAATAACCTCCAAGGTATTTCACCACTAGTCATTGATCTTCCAAAAAGATACCCATCTTGATCACTTGCTTATTGAATTAAAAAGTATATTGTTGCACTCCTTGTCCTTATTCTTACCAAATATACTACCATTTCATGAGTTTTTACTCTTCATATATAAACTTTATAACTAAAATTTGTAAGGGTGTGTTGTTGTACAATAATATGTTCTCCATGCTTTATCTCTAGTGTACTCCCTTGCTTTTCATTTGAAGCAATTGTGACATCGTATTTGTTAGGGAAACAATGTGTTGCTTCTATTTAATAAAACATGGTTATGAATCTTACTTTCCATGCTCTTCATGAGGAATCCAAACGATTATTGGCACTTTTTTCCTTTCTATGCTTGGTTGCATTGTTTTTCTGTTCCTCCAGTACTCACTAGAGGTATTTACCATACAAATTTCTCCAAGTATTTTCTAACTTGGGTATTAATAGTAGATGATCCATACAAAGTGTCCTTATGGCCAATCTATATCACCAACATATATGCTAGTTACAAAATATAAAAATACTTAGCATCTCCTAATACGCAAATGTGCTTCACTACCTTGTCTTTGTTGACATAAAAAGATTGTATATTACCTCTCTGTCATTGAATAGCTAATATTAACATTTATATAGTAGTGGTTCCATAACAAGTTTCATATTTGGGTTAAAATACCTTTCTACAAGTTTGAAATTCAAACAATAACCTGGGTGTTAGTTTTCCAAACTTCAAGGCAAACAAAATCAATCCACAAGTTGTTGTTTGAATTGCATACCTGTAGGATGTTTATTTTTCTAACTTCAAGGAAAAAAAATTGATCCAGAAATTGATTGCTAACAATAATCAATAGATAGTATTTAGTCCAACAATTTAATGCTATAATTTTTGTCAAACACAAGCATGGAAAACAGACAAGAATAGGAAAGATAAAGGTGAGATTCTCTATTACTCACATTGATACATATTTATCATACAATGGAGTGACCCTCAGATTTCATATCCTAGAGTATCTTGGAATCCGTAAATCTCTTGAGCTTCCACACTAACCCTAGAAGGATTAGTTTTCCAACATTCCCCCCCTTAATCTAAAGGAGTATGTCTGAGTCCAAGAAGAGAGTTGTAATACAAAATGGCCGCACGAGGCTGAATGTGCTCTCTAAAATTTTGGCATAAGGAGGTGGTTTAAGGATGACCAAAAACACTGGAATGCTTAGTGAAGTTCCTAGAACTCTTCCAAAACTGGCAAGAAGCTGAATTCTTTTGTTAGAGTAAGTTCTCCTAATGAGTTGAAGAGGGAGACCTTCAACCTGGAAGAAGGGAGGTCTACAACCTGCAATGGTTTAAGGATGACCACCATCTCTGGAACGCTTGATTCATTTCCTGGAACTCCTCCAAAACCAGTAAGAAGTTGAAGCTAGAGGAAGTGTCCCCAATTATTTGAAGAGGAAGAAAATCAACCTCACATCACTAGTACATTTTGGGGAAATTCTGACACTTGGTTCCGACACTTTTGACCAAATGTCGGAAATTTCCCCAAATTTTTTCAATCCCGCCTGAAACCGTCGCTATACCGACGTTTAGAGAAAAGTGTCACAATACCGACACTTAGACAAAGTGTCGCAATTGCGACGTTTGGAGGAAGACGTCGCAATTGCGACACTATGCCCCAAAGCATCGCTATTGTGACAGCTGCCTCCAAACGTCGCAAGTGCGACACAATGTCTAAGTGTCGCAATTGCGACGTTTGGAGGCATCTGTCGCAATAGCGACGCTTTGGCCGTCATCGGTATAACGACACTTATATGCCTTTGCGAAATCCGTGTCACTTATGGTGTATTTTTTATTTTCTTTTTCTTGAACTAAGTCTTATTTCCATGTGGATTGTGTAATTTCACTTGTATTTCATATTATAGAATGTGTTTGTTTATAAGATTATATGATACATGTGAGATAAAGGTTTATTATTTATCATATATAAATAAATTTTATCAATATTGTACATTTACACTTTTATGAGGTGATGTTATAAGTAAATTCATAAATATCTCTTTTTAATCCTCATTTTACTCCATGAATATGTTTGGAAATGAAATTTCAATATATTAATTTTCTCCTAACCTATGTATCATCAATATTGTACATTTACATTCTTAATTATGAGGTGATGTTATAGGTAAATCCATGAATATCTCCTTTTAATCTTCATTTTACTCCATGAAAATGTTTGGAAATGAAATTTCAATAGATTAATTTTCTTGCTATTATATGTTTTACAAATATGTGGTAAGGAATTCTCTCTTGTTCTTCTTAGAAATAATTATATATAATTTTTTTCTTTCAAAATAGATTAAAAAAATTATATGAGAAAAATTATTAACTCATCAATATGTGTGTGTGTGTGTTGTGATGAATAATTTCATAGTTCAACTTAATGGTTCATTATATAATCATGTGACCATCACCAATGATATATCTTAAAAAGCAACTGAAAAGCCATGTGTACAAAATCGATGTATACTCTAGAGAGTGGTTCTCATATCACTATGTAAATTTTTGTATGCTACTTCAACAAAATTATAAGATAAACTGTAATACACACCATATATGCACCATAACAATTGCCATACAACTAATTTGTTTTAGGCTACATGTGGCATTCTAGGGGTAAATTCCATATGATGTGTATATCAATCTATTAGGTGTTGGTAAGTTGCGAGTATATAAGAAATGATAAGGAATATCCATACATCATGATATTGTAATGTGATTATAAATTGTGTCTATAATTTCCATAAAATGTGTAAATGGTTTTTTTTTTTTAAATCAACACAATCAACCCTAAACAATGCTCATGATGTGGAATGTCATTGGCAAAACAAAAATGATGGTCACATGTCCCATTTCTATGGTAATGGTGATCATATATATGTTGTAGCGACACTTGATGAATAATTAAATAAATCTCAGAGTGTGACTTATTGTGCCATATTTTTTTAAAGCATGATTTGTTTTCCTAGTTTTTAGTAATTTGTTAACATATTTTATTCATTTGGAAAGCTAATTAATGATGCTTTAAGTAATTAGGACCTAATGAGAGATCATCTTCACATCTTCACTGAAATATATTTAGTAATTGTAGTCACTCTATGAACCGCACATGCATGCTACTTAAGAAAATTTGAAATATAAACTATAATACACATCTTATATCTGCCATAACAATTGTCATACAACTTATTTACTTCTAGATACATATGAAATACTTCAGGTAAATGTCATATTATGTGTATACCAATATAGTAGGTGTTGGTAAGTTATGAGGATCTAAGAAATGATAGGGTATCCACACATTAGTGCCCTGGTGAATTTTTTGCATAATTTTCTATTTGTTGTAATTTTGTTGCCTGGATTTGTTATAGATTTCAAATAATAGAATTATTTACCAATTGTTCTTTATAAAGAAGAAGTACAATAAGTAGTCACCTAAAAGTGAGCCATGTGAAAATATTGGTAACATGAGTAACCTGGTAAGCTGTAAATGAAAAGTGAATAACCTCCACTCACCAACAGGTGGCAGGCAGGGTTGGAATTTGGATTTCTCTTTACCCGTCACACAATTTTTTTTGACGTTTTGGTCATTATTTTTCTAGTCAATAAACGCTACGTTTAAAATTTTTCACTTCATTAATGACATTCTCGTAATAAATTAACCCTTCACCAATAAAAGTTTGATTAAAAAAATTGAACGCTCTTCCATTTTCTTTGGATTTTGGAGTGTGATATATCTGTGTCATGGAGTTTTAATACCTAAAGTTTCAAGAGAAATAACTGATTATTTTCAAGCTAATATTTCCTCAATATATGTTATGATCTACCAAAAATTACTTCAAAAAGAAAGTAACCTTCCAATATAAAGAAAAAAACATGAACGAGCTTTCCCTAAATTGCAATAAATTTATGTTTATTATCAATATTTCATAATCTGTCTTATAAAAATTGCATAATCAGACTAAGAACAGATCCTCAGTGCATTTTTTATTGTTTTTGTGATTAAAATAATGAGCCAAAGAACGCTAAGGCACTCAGAGAAATCAATCTATGTATTATTTATCACAAAATCATGTTGAGTAGTGGAGACTAAGCGCTAGATTTTTTTTTGTCCTCAATATCTCTATTAATTATGTCTATATGTAGTTATAAGAATAACAAGCCAAAGAAATTTCAGGCCTCCAGAGAAATTAGTCTCTGTGTGCATAAATTAATGATTACTATTGACTAAATGTTATACCATTTGAAATTGCTGAGCAAAATTAATCAGGCCATGATGTACCATTTGTTAGTATCTATTTTCTCATGTATGAAAGTTGATGTACCATTGAAAGTTTAATAATTCTATTGAAAGTTTAATAACTATAATAACCATATATATATATATATATATATATATATATATTTATTTATTTATTTATTTATTTATTTATTTTAAATTTAATGATTAATAATAATTAAATTAAAATTCTTAAAAGACAAAATAAAAGCCTAATAATCACGAACTATTATGATAATTTAAAAATATAGAACTCAGGCTGAACATAGTTACAAAGATACCAAGAAAAGAAGAGTGCATGTGCATGATAACCTCTTTCTTGACAACCTATGAATGCCATTCTCAATGAAGACTGAAGACTCAACTGGATTGGATTGTGTATCAAAACAGTAGGAATGAATCAAAGTTCAAGGAATGAATAACTTGATCGAGAAAATTTATAGGGAAAGGTAACTTGACTATCAATCTACTAAACCTCACTTCCATGATTAAAAAAACACCCCCACCTTCTTAATGGTCCCATCATGGTCCACCTATTGAAAAACAACCAACAAATATTATTTTTTATATATTTTTGCATGGCCATTGGACAATGATTTACTATGGTTTTCCTACTAAATTCCAATGGATGATTATACAAAAATATTGAGAATTATTTTAGTCTCAAGGCATAGCCAAGAGTCTTACTAGATAATTATAGATTACCTCTCCATTCGATGATTGTACATTTTTCATCTACTTTTTTCACGTGAGTTTCAGTTGATGCTAGATCTTTGCCTTCTATTTCTTTAGTGAAGCTAAGAGTTAACTTTGATCTTACATTAATAACTATACTTGCATCAATATCCATGCTTTTATACTTCCCCACTATGGTCAATGTTGATGTATGGCCTTGGCCCATTGATCTTACAATTAACTCACTATTCATATTCAATTTTCTCCAGTTTAGCCCAATAAAATAAGGAAAACAGAAAATGAAGTCTTGGTTTTTCTTTCCAGTGCTCCTACATAATACAAATACTCTTAAAAACCAATTAATATATAAATTGTCAGCATTCATGCTAAAATCAGTTTCAATTTTTTTAATGAATCTGCTTACAATTAATAGATTATATTGCTCACAAAATAAGAGATAATTTAGAACTATGATTTCACAATAATAAATTACCTTAGCAGTTCAAACTTCGAACATACCTTATGAAATTAAAATATGGCATGTTAATGAGCCAATCTAGTTTCCTCAGAGCCAATCTTGAGCTCGGCCTAAGTCTGAATGCCTTGAGAGTGTGAGTGTAAGGAACTAGACGCCTAAAGCTTTTATTTTGTGCTTGTGTAATTCACTGTTTGACCATCAAGCTAAGCCACCAGCTATATTAACACTACTTCATGTTGGGGCAGATTGGCATTCTAATTTTTTAGTGCTATAGTCGTACTTTTTCACTACTTCACTAATCACAACCTTGGAAGTTTGCAGGGCAATGGGCTTTATTCTTTCTTTGGTGTTTTATGTAAAAGAAAGGATTTGTGAACTTTTTGTAATAGGAAGGGGAAAACTAAATTGATTCTAATTTTAAAATATCAATAATGATAAGTGGTAATTCCTTTATTAAATTTTTTATTTTGAGTGAGCCAAAAAAGTAACTTTCCTTACTTTTTGAGTACAGCCTTGCAATTGCAAAGAGGACTAGTGTTGCAAAATTATTGGTAAGTGGAAATTAAAGGGCGTAAGAATTTTTTTGAAAAAATTTCAAACGTCAAAATTAAGTCTTCTATCCTTCCTAGCACGTCACAGAAAATGGGAATCCACAAATTCTAGTCGTTAAATACGTACAAAATGCCTTATTACGGGCAAAATGGAGGACTGTTCCTATGCTGCTACATGAGTTAGGGGTTCATGTGGCAGCAGGGAACCTTGTATAGTTTTTCAAGGATAGGAAAGGAGAATATTGTCAGTTAATCATCACATGAAACTTCATCACCATTTGAAAATTGTGTCCTAATTTGAAACAATAAGACTACCCAACTATTTCATTATTTAATTTAGATTGTTTAATACAAAAAAATATCCTAGATAACTTAAATAATGTAAGCACTTTTGCAAAAATTTAGTGGGGAGAACCTTCAATTACATTTATTTTGAAGATCCACTTGCATTTTAAGCCATTTTAATTAGTCTTTCATGGCTATTCTAGTAAAAATTTCAACCTCTTGTAGAAATTTGTTTGTCACTTTTATTAGAAATGAAAAAATCAAATGTATATAAAAATGATTTGAAATGCAAAAATCAAATGTGCGCTACATAAAAATGATTTTATTAAAAAATACATTAACGTCTGATATCAGCGCCAGACCCACCCTCACTTAACAAAGATTTGCCCTCGCATTTTCCGCCCCTCTTGCAGAATAATATTTTGCTCGCATTCGCTTCCCTTTCGCTCATCAAATATTCGCTCAGTTTTAACAGCATTTTTCCTCGCTCTTGGCGCGTTATCAAAGATTCGCTCTCAAAACATTCGCCCTCTCTATCTCTTGCGTAACAAAGACCGCCCCCCACTTCTTGCAGCGGTAAGTTCTCATCGAAGAGTTCTTCCTCCTATAGTAGGTTTAATTTATTTGGGGTTTTTTGCTAGTTCCATTGGATTGTGTTAGGCTATAGGTTCTCTAAGATGTCTTCTCCAATGTTATTTCGGATGAGTTTTGCAAGAGGATGTGTAAAGATGTGTTTGTGCTTGGTGATGAATTTGACCTCCACCAACAGTGAAGTTTAAGCTATGGATTTTAGTTCGACAAACTCATCCATCTCAACACCCAGTAACGAATTGCCCTTGGTCTGATCTATATTGAAGGTGAAGTGCAAAGTGGTAGAGAATGGGAGATCGAAAGTCATCAACTTTATCACAGAGGTAGTACTCCAGATCGAAAGTGATGAGCTTTAGTTCTCCAGATTTGGGGATTTTCTGATGACATACCAAAGGTCACATCCATACATCCATACAACCATATCAAGGTCAATGTTGAGATCATTCTCATATAGATATAGGTCACTGATATATAGGGTTAATATCATCATCAATATCCATGGAAACCGAATGGTTACAAAATCTGTGATTGTGGTTAGCTCATTTATAATTATTACCCATTTACAGTAGAGCACAGAAACACTAAATATGGCCCGAGCAGAGCCTTTACAACAGGCAATGGAATTGCAGCTGCTTCATCAATAACCAATAGCTCCACTTGAGAAAAATTTTCATAATCTTGGGGCTGGATATACTGCAGAGCAAACAATTGTAGTTATCATTCGTGCTCCAATATATTAATATAATTTTTACATTGAACTGAAGAAAGGGAAACAAGAAAATGCTAGCCATCATACAATGCTTTGACATAAGATTTTTGAGTGACATACTTGAAAAAAAGAACTCATCCACTAATATTTATAATCATTTGAGTTATTCAAGTTAAACACAATGTCAAGAATCAAGATTCAATACCCTCTATTATCTTCATCACCCAATACAAGATTTAAATTTTCCCAAAGAAACGCTTATTAATTTGGCAGCCATTATTTCTCCCTGCTTTAAAAACCCTACATTTAAATGAAAACAAGCATTGCATTTCAACTACAAAAATCTATTAGTGTTCAAGTGTACATGTGTGCATCACTTGTGTAGGGTATTCCTTTTCCACTTTCACATTATCCAATAATGTGTGCAGTATAGTTCATATTTTTTGTGATTTATATTATCTTGAAAAAGGAAAGGTAAATTATTTCCCATGGAAAAAGAAGGTTTTCCCTTTTTACTACTGGAAATGGTACAACAAAGTTCCATTTCTACTCGAAACTCCTATGAAACAGGAACCAAATAAAGGCCATGTCCTCAATGGACATCATTTGGCTTTGAAAATGGCCATTGCACCGTGTTGTTTCTTATATTACATCACGATAGTTTCTTAGGTCATTTCTTGTTTCTTAAGATGAAAAACAACCAAATAAATCGTGAATATCCTTTCAAGAAATAAATGACCATTTCTCAATCATATTTCAACTATTTTTTATTTTATTCAGTGGTTTCTTACTTTGAGAGAAATTTGACACTTTTATAAGGAATATAACATAAAAACACAAAATGGGAAGGAATTGATGAGGTAGATGACCTTTAGTTGTTGTCAATTAAGAATTGATAATACACTATGCATGTTCTGTACTACAAACTAGATTCCTTCCTGGAGTTAGGACACAGAGTATTGAATCAAAGTTGTAGTTTCTAACGTCTTGTATTGGTTCATCAATCTTGAAATTCAAACATTGCATGTCTTCATTGCTTCATGTTTGAATAATTTTCATTATATCGTACAATAGGAAATTAGGAATTATGATTATTATTACTTTATGGATCTATTAAGTTACTTTTAAGTTTGCATGGTTTAGTGTGAAATTATTCTTGTGTGCCCCTAGGCCCAGGTGAAGGAATGCCAAGGACTGAGAACCATAGTTTTTCAATGGTATTGTTTCTTATACCCAAAAACCCCTCAACATCACTTCTTATTAGTTCTTAACAATAATGTTGTAAACAATTTGAGAATTGATATACCAAAATCTTGCACTTCTCAAGATAAAGTCCTAAAGCTAAAGTGTGATACCATGTGTAATTCAATAGCCCCATTGTCACCTCACCAACCTCTTTTCACTTCGGGCTAGCTCTCCTCCAACTCAAGGGGGGTTCTCCCTAGTAGATGTTAGGGATCTAATGGCCCAACCAAACCAAGTCAAGAGCCCCCTAACTCTCTATTTTTACAACTATAAATCAAAATATTGAACAATAGGGTCAGACATGCATCCTGAAGACAAAATTGCCAAGGTATTTTTGGGTAATTTCAAAGGGAAAGTCCCCAAACACATATAATCAAGGAATTATAACGTGATTTCAAACATTAAATATCAACAAAAATTTTTAAAGGATATTGAAAGGAAAAAGGTGATGGAAGATAGAAAGTGCCTTACTTAAATGCTCTAAGGATTTTTCAATAGTTGCTCCAAAAGCTTCACTTCAAGGCCCTTCAATATCGTCTCCAACAATGCTATACCATCAACTTCAACAATGTTGCTCCAAAAATGTCCTCAAGGTCTTCACAACAAGTTTACTAGAAGTTGCTCCAACAATATATTCAATAAGGTCTTCAATGTCAACTCGTCTCTTGTTTGGGTGCCTTAATGTGCAATGACATGTTTCCAGGACTGAATTCAATGCAAGGCATATTTGAAACTCTAACTCTGTCCTCCGGTGTCTTATTAGAAATTATTTCAGTTTTCATTTTGTGTTTTCAAGTTAGATATTGTTTTCAAGTTTTTACATTTATAATTTTATTGCAATGTGGCAGACTGATCAGAGCAGTGCAGGAACAACCCCGAGACGGGATGATCGTGGAAAGAGGCCAGCGGAAGAACATGTAAAGTGCTATCATTGCTCTATCTTCAGGTATTTTAGTTATTTACATAATTGAAATAATATTAATTTTGTTCAAATATGCAAACACCTAGCCATGGTACGCCTGATGATTCCCTCTTTGAGGAAGAGCTTTCTTCATCCCTATCTCCAGTGTTCTTGTTGCGAAAAAAGGCATGAGATGCAAGGTCAGAATTTAATACTTTGATAGACGCGCCTCAAACACCTGAAACAGAAGAGAGGATAAAACATCTTATGAGCCAGCTAGAAAGATATCAGGTAATAATAAAAAGTCAAAAGGATATTTTTTTGTTCTGCATGAGATGAATTGTGATAGTTTGATTTTTAATTTTTACATTGACTAAACTAACAAAAATTTCTTTTGTATGTAGCGTTTTCTGACACTTGCTGAACCCGGTGTTGGTGGTAGTGGGACACAAGGGAAAAATATTGCCCAGCAACCCTCTCGTACACCTTCTATTCCTTTAGGTGCCAGCCAAGAAACACACCCTGCCCAAGCAGACACTCAGCCAATCGCTGAACCTGTTGGCAATGATGAGGCTGATATGGCCAACTACATTATTGTGTTTCTTGGAGCTACACGTGTCAGCTCCACAGGGACCATTAATGGCATGTTGTTGGTGAACGATGAAGGTGTCCCTATAAATCACGTACAACTCCCAGGTAAATTTTAATATTTTAACTATTTCATGTACTCTATTTAAAACATATTTATCATGATTTTTATTTTTAAATTAATGATAATATCTTTTTTTTCTATGTAGGAAACAATGAGTTCTACAGGTTTTTGGAGAGCCATGCATTGGTAATTTTTGGCCCAACCATATGCACAAGGTGGAATTCCCAAAATTCCAACCTGAAAAAAGAACTTCTAGATTATCTAGAAGCCCTTTTTGGGGTTGGCACATTTGACAGAACAGCGGTGGCTCGGGTAGCCGGAAAATATTTGAAATATTCCAGGGACACCTATAGGACGCAATTGCAATTTAACCCTAGATACGAGCATCCTCTCACAGTTCCAGAGAGTGAGTGGAGAGCACTCATCCATGACGGAAAAGAGAAAAGGGCAAAGAAAGAAGGAAAAATGCCAACTAGACCCGCAAGGTAAATTACAACTTTAATTCAATAGCTTTAATTTTCTCTATGTCTAAAATAAAAGTGTGCTACGTCATATATGACTTCAATATTTTGATGCTAGGTTGCCTGACACCTCAAAGGCAAACAAAGCTAGGATTGAAAAAAAGGGCCATCATAAGCTAGGCCATGGCGGCTACTTGAAATTAGCCGCAAGAATTGTAATTAAGTAGCTAAACATCTTATAATTAATTGTATCGCCTTCCAACGTTTTTGTAATCCTATCAAATATGATTAAAAATACACTATCATATGTAATGTAGGGTGATGACTTCGGAACAGAAACTACAGAGGAAGATAAAAATATCGCTTTCCATTTCGTCTATCAAGCCGTAGTTGAACGTCGCAAAAGCTTGGGGCAGGTCCCAAGATCCAGAATGCCTGATAAGGTAAAACATTAACCTTTCAATATGTTTGTTTTCGTCCATAAATTTAATTTCTAACAACTTTGTTTAAATCAGGGGAGCAGCACTACCGACGAGGCAAATAACCCAGTTTTAGAGCCAGATGTAGATGATCCTCACGTGCAACATGATCATTGTAGTGGGGACCAGGCCGACAATGCTACTATCAGTGAGGGCCGTGACGGTAATTAATTTCCACTTATAATTTTTTCTAATTATACCTTGATGGTTGTCCTTATAACGTTTTTTGTTTAAATGACAAAGAATGTTTCCCTTGAGGATCTTACCACCAGAGAGGAAGACAAGGCAATAGTCCCAACGGCGACAACTGGTGCACCAGGTAAATAATCTCATTGCAATTTTTTTTATTAATATTACCGAACTAGTTCAATGATATTTAAAAACTGACAATTAAAATTTAATATTATCTGCTTTTGTAGGCGATGCCCCGTCATTGGATGAGCCCAGACATCGTGAATACGCAACTAGGTCAGCAGTGCGGGTCGAAAGGCACGAAACAGGAGCAGAGCACGATGATATTGATGATGTAATTAGGAGCTTTAAAAATAGGAAGAAGAAAAAGAAAAATTGACAATGTAAAATATTGTATTATTATAAGACAAACGTTACCATACTTGGAACGTTTTTTGCGTTATATAAAAAACTCATTTATCATACTATTTTTATGTCAAGCATTAATTTCAATGTTTCCTTGCATACTTTTTGTTGAATTGTTTTTTTATTAGTTATTGAATATTTCTTTTATGCTCATGAAAGTAAAAAATGAAATATAGATTGGGTATTGGGGAATTGAGAGTGATGTGAGGGGGGTGGGGTAGGGGCCATAAGAGCTTCCACCTTCACGTGGTTGGCCATGTTTAGTAGAGAATAATTTATTGGAGCGATTTAATCTTGGAGCAAACCTCCCTCGATCCAACATAGCAACAAAAAAGTCATCGTTGACTTAGTTGCTACTCTTTCAGATCGTGGGAGGCTTCTTCCAAGTTCATGCGACTCCAATAAATTTTTCTTGAAACGAAGAGGAGCTTATTCAGGTATGTTTTGACATTTTCAACATATGTTCTAACATTATCATAAGAATGCATCTTAGAGTAAAAAATACTACATCAATTACTTGTGTTTATTGTATAGATAATGATGGATTTTGATTGACTTGGCAGTGCAGGTACAAATCCTCTTGCATCATGAGCAATACAACTTGTCAACCAGGGTCATGTCTAGGATATTTTTGCTTGTGCGCTTGACCAGGTTCGTAATGTCACATTTTGTAAGTTCCTTTGCAGTTCATAATTCAATATTAAGCTTGTTCATGATTATTATCTAGGTTTTTTGTATGTGTTTTTTCATCTATTTGATTGTAAGCAACTCTGCATGTTTCCGTTGTTCACTATGATTTCTCCATTTACCACTCCCAGGATGAATCCGAATTTATTATTACATAGGTTACTTTATTGTTACTATGATTTCTCCATTTACGATTTCATAGGTTACATCATGTAAAGTTGTCAATCTCAGGTTGGTGATGAGCTTTAGTTCTCCAGATTTGGGGATTTTCTGATATTTTCTCTCTCATGTCATTCCTGCATCACCTCGTTGTTTGAGCGTGCCAATTGTCTACCACTTGTACCAATTGGCACATGTCAATCTCTGAGTGGTGCCACATTTCACCTATTTTCGGCCCACTTGACCACCTGAAAAACTCAAATCCACACACCATGTGTCTTTATCATGGAGTGCCACATTTCCTAGATATTTAGGCCAATAAGCATTCTGTTATGAAAGAGATCAATTTTTTTCGTCAACACTTCTTATCTAGGCATGACACCTGTTACTTGTTTAATCTGATAGTCACAGTCTCTCAGGTTACCTTCTAGGTTTGAAATACCACTGGTTTCTGGTATATTTCTATGGAATCAGTCTGAAAATACCAGCAACAATCCACACACCTGCAACCATTGATAGACCTGCCATTTTAGTAGCTGAATTTCCGCAACTGCCAATACACCTGCCATTTTAGTTGTTGCATTTCAGCAACTGCCAATACACTTGCCGTTTCATTATCCTGGACTCTGTGTATGCATATTTCTCATATAATTTTATCACGAAGTTGGCTGCAGTGCTTTGACATGCCTTTGAATATTTTTGCAGGTTAGAAGACATTTCAGGCCAGAGCTATTGAATAGACTTGATGAGATAGTTGTATTTGATCCTCTTTCTCGTGATGAGCTCAGAAAATTTGCTAGACTACATATGAAAGATGTAGTGATTCATCTTGCAGAGAGAGGTGTTGCTTTAGGGGTTACAAATGCTGCTCTAGATCTTGTTCTTTAGGAATCCTATGATCCTGTAAGTAATCACTTTGTTTTTCTTTCTTTCTTATTCAGAGTCTATCTTGCCAGGGGATGTGCCCGTTATGGTTTGTTATGAGACCGTTGTCAATTTCATCACTGTCCCTCATAATATGTTTGATTGTGTTTATAAATAATAAACAATTATTACACCAAACAATAAAAAATTAATTGTACTATGAGTAATATGATATCTTGAAATAATTCTCATTATAATTTCATAACCTTTGCTCTCACTTGGTGGTGTTTGTATCACTAACTGTGTCTTCTTTAAAATTATAGTTACAGCAAACAATGAACAATCAACTGCACTGTGAGTGATATCTTGTAATAATTCTTATTATAATTTCCTAACCTCTACTCTCACTAGGTGTCTATATCACTAGGTGTATCTATTTTAAAATTATAGTTTCAATGGTAGATAAATTGTTATCTTAAAATTATAGCTTTGATGGTGATACCTTGTGATTGATAATGCATTTTGAAGCAGCTTTGGCTTTGACTAATATAGTCTCAGGAACCTCTGAGAATACAAAGGTTGTGATTGATTACGGGGCATTGCCTATATTTGTGGAACTTCTTACCTCTGGGAATGATAATGTTCGAGAATAGGTAGCACGTTTATTTTAGAGGCATAAAATTATTCTTCCCAACTATATTTATATGTCTGTAATTTTGGAATTTGATTTAAAAAAATAGTACCCAACTTTGAGTTCAACTGGTGTTCGTGTAAGGCTATTTGGGCTTTGGGAAACATTGATGGAGACTTTGCAACATTTATGGATCTTTCCCTCAGTCATGGAGCTCTGAGGCAGGTGCTTGCCCAGTTGAACGATACTGCCAGAATTTTAATGATAAGAAATGCTGTTAATAAGACTGGCTAAATTTTTTTGTCGTGATACCCCAACCACTATTCCTAATGGTAAGCGTAATAAATTTTCTACCTTCTTCTTCTTAGTTCGCACATACCGTAGATTTTTTTACAGACCTCGTGTGCTTGGTAGATTTGGACGTAACATGGACCTAGCGCTTGTCTGGTCACAATTGGCTACTGTGTTTTACAAAATGCTCGTAAATTTGCCTGCGTATCACCCTTGCTTGCAATTATCGATTATCAGTCACATTCAAAAAAATTCTTTCGTAGCATTGCTGAGCTCTTTGTAGGTGAATTTCCGAGGCAATTTCACAATATTTGAACTAAAATTTTATGTCCTTTTCAATACTCTGCACTTGTAACAGAACCAGACAAACAATCTAGTGGCTAATGCAACAACAACAACACCTCCTATTGCAATGCCTACAATTCACCCTCTCTGCACACATGAATGACTATGGCACCCTCTTTTGTGAACAGGTACTGGTTTCCATTAGGATCGTGGAATTCAACATCCAAAATAGTATCAAATTCCACTGCAATAGTATTCCCTGGAGAGGGCAACAGTTCATTGAGACCTATTGGACTCATCACCCCCAAATAGCCTCCAGGCCTACCCAGAGTGTGATCATCTGGAGAAATAACAAATGCTGATCCATCCCCAATTGAAACAAGAACAGGACCCACATTGGTTATAGAAAATGAGAAACATGTTTTGAAAGAAGAAGAAACTTTTGTATTAGGGTCCAGAAATATAATTGGTCTATTGTAAAATGCCCTACCTGCACTTAAAATTGGTACTCCCAACTCCATGCTAAGGCTCACTGTGTCATTCTTCAGATGAGCATCTTAACCTGAAGTTTGATTCCAAAAAACCCAAGTCCCCTGTTCTATGCCCAAGACCTCTATTACAACGAGTAGAGTTCTGAGCGAAATACTTCATAATAGGAAGCAAAAGAAACATCGCAAAATTGCTCACTTTATACTGATAATTTTCTGTGCGAAAATTTAACTGCGGACAGTAAAAACATAATATCAAACAAAACCAATCCACAATAGAATTTGAACATGAGGATTTATAACCAGAGAAAACCCTCTCCAGGTTAAAAAAATTCCAGAATGGCTTTAAGATTATACTAATGAGCGCTTACAACACCATAGCAATTATTGTCACAATGAAATCTGCTGGAAGCAAAGCCCTTGTACATTTTCTACATTTCCACAGTGGAAGCAAGAATCTTGCTATCTCTCATGATCTGGTTCTGTGGTCAGATCCTTTGCTATGGCTGTCTTGTTCTGCTAAACGTGAATCTGTCTTATTTTTGGCTCTGGTTCTCATTTAGGATCGTGGCTATCTGATCTTGCTATGGCTTTGACTATACAAACTTTTTCAATAGGAAAATGTTGACTCTGCTATATATAGGAGCTTCAATGGGTGCTCTCAAACTACTCTACTATAGTAGTTTCACTCTCAATGGACTTCTATAGCAATTGGCACCATCAATCTTCTTTGTTACAATGATGGCTCACGTCAAAAAATTGTGCTACAACCATTGGCACCATGAATCTTCTCTCTGCTTCGTCAAATGGTTGGCACCATCAACTGACTTTGCGCTCCTCATGGTGATGACAATGGCAAACACTTTTTGGGGCATCTTTGTTTTGTCTCTGATTCAAGGCAGAACTATGTTGGCCTTGTTTTTTTAGTCCTTGGAACTTAGTTCTCTCATATTTTACTTCCTATCCCCAGTTTTCTACCAAGAAAGAAATAACTTCACGATATCAAAATTGACTATTTTTGGCCATTTATCTTTAGTAATTGTACAGCTTTAATTTGGTGCATTCGTACAGTATCTGAAGAGCACTCTCAAGCTGTTATTCAGTATTTTAGCATAACTACTACATTTAACTGCCATGCTCTAATATTTATATCAACCATAAGTATTCTTAAGGTAGTTCCACGTTTGTGAAGCAGAAGGAATGCTTCTGACAGCTTCTTATCATAGTGGTACAATTTTGTTCGCAGTTTATCTTTTATAAACCTCCAATTTTCCAAACGTAGTAGAGACTACAGTTTGCATCTCAAATTTTGGACAAATCTTTTTAGTATTCTACAGAAAATGCATTAAGAATATAGTGCTGTGTCTACTAAGCAGAAATAATTGTTGTATTGAGTCATCTAAACATCTTGACATCCTCGTTTTATATTCCTTTTCTGTTTTCGCAAAGTTTCCTCTGCTACGGAAAATGTAATTATATTAATTTTTTTCCATCGATATACGGATTGGATCTAATTAGATGTAAACCCTTGCTATAGTGGTTATTTGAATGGGTTAGAATGTGCATTGTTATTTTTTTCTTTTGAAATACATGCATTACCACTACGCGAGATCTTTGTATTAATTTTGAAATGTTGAGATCTTTGCATTGATGTTGCCTCTGCTTGGTGGTGTCTCTGAGATTGAGCTGATCCAAAGGCAATGGATGTGCATCAGCGGTCGATTGCTCTTTTCTAGTACTGTAATCCAAATCCTCTAGCATGCAAACAGGTGCCGCAGCAATTATATCTAGGATTGATCGTTTTTTTCTCACCTTCACTTTAGGCTTGGAAAACTTTGTTCTAGATTTTTTAGCATTTGACTCACCTGATAGACAGTGATCTATGTGGGCATTTAAGGCTATATTGGATGTAGATGAGAAATATCTACAAACATGACAAACCTTTGGTATCATGGCCTCTGGAAGAGATCCCGGATTCCCAAATTCTTCGTTCTTCCCAGGATCTGCCTTGCTCTTCTCCAAAGTTTGGATCTGCCTTGTAGGCTCCTGCCTCTTCTACACTGCTTGAATTGGAGCACCTCCATTATGATATCAAATCATCCGCTACTATTAAATGACATAGGTCGCAGATGCTTTGATAGACTTGCCTTTTGGGCACTTCACCGCGAACCAAGTTTTAAAATGTCACAACCCACTTGATATTTATCCCTAGCAAAAGTGTCACATGTGAAGATCAGGCTTTTGATGAAGCGAATAACTTGGTAAAGAGAATTTTTGATTACTTATCTATTCGGCCCAACAATATAGATTTTGATGCACTACCATTTTTAACCATGTGATGAAAAACATACAAAAAACTATGTTTTTAGTGAAATTTGAGTTCACAAGAATCGATGCCAGTCAAAATCTAGACCTTGCTCCCAGCTTACTGGTAAAAGGTGGTACTCATATTTCATGCAAGTAATGGAATGCCTTTTTCATTGTTTTATCTCATCTTATTCGAACTTCCAAGTCTAGCATCAATGATTGTATTATGTTTCAGAAAAACGGTATTATTCTTTAGAGAAGTGTATCTACTTCTTATTATACTTCTTAACTTCCAAGTCTAGCATCAATGATTATTTTATGCTTCACACATAATCTAGTTTTCATTATACTCCTTGAAACATTTTTTATTAGTTGAATGAGACAAACTTAAAAGGAGTAAGCTAATATATTAGAAAAAGGATTTCTATCACAAATCTAAGATTCTTATAGGAATTCAATGGAAATTTCAGGCATAACCTGAGTAATCTTCAGTGTCTACAAATTTTGACATCCAGAGAGAAGTTTGTTACAAAATTAAGCAGCTCCTACTTGAAAACATGTTGACGTTGATGCGTAGCAATCTCCTTCATTTATATCCATGTGTTGGAATATTTGAAAATTCCAGAATAACAATGGAGAGAGTAATAATATCCTCTTCTAACACAAAGAAAATATTGAAAGTTCTTCACTAGAAACAGAGTTCAACACTTTCAAAAATTTCTATTCCTTCAAAAAAAATTATTACAAATTCTTCCTCACTAAGAGGGATTACAAAATGTGACTGCTGCAAAACGCAGTGCACTCAAAATTCTTCTCCGTCTCTAAAACTACGCACTACTGTGCTCTTCAAAACACTTACACTGCTATTGTGTGTAATAATAAACTTTACAACTACATTCCAAAACAGGCTCACAGCCCTTTTCTTTTATATGCAACGCATATATTAAAAACATAACAAAACTATGCAAATAACAAATCTATTAAAATGCTCCTGGGGTCCACAATTTATAAATGTTTTAATATATATATGAAATATATATATATATATATATATAACATATATACGTCACATTTAAAACAAAATATTACCAAAACCAGTGTGGGACCTTAACAAACAATAAAACTATTCCGCCGCGCGTTATATAAAACATATAACAAAACCTTTGTCAAAACTTCAAACGAACCCTTTAGCCGTGGAGCCCGCCGGACTTCAAACGGCGATAAACCATAATTCAAACCAAATTCATGTTCCAAAATAGCCTGTTGACGTCGGCCAATTTTGTGACACGAAAACCAAATGAATTCCGCCCTAATCTTTTGCGGGTCCGAATTTGGGCTGGCGTATGGAGAGAGAGTTGTGACGCGAATTTCTTATCAAATTCGCCCTAATATTTTTTGGGTCTGGATTTCCACTGTGCGAGCAACCCAAACAAAGATCCGCTCCAATCAATTTCAGCCACGTGTCCTCCTCTGGCTTGTCATATCAATCGCATTAAGTTTTAACGTTGTTCAAGATCGGACCTCCACTCCTGTGAGCGATTCCGCATGCTCCAATATGCTCCAGCATTCGGCTCTCATCAATGAGAGATTTATGATGGGCGTTCTTCGATGCCACTGCAGTCGGGTTGATAAAATGGAGTTTCGCTATGGTTTCTTAGACGATCCGCAACCTTTGAATTGAAGATGCTCTCTGGTTGCGGGGTTACACTGCCTACTCACTGTGACGGGAAGGAGAAGCCAACTGAACTACTGCTTAGACCTTGGTGCAAATCTGCATTTCTCTCGGTCTGGTTTGTGTCTGTTTTCCTCGGTTTCTTGGAATCCTGCTTCTCCGTCTCATCTTGTGCCCACTGCTGAGACTGCACCCATGCCTCACCTGCATCAAAGGATGTGTTGCCGCAGGGGTAGAACCAGAGGCCAACCCTTTTGCGCTCCCTCTAGCCCCTCAACCGAGTCGTCTTCCCACTCCAATGATTATTACGCAGGCCGCTATCCAAACACTAGAATTGGGCGAGGTCGGGTTCTAGGATCTAGCCACCGTATGGGCTCCCCTGCTCCTCATTTCCCCACCGCTTCACCTTCTCCCACAATGCGCACTGCACTTTTTTCCTTTAATTTCTCTCTGAACCGCCCACAAATCATAGCTTCAATCACCGTGGTTTTCCGTGAAGAGGCCCAAGTGGAGGAACAATGCACCCATCCGGCGGGTCTGAGCTCAGAAAAAGCCCAGCTTTCGGGCCTTCAGGAGGGGAGCGGTGGCGTGAATGTGCAGGAACCGGATGCTCAGGTTTGTAGGGCTTGTGATGTGGAGATAATGCCTGGAGATCCTGGACTTTCTGTTTCTAAAGTTTCTCCCACCATGGACAATGACATGTTTGTCGAAGGATGGTGTCGAATTGTCGAAGAACCACCAGATGAGTAGCTGCTTCTCTTTGGTTTTGTTTTCTTGCTTTGAAACCCACTTAATTGGGCATTTTTTTGCTTATATTACTGTGCTAGACCTCTGTTTTATTTTTGAATTCTGTAAACATTGTAATCGTCAAAGATATCAAACGATGGTTCCCCTGCGTGGGCAATGCAACGACCTGAAAAACGTTCAAGACTGGTTTCCCTGTATGAGGGCAGTCTTCTTTTTTGATTTTTTGACAAATTTGCCATAATTCTGGGCAATGTTTTTGACTTCGGTCATGTTGTAATTTTATTCCCACTGTTAATATATTAACCTTACTTAGAAAAAAAAAAAATTCCCTGTTTCTATTTTAAACCTGTTTTTTGAAATACAGAGCCATGTTTATATGATTGTTTATAGTCGAAGCGCTGCGGGGTGGTTTATTATATTAATATTTCACGGTCAAATTATGTTCATAACAATTGGAACACCCACAATTCATAACAAATATTGGAGATTTACTGTCCTATTTTAAAGCTTCATTTTTATGTTTGCCGAAGGACGGTGCCGAATTTTCGAAGAACCACTGGATGAGTAGCTGCTTCTCTTTGGTTTGGTTTTCTTGCTTCGCGGCCCACTTAATTGGGCATGTTTTTGCTTATATTACTGTGCTGGACCTCTGTTTTATTTTGTAATTCTGTAAACACTGTAATCGTCAAAGATATCAAACGATGGTTCCCCTACGTGGTCAATGCAACGACCTGAAAAACGTTCAAGACTGGTTTCCCCGTATGAGGGCAGTCTTCTTTTTTGATTTTTTGACAAATTTTCCATAAGTCCGGGCAATGTTTTTGACTTCGGTCATGCTGTAATTTTATTCCCACTGTTAATAGATTAATCTTACTTAGAAAAAAAAAAAGTTTCCATGTTTCTATTTTAAACCTGTTTTTTGAAATACAGAGCCATGTTTATATGATTGTTTATAGTCGAAGCGCTGCGGGGTGGTTTATTATATTAATATTTCATGGTCGAACTACATTCATAACAATTGGAATGCCCACAATTCATAACAAATATTGGAGATTTATTGTCCTGTTTTAAAGTTTCATTTTTTTTTTAAATTGAACCCGCCGTCGGTATACCGATGCTTTGTAAGCGTCGGTCTTCTGACGTTTTGAACGATTTCCATTTTCGTTGGTCTTGTGATGTCCATCGATATTGTGACAGTTCTTCCTAGTGTCAGTATTGCGACGCTTTTGGAATGCATCGGTATTGCGACACTTCTGGAAAGCGTCGGTCTTGTGACACTTTTGTACGGCGTCGGAATTGCGACAGCTTAAAAATGTTGGAAGAGCGACAGTATAAAAACGTCGGAAGAGCGACGTTCAAAACTTCGGACCACATTTCATCGGAATTGCGATAGTTTACAAACGTCAGAAGAGTGATGGTATAAAAATGTCGAAAGAGCGACGTTCAAAACGTCGGACCACATTTCGTCAGAATTGCGACAGTTTACAAACATCGAAAGAGCGACAGTTTGGGAAACATCGGAAGAGTGACGCTTGTTTGGAAGCAACGGAAAAAGTGTCGGTAGTGCGACACTTTGTCAAGGCGTCGGAATTGTGACGTAATGGTGAACCACGTTTTTCCCATCCTCGAACTGTTGCTCTTGCGACGACTATGTGTCGAAATAGCGACGAAGTGGCCGTCGGAAATTGGGCCAAATTTTCTAGTGCATAGATGTTTTAAGGCTAACCACCAACGAAAGGCATGCTCATGGGCATCTGTGTCTTTGGCTAGTTAGATTAAGAAGTCACTACTTGACTACTTAAGGAGTAAGCCTTACACATCATAGCTCATTTCAAATTTTAAGGGGGTTGTTTGAGTGGTGGTATGGCTTTCTCAAATATTTTGAAATGATTTAATGTTCTTTAAGACTTTCATGCATTTGGAAATTTGTGGCAAGTATAAATTGTGTGGGTAAAAGGTAGTATAGGGAGAAGAGTATACAAGTGGAAGAAGATGAATAACTGGTACCTATTTCAGGAAATATTCCTATCCTAAATCAGTCACACATCTATGATGATGGTTCTTTACACAAACTCTTTTTATGCAAAGTGAAACAACATTCATAAAATAGATTACATGTATAAATCATTCCACAAATCCTTTATGAAATATTCACTAACATGTTCTATTACACACATATAACTTGCAGAAAACTTAAAGAAGATAATTTAATTTTAAATCCTTTAACAACTTCTCACTCACACTTTACTAGTTGTTGCAATTCATATTTTAGAAGAAATTAAGAAAGAAAAGATACACACCACACATTAGATGTTCCTTGAGTCACAAAATCCTCCATCATGAAGCAAAAATGGTTTTTTTTAATTATATATTCAGTCTTCAGGTAGACCAACATCCAACCTGAAAATAGTATTTACAAGTGCTATATATAGCAGGAGAGGAACCAAATCCATCTCTTCTAAAAAGAAGGAAACATTAATTCTAACATAACATAGGTGTCAAAAGACATTACAGCCTTATCTCATCGAATCTAACAGAAAGGATAGATGGAGAAATGAGAAGAGAATACTTATGGACTTGAATGTTGAATGTGCTGTCATGCTGCCCTTTTTCCTGTTGAATTATCTCCTTGTGTCTTGGGTCTTTAATAACCATGTAGCTTCATTTAATAAGACCTCCAACAACCTCATAACCACCTCTCACCATCACTTGTATTATCCATTTGGTTATGGGTTCATATTCATCCTTAACTGGCTCGGAAAAACTTGCTAACAGGTGTCAAAATTCAGTTAAAATAGGTGTTGCTGGAAATTCTAGTAAAAACCTGTAACTGTGCAAAATTTGGAATGCTACTGGAAATTCCGGTAGCGCTCTGTTTATTTTTCAAAATACACAGAAAATGCTGAAAATTTTGTGCTAACTTGTATTCTATGAAACTTAGGCTGTTGTTCAAAATTGTGACTGATAAGTAAAAAGGAATTTGTACTAAAAACCTTTTTACCTTTCCTCTATGTGTGTTTCAGCTTCAACTAGTTTATCTAAATCAGTTTTGTTGTTAGCAACTGATGTTCTAGATCTAGTTGCTCTTGTATTTGCCTCCTTGACAGGGTCTTTGTCCTCCTTAGAACCCTTTTGTGTTTTTCTTCTTTTTGAGGGCTCTGAGTGTTGTTTTGAAGGGGTTAGGTTATTCATTTTATTCATGGATTTCTATGATTTCTCTGTCTTGAACCTTCAATTTTCTCTTCAACATCAATGACTTATGTCATTAGGCTTGGCTTGTGTAGAGCCTTAGACTTAAGCCTAAAATTATTGTTGTCTCTTGTATGCCTCTTTCTAGTGCTAGCAATAGGTTTAGCTTCTTCTTTCTTCTTCTTACTACTGATTTCATAATGAGCGTCCTTGAGGAGTTCTTCATCTGATGGTGTAGGCTGATACTCTTTCTGCAAAATTTTTCTGAATATGTGCTTCCCCAATTTCTGGTAGCACCTACGCTTTTGATTTATCTGCTGCTGTAGACCTTCCTCTTATGGCTCTAGTGTAGACAATAGGAAATGGAGGAACACGAGGTACTATTTTCATGGACTTGGGTTTTCTTACTTAGCAGCGCTCTCCTTTCCCCACCTTTCTTTCAACTTTGCATGCAAAAACTTTTTCTTTCTTACCTTTGGAATTCTTATGAATGTTTTATTTTTGGGCCTTTCCCTTTCTTTTTCTCTTTGTAGGCTCGGGTTTTGGTTGTGGAACTGGAGGTGTAGGTGCAGGTTGGCCTTTCCTATAGAATAAAAAGTGATCCCAAGTCTAGTTTCTCTTTCCTAGCTCTTCTTCCATTAGAACTTTGATCAAAGCTTGATGGTACAAGCTATACTCAAAAACATCAGCATGAGTCTGAACCCTTGCTGACATCTTGGTCGGGCTTTTCAACAAGAAAAATGGCAGATTCAATGTCTTCATCCCTGCAATATGAAAAATAAATGTCATGTGATAGAGGAATACCATTGTATACCTCCTTTCACATGTAAGGTATATCTTGATAAGCTTGATAGCTTCTGCCCAGTCATCCTTAAGGTAGCTGCTTGGGATGCCTTTTTCCCAGTTTGGATCCCTGTGAGCATATTTGAAGAAGCTATTGAGATCTCCTCCTGTAATAACTTGTCCTTTGAGCCACCTTTATCCTTCCTGAGGAAGGTTAAAGGCTTCAACAATGGAGTCTTTAGAAAATTGCAAAGTGAGGCCATAAATTGTAGCCTCCTGCCCATTAAAAGAGTTATCTAACTCTAGGGATACTCCTCAGTGAGATCTCCTTAACCTGGTGCAAAGAGGATACCACCCTAAGTCCATAAAAAAACTTCTTACCCTCAAATTGGCATCAACAAAATCTGCACCTTGTGGCTCTATTCGATTTATTCTACCACGTGTTTTAGTCATCTTTAGAAAAATAAATGCATATGTGTCCTGCAACTGATAGGGGGAAAAGTAGGGGAGGTTTACCTTATAGGTGTGGCCTGTATTCACCTTTGGAATCTTGTCTAAAATCCAGACTCCTTCTTGAACTATGACTCTCAGCAAATTCGAATCCCAGCAACTAACTTTGAATGACAAAATTCTTATTTTTTAGGTGGTTTTAATACTAAAACTTGGTCCATTACCCCATCCAAATCGTCCTCCATTATTGAAAAAATTATTTACCATGATGTGCACCATGTGTCACACCATCACCACCTTCAGTTGGTTTTTTTTTCATATGAGAGCTCCAGATGGCTTATGGAAAGTGCGTTTATGACTTGTAGTCACCTCTGCAGTCTTTGTTGTTAATTGGCTGAAATTTTTGGCAACATTGTTGTGCAGCGAACCAAACAATTATGGCATGTCGTGTAATCACTGCGATCTCTTAGATCTGGAAAAACACGTACCTAATACATGGATGACCAACTTGGCATAGATAGGCGTGACGGGTAACGGTTCAGTCAATAAATATGGATGACACATGTGGCTCAATGTATACAGTGACTTGACCTTAGCTAATTGACTGTAATACGAAACCTATCACGAGATCCCTAAATATTAAAAAATATTTGATGCGTATTAACACTATGACACGTGGTATAACTAAAGTGGATGCACTTTTTTCGTTTTATTTTAAAAATAGAGTATGCTTCCGGAAATTGCGGTAGGATTGGAAAAAAAAAAATAACAGACTATCTAAAAGACTAAAAACTGGTGCTTCCGGAAATTCCGGTAGCAACCAATTTTATTTTTTTTGAATTTTGAAATTTTTTTGAACTTTAATCCTAAAAATAAAACTATGGAATGCACTCATGATTTAGCAAAGAACTGTGCTAACAGTGCCTCCATCGGGGATAGAGCTCTCCTTGTGGGGCTCTAAGAATATTTTGTAGTTTCAGTGCCTTTTCATTAGGCTATGGAGTCTTATTATGAAACACACCAGTATTTACAATGAACTTAGGCTACCAACAGCCTTAGTAAAATAATTTTTTGAGAAAGCACCTATTGAATGGGCCTCCAAACAATTATGCTCCATCAAGATGTTGCAACTCAAAAGTGTTGTTCTATAGAATGTTTGAGATTCTGAAAGGACCAAGCCATAAAGCATCAAATTTGGAATGCTTACGTGGATATTGATGTTGTGCATCCCACTTTAACACTAGATCTCCAATCTGAAAATCTTCTTTTTTAGTTCCTTTATTAAAAAATTTCTTTACAACTTGCTGATATTTTCTCACCAAATAATATTGATGTTCTCGCTTTTTTTGCACTTCTATGATTTGATAAACTCTCTTGGTCATGTCATCTGGCTCAACTTCTTGATCTTGCAGAAATTTAGCTACAGGAATGGCTAATTGAACTATAAAAACAAAATCAGTTGCATAAACCATTTGAAAAGGTGATGTATTAATAGACTTTTTGATTGTCACCATGTCTGCCCATAAAGAAAACTTTAGTTTTGAATCCCAGGCTTTCTTGTTTTGCTCCAATATTTTGGTGATGATTATTACCAAAATTTTGTTTGATGATCAACTAAACCATTCCCTTGGGGATAGTAAGTTGTAGAGTGAGTGAGATGAATGCCATAATCCTCACAGAAATTTACTAATGGAGTGGCTTTAAAAGCAGCTGCATTATCTGCTACTAACCTTGATGGACATCCAAATATAGTTATGATTCCCTCCAGAAAATTAATAATAACTTCATGAGTAGAATTCCTGGTAGGTATTTCTTCAATCCATTTGGTGAAGTAATCAGTTCCAACAAGAATCCAATGATGTTTTCCACTTGAAGGTGGATGAAATTCTCTAATAAAACCTAAGCCTCATTGTTGAAAAGGTGCAAGAAAAACTATGGGCTTGAGAGGCAAAGACTTCAAATGTTTCTTGCCAATGAAATTTTGACATTTTTCACATGCTCTTACCTCAGCACATACATCAGAAAACAAGCTAGGCCAAAAATAACTAGCTCTCAATATTTTGTATGTAGTAGTTATCCAATAGTGATGTCATCCACACACACTACTATGCATATCAAAGATAACTTTCTTAGACTCATCTGGGTCAATTCATCTCAAAAAAACTCTTGCAGGATCTTTCCAATATAAACAATTATATTTAATGCATACTTTAACAGTTTTCAGCTTCAAAGATCTTACTCTACTTTTATCATAATTTGGAGGAGGTTTAAAATGATGCAGAAAATAGATGATGTCCTTGTACCAGCTACATTTAGAAAGCTTTATATCCACTACCATGTTATCTATAGGTTCAGAAATTTCCCCTTCAAATTTGTCATCCATGAAATTCAAGCCTAAAACTTTACTATTTTTTCAGCTAGTAATTTGGCTAATCCTTGAACTTTGATTAGTTTAGTAGGTTTTATCTCTAAATCAAACTCAAGAACTTTAGTCACCCACTTGCTTCTTTTTCTATCAATATCATGTTGAACTAATATCTCTCTAAGAATAGATGAAGGTACATAATAAATAACTTAAGCATGCATGATATAAACTCTAAAAGCTTTCAGAGCTTTCACTAATGCATAGGCATGATTTTCCAACATGTCATACTTCAATTCTGCATCTATAAGAGATCTGTTGAAAAATGCTATGGGAGCTTCCTTATTTTCTGAATCTTTTTGTAACAAAACAACAAAAATAGTATCTTGTGAGGCAAATGAGAAGATCAAGAAAGTCTTTGAGTATTCAGGGCTTACCAGCTGAGGCACTTCAATGATGGATTTTTTGATCAAATGAATTTTTGGATTCAATGGTCCACTTGACTTCTTTGTCCTTCTTCAACATGCAATTAATATGCTTCGCTACTTCAGCAAAATTTGGAATAAACCTTCTTAAGGAATTGATCTTACCAAGGAAAGATTGAACCTTTTTCTTGGATCTTGGAAGTGTTAAATCTTGAATTGAAATCACTCTCTTAGGATCAATTTTCACTCCGTATTTAGAAACTATGTGACCCAACACCTTACCTTCCTTGAGAGAAAAATGAGACTTCTTTGGATTCAATTATATACCATATTTTCTAAATTTAACAAATACTTGTCTCAAGTGCAAAATGTGTTCTTGATCTGAAGTTGAATAAACTATAATATCATCTAAATAGATGAACAATAATTTGTCCTTTTCTCCAATGAATGAAAATTCCAGAGCACGCTAAAAAGTATCTCCGAAATTCATAAGCCCAAATGGCATCTTTGCATACATGAATGTTCCCCAAGGAGTAGTGAATGTTGTCTTCTCTCGGTCTTCCGGCCAAACTGAAACTTGATTTTACCCAGAGAAACCATCTAACATGGAAATTATGTTTGAACTAGTTACCTTTTGAAGAATATGCTCCATCTTTGGCAAAGGATAATTATCTTTCTTGGAGCACTTGTTAAGATTTATAAATCTACACATAATCTGACTTCACCACTCTTATTCCTTACTAAAACTAGATTAGCAACCCATTATGAGTATCTTAAAGGAATGATGATTTTAGCATCCAAACGTTTCTTAACTTCCTTCTCCATCATTGGTAACAATAGTGGATTGATTTGCCTTAATTTATGCCGGAATGGCTTAGTACCATCCTTCAATGGTATCCTATGCTCAGTGATAGTTGTATCATATGTATTAAGATATTCATATTTCTAGGCAAAAACATCAAAAAATTAACAAAACAACTTGTGGTATTCAACCTTTATTTCTTCTTATAAAACTTTTGACAACTTCACATACCTTGGTTCTTTTTCTATGCGCAAATTGAAATATTCCAATTCTGATTTTGTTTCACCCAACTGTGGTTTGATTGAGACATCATTGTGATCAATGAGCTTCTCAAGTGGGATTAATCCCTTGGGAATGTGATTGGTAGTCAACTGAATGATAGGTTGATCAACAATCTGCTTTTACAAATTTTTGGTGTCTTGGAAATCCACATTATTCTTCATGAAAACTTCATCTTGGTCAATGTTTAGGATAACCCAATCTTCAATAGCTTCATTGAATCTTCTAATCTCCTGATCATCTTCAAAAAATTTCCAATTCTTGACATTATCAAGAATTCTAGGTATGAACCTAACTCCCACTTCATATTTCAGCTTCAAAGGTATTGGAATCTTGAATGAGCTTGCTGAAATAGAAAGTGAGTCAGCCAAAATATTACTTTCTCTTGGAACAAAAGAGATTTTAAAAGCCAGGAATGAGTATTCTACAATGCTCCATATTACATTCCAGAAATCTCTGAGTCTAGGTTGCTTAGTTTGATAAACATTTCTGATTTTATGAATGATAAGTTCAACATCTCCAAAAACAGAAATTTCTGAAATATTAATGTCCCTTGTTGTTTTTAAACCAATCCATAGAGCTTCATACTCAGCCACATTGTTAGTTTCTTCAAATTCAAGTTTGAAATAAAAATTAGAACTCTCGTTCAATGGAGAAATGAGAACTATCCCTGCACCAACTCCTTATTTGGAACATGAGCCATCAAAGTACATTTGTCATAACTAGGAACCTTCATGACTGATTTTTTTTTCAGTTGCCTTCAAAATCTGAAGATTTTCTGCATATAGGACAACATTATCCATGTGTAAAATACTTAAACCAACATAAGTTGTTCTAGCATAAATTGGATGATTAGTGGGGTCTATGTTGTCACTAATGATATATTCCATCTGAGATTATCTATAAATTCTTCTTTTTTCTCCTCCAAAAACAGGGACAATAACATAAGTGAGATCCATTTGCAAGGTTCCTCCCAACCTTCTAATCCATGACCTAGAAAGTAACATTCCAAACCTAGGAGGAATGTCAGCTACAACAATATCCATCACCATTCCTCTCATGGGTAACTGAAAAAGGCTTACTACAAGGTCTTTGATGACACCAAGGCATTGAACTTTCAGGGAATAAAAGGAGTAGAGATCATGGTACTCTCTAGCTACCTCAAGACCTAGTTCATCCATGACTACATTGGGCATTAAATTATGTGGGGCTCTGGAGTCCATTAGGAAATTATGCAAGATATTTTCATGAATATTCAGAGATAAATAGAAAGGAGGGGTAGATTCTTCTTTTTCTTCTACCAATGGACCTAGAATAACAGTGGGCTTTTCATCTTGAAGGTTAACAAAATCAGAAGCTACTTCGGTAGGTGGGGGTTGAAGAGCTTTCATAAAGTTCTTTTTGAAATCATCATTTTTCATAAGATCTACAAGAGGAATAGGAATCTTTATCTTTTGTATTTCATTCTCAAAATTGAAAACATGGGGCAGTTTGTGAGCAATTCTGAAGTGAAGGATTATTGACTGCTACTGGAATTTCCGATAATCTCTGTTTTTCAACATGCTTTTCTACTGGAATTTTTTCTGCGTCCTTATCCTTCTTGGGTTGTGCAACAGGCTTTGGATTATCATCAATTTTCTTTGATATGAGATTATATCTGCTTTGATGATTAACTGCAATCATGGAATGATCAGGAACCACTTTAGTATTATGATTATATGACATGAAATCCTCATAATCTGCTTGTGTAAGATGGTCAACCCTTCTTTGTCTCTCAGATAATTTATATCAGCAGCCTTTTCCAACCTTTCAGCTTCCTCTTCAGCTTCAGATATAGCATTCTTCAAAGGAGGTTGAACTTTTTGATCATCAACCTCTCCCCTCTCTCGCTACAAAATTTGATGAACATTAGGTCTTCTAAATTGCTACCTATTAGGTAGATCAAATGAAACATTTATAGTGGTAGTTTGTCTTGCTTCCATCTTGAGCTTGGACATCTCAGTAGTCAATGATTTGACCATCTTGGTCAGCTCATTTAACTTAGGATCTATGTCTAAAGTTCCTGAAGTTGAAACTTCATATTTTTGCCTTCTTTTTTCTCTATCAATCCCTCCTCTGATTCTATCAGCTGCTAACACATTAAATTCTACCTCCAGTGCATTGTCCTGCATTTGTGTTAGTGTTGAAGATCTTATTTCTCTCAATAATAAAAAAAATCAGGTTCAAAGGCACCATCATAAGTGATTTTGGTTGAAGCTTCAGTAGGTTTGATTTCAGTAGGTATTTTGCTATACATTTTATTGAATCTCTTGGAAAAATCAGAAATTGATTCTCCTTATTTTATTTTTATTGCACCAAATTCAGTGATATAATACACAAAAACTTTCTTATCGCCCATTTCCTTAAAAATGCATCATATGGGGTTTCAATTCCAGTGATGCTACTAGCTTTCAAGGATCTGAACCATTTTCTTACATCACCCTCAAGACTTTGAACAAAAAATCTCATCCAGACATCTTCATGCTCAATATTCAGATTGTTAGCATAAGAATAAAAATCAACAAGGTGTTCTTTTGTCGTTACCTCTTCCTCACCACTAAAATTAGGCATGTACTTGAGATAATATCCTACAGGTAATGAATTAATAGGTTGAGGTAAAACCAAAGGGGCATACCTTGCATCCACAATTGCTTCCATTCATTTAGGGGGTGGGTTTGGACCTACCATGGCATGAGTTGTTGGGATTTTTGGAACAACAATAGGTGGATTGTGAACAACAGATGATGAAGCACAACTTGTGATGTAGGTACTATTTTTTGGTTGGAAAATAAGGGAGGTACAGAACTTTTTTCAAAATCAGAGGATAAAGTTTGTAGGACTTATTTAGGAAGAAACTTTGAGAAAACAGTAGTGGAGGAAGCAAAATTTCATTTAATATTTTTTTTTATTAGCTTTTCAGTGTCAGAAACTGGGATTATCACAGGGGAATATGGTTTAGCCTTGGTTCTAGTCCTTCTAGGAGCCAAAACTTCTCAATGGAGTCGCCAAATGTAAAGCAGTCTAAAAAGATAGCTAGATCTGTACACCTCAGAACCAGACTTATAACTTTTTCATTCTACCAAGGATAAACTTCAATTCGCCTCCCCAGGAATGGCACAAAAATTATGTTAGCGTAATAATTCACTCCTTGACTGATTAAGGAGTAATCCTTACACATCATAGTTCATTTCAATTTTTAAAGGGGTTGTTTGAGTGGTGGGATGGCTTTCTCAAATATTTTCAAATGATTTAATGTTCTTTAAGACTTTCATGCATTTGGAAAGTTGTGGCAAGTATAAATTGTGTGGGTAAAAGGTAGTATAGGGAGCAGAGTATATAAGTGGAAGAAGATGAATATATGGTACCTATTTCAGGAAATATTCCTATCCTAAATCAGTCACACAACTATGATGATGGTTCTGTACACAAACTCTGTTTATGCAAAGTAAAACAACAGTCAAAAAATATATTGCATGTATAAAGTATTCCATAAATACTTTGTGAAATCGTCACTTACATGCTCTATTACACACATATAACTTGCAAAAAATGAAAGCAGACAATTTACTGTTAAATATTTTAACAAATTCTCACTCACACTTTACTAGTTGTTTCAATTCATATTTAGAATAAATTAAGAAAGAAAAGATACACACCACACATTAAATGTTCCTTGACTCACAAAATCCTCCAGCATGAAGAAAAAAAGGGTTTTTTTTTATTATTGTATTCAATCTTCAGGTAGACCAACATCCAACCTATAAATAGAATTTCCAAGTGCTATATATAGCAAGAGAGGAACCAACTCCATCTCTTCTAAAAAGAAGAAAACATTAATTCTAACATAACATAGGTGTAAAAATACATTACAGCCTTATCTCATTGAAATCTAACAGAAAGGACATATGGAGAAAGAAGAAGAGAAGAATTTTGGGTTGGAATGTTGAATGTGTTATCATGCTGCCATTTTTCCTACTGAATTATCTCCTTGTGTCTTAG
Organism: Pinus albicaulis; assembly: GCA_034641835.2. Taxonomy (NCBI): domain Eukaryota; kingdom Viridiplantae; phylum Streptophyta; class Pinopsida; order Pinales; family Pinaceae; genus Pinus; species Pinus albicaulis. Next base: position 29,994,526 of record CM076574.1, on the reverse strand, counting down.
GTCTTTAATAACAATTTAACTTCATTTAATAAGACCTCCAACAACCTCATAACCACCTCTCACCATCACTTGTATTGTCCATTTGGTTATGGGTTCTTATCCATCCTTAACAGCCTCAGAAAAACTTGCTAACGGGTGTCAAAATTCAGTTAAAACATGTGCTGCCAGAAATTCTGGTAAAAACCTGTAACTATGCAAAATCTGGAATGCTACCATAAATTCCGGTAGCACCCTGTTTGTTTTTCAAAATATATAGAAAATGTTGAAATTTGTGTGCTGACTTGTATTCTATGATAACTAGGCTTTTGTTCAAAATTGTGACTGATAAGTAAAAAGGAATTAGTACCAAAAACATGTTTACCTTTCCTCTATGTGTGTTGCAGCTTCAGCTAGTTTATATAAATCATTTTTGCTATTGGTAACCGATGTTCTAGATCTGGTTTCTCTTGTAGTTGCCTCCTTGACAGGGTCTTTTTCCTCCTTAGAACCATTTTGTGTTTTTTTTCTTTTTTAGGGCTCTGAGTGTTGTTCTGAAGGGGTTGGGTTCTTGATTTTCTTCATGGATTTCTCTGATTTCTCTGTCTTTGAACCTTTAGGTTTCCCTTCAACATCAATGACTTCTGTCATTAGGCTTGGCTTGTGTAGAGCCTTATAATTAAGCATAAACTTATTGTTGTCTCTTGTATGCCTATTTATGGTGCTAGCAATAGGTTTAGCTTCTTCTTTCTTCTTCTTACTACTGATTTCATATCCAACATTCTTGAGGATTTCTTCATCTGATGGTGTAGGTTGATACTCTTTCTGAAACTTTTTCTAAATATGTGCTTCTAGAATTTCCAGTAGCACCTCCACTTTTGATTTATCTATTGTTTCATACCTTCCTCTTCTGGATCTAGTGTAGAAATTAGGAAATGGAGGAACAAGGGGTACTATTTTCATGGACTTGGGTTTGCTTGTTGAGGAGCTCTCTCCTTTTTCCACCTTTCTTTCAACTTTTCATGCAGGAAATTTTTCTTTCTTACCTTTGGCCTTCTTATGAATGTTTTATCTTTGGACCTTTCTCTTTGTCCTTCTCTTTGCAAGCTGAGGGTTTGGTTGTGGAACTGGAGGTGTAGGTGCAAGTTGGCCTGCCCTATAGAATAAAAAGTGGTCTCAAGTCTGCTTTCTCTTTCCTAGCTCTTCTTCAACTAGAACTTTGATCAAAGGTTGATGGTACAAGCTATACTCAGAAACATCAACATGAGTCTGAACCCTTGTTGAAATCTTGGTCAGCCTTTTCAACAAGAAAAATGGCAGATTCAATGTCTTCATCCCTGCAATATGAAAAATAAACCTCATGTGATAGAGGAATACCACTATATACCTCCTTTCACATGTGAGGTATATCTTGATAATCTTGATAGATTCTGCCCATTCATCCTTAAGGTAGCTTCTTGGGATGTTTTTTTCCCTGTTTGGATCGATGTGAGCATATTTGAGGAATCCATTGAGATCTCCTCCTCTAATAACTTGTCCTTTGAACCACCTTTCTCCTTCCTGAGGAAGGTTAAAGGCTTCAGTAATGGAGTCTTCAGAAACCTGCAAAGTGAGGCCATAAATTGTAGCCTCATTTCCATTAAAAGAGTTAGAAAACTCTAGGGTTGCTCCTGAGTGAGAGCTCCCTAACCTGGTGAAAAGAGGATACCACCCTAATTGCATAAAAAAACTTCTTACCCTCGAATTGGCATCAATCAAATCTGCACCCTGTGGCTCTATTTGATTTATCTTACCACCTATTTTAGTTATCTTCAGAAAAATAATTTCCTATGTCTCCTGCAAATGATAGGTGGTAGAGTATGGGAAGTTTACCTTACAGGTGTGGCCTGTATTCACCTCTGGAATATTGTCTGAAATCTAGACTCCTTCTTTAACTATGACCCTTAGCAAATTCGAATCCCAGCAACTAAAACTTTGAATGAAAGAATTCTTGTTTTTAGGTGGTTTTAAAACTAAAACTTGGTCCATTACCCCATGCAAATAATCCTTCATTATTGAAAATATTCTTTACCATGATGTGCACCATGTGGCGCACCATCACCACCTTCAGTTAGCTATGTTTTCCGTATGAGAGCTCCAAATGGCTTATGGAAAGTGTGTTTATGACTTGCAATCACCTCTGCAGTCTTTGTTGTTAATTGGCTAGAATTGCTGGTAGCACTGTTGTGTAGCCAGCCAAACAGATATGGCATGTGGTTTAATCACCGCGATCTCTTAGATTCAGAAAAACATGTACCTAAATACATGGATGATTGGCTTGGAGTAGACATGCATGGCGGGTAATGCCTCAGTCAATAAATACGGATGACACATGTGGCTCAACGTATACAACAACTTGACCTTAGCTAACTAACTGTAATATGACATCTATCATGAGATCCCTAAATATTAAAAAAGATTTGATTTGTATTAACACTATGACCTGTGGTATAACTAAAGCGGATGCACTTTTTTATTTTATTTTAAAAACAAAGTATGCTTCTGAAAATTCCGATAGCACCAAAAAATAAAAATAAAAAGACAGAAACACAAAAATACCAGACTGTCTGAAAGGCTAAAAACTGGTGCTTCTGGAAATTCCGGTAGTGAAAAAAAAAATTAAAAATTTTGAAATTTTTTTGAACTTTAATCCTAAAAATAAAACTATGTAATGGACTCATGACTTAGAAAAGAACTGTGCTAAGAGCTACAACTCTAAATTTGGAATGGCAGGTTGTGGCTTAGGCTCGCTTGATGTGGCTTTGAAGCTTCTAGATTACCATCATTTCCCCATATTAGATAAAATGTGAGATGATGGCGAAAACTCAATTGCAAGACATTTTAATATTCTAGAATAACTTATGACATATGAGTGAAATATCTTCTTGGTTATTGATGCCCATTGCCAAGAAGCGATCCATCCAAGATGAATTTTTGTTCTTGCAAAAGGCTTGTTTCTGAAGCATCTGTGTGAATAATGAGTGTGCTTACCACAGTGCTTGAACGAGTGAAGATCGAAAAAATGGTATTTAATATGGCCAACTCGATCACAATGCTGACCTTTCACAATATGTTGTTGTGGAGGAGCAGAAACTAGAACAGTTGAAGGTGAAATTTCATGAATAAATCTAGCACTTTGAAATTGAATGGGATTGGAATACTCTGGAATATGAAATGACACCTCCCTGTCATATCCAAGACCAGTTTTGTGCTTGTTATGGACAAGCTATTCCCAAGGTTTGATGATTGGCTTGGGAAGTGGAACTTGAACTTCTACATCTTTATGTAAAACTGCTCCTGAAATGGGCTCAATGGTTTGATGAAAGACAAGTTCAGAATGATGTCTACACTTTTGTAACTCCTCTTGTTGTAGCTGAGATTCAAGCTACAAAAAATAAATATTCTCTTGTGCATTTTTCAGGTAGGTTTTAATGTCAAAAAGCATGTTTTTGTTGATTTCTACCATCTCATCAACAATGGAATGGATTAAGGTATTCAACGCTTCTAATGAATCATCAAGTATCGCCATTTTTTTTTACAGCTCAACAAATGATAAACTGATGAGGGGAAATATACCCACTTGTACTTTCAGCACATTAAAAATAAGAGAAGTTTTTAGGTCTATGACAAGCCCACCACACAATGAATGCAGTCACGAGTGAAAACTTTGATTTCCAATAAACAAATGGAAATATGTTAACATGACAATTGTATTTCCCTCCCAAATATAATGTCAAATTTGTAGGTTATATTTTGGCAAACAAGTTGAGATATGGAATTTTATAAATAAAATTCTAAGAACATATCATCATATGAAGCCTCTACTTCTGTGCATATATGGACAACGTACATACCATTTATGTTGCTTCAATAAATTTTAATGGAGCCACAACTCACTAATAGATATAACGCTACTTTCGGAAGTTCAACACTTCAGTCAAGGTGATCAAACATATATAAACAGCTACTACAACACTCAACACAGGAGCCCCGGACATTGCAGGATATTTCAATTTGCAGGAGAATGTGCAGTCATAAACCGACCATTTTAAAGCACAAATGACCTATTCCACATTAAGATGAAATGACCATTGCACCATTCAATCAATGCATCAAATGACAGAGTCTCCAATGCACCATGCAACGTATACACTTGCATATATATATATATATATATATATATATATATATATATATAGTCCACTACAATATACTCAAAAGACATCTTTTCAAGACAGATAAAAATTCAACATATCATGGAAAGCTCAATATGTGAACGAACTATGCTTCTTACATACAATCCTTTCAATTTTACCTGTAAAATTATAATGAAACTCGTTGCTCTCAATCCTCTTGAAGATTGCTATTGGGACAGCCAGATGGCGCTTTGAACAACTCAATAAATTGGTAAAACCAAAATTGAAATTAATGTAAATCTTTGATTATGCTTGTCTTCAACATGAACCTCTCATTTCTGGGCAACATCTTTCTTGGGTTAAGAGATCCACAAAGATTCACAATCCTAGCATGAAGGAAAAAAGGTGGCTAGGAACCTTTGATACTACAGAAGACGTAGTCATGAAATTACAACAAGGTTGCTTATAGGTTCAAGGGTCACAAGAAAAACTCAATTTTCAAAGTGAACGTTTATAATGAAAAGTTAGGGAAGAAAATGAAAGAATGGAGAATTAGGGAAATTTTGAGGTCTAAAATGGGCTTCCTAAGGAAATTATAAAATAATAGTGGAAATAATAAAATAATGTTTGATTACATCATGAAATTTTAGAGGGAAAAAAGAAAAAAACTACTTTTTCAACTCGTATTTTCAGCTTATCTCCCAAAGTTTTTACTAAAATTTCGAGCGGGAGTACTCGTTGGATGAAAAATTTAATTCATCATCTAAGGAGTAGCCATGTTGCATACTTTCGATGGATCGTGCTACACGAAAAATGATAAATACATGAAAAGTGTGATTACAATCACGTTTTTCATGTATTTCTCATTTTTTTCGAATCACGTTTTCCATGTATTTCTCATTTTTCGTGTAGCAGGATCCATCGAAAGTATGCAACATGGGTTATCCTTGGATGAGGAATTAAAATTTTCATCCAACGAGTACTCTCGCTCGAAATTTGAGTAAAAAATTTGGGAGATAAATTGAAAATACGAGTTGAAAAAGTAGTTTTATTATTTTTTAATATTTTTACCGTTTTACTTAAAAAATGGTGAATCATCCCCCATGGTTGACATCATCATCTTGAATCCTATTGGTTCTTATAAAATTTATTTTGGTTGTACATTTTTCTTAGGAGGCCTATTTTAGATCTCAAAATTCCCCTAATTGATAGGGATGAGCATTACAATGCGTGAATAATATGAACAACCCGTGCCTAAAAAATCAAATTATCAACACATAGATTTGATTGATAGAGGGGTGTTTCTAAACTGAGTTAGAGAATGGAACATAAAAGCATGAGATAAGGCCAACCATGAAAAGATGCAGAAATTGGAACGTACATGCCTATAATAACCATAAAGTAGGTTATATCCTAAGTACTGAGAAACCCATTGTTGTTGAAGAAGCTTCACGATGAGCTTGAACGCGTAATTAGGATGGAACTTATGGTACATAAATATTATATTCCTTCTCTCGTTTATTTACTAATTGTTGCGGATAAGGGCTTTCCCACCCTTAGACTCCATCCCCCTACTCCGCTTGGCCTTCCTCACTTTTCTATGGAGGATTTCACTGTGTTGGTCTATGCCTTCCGATTAAATTTTTGGAACTTGGAAAGGACCCAAATTCATGGGAGCATGCCCAAAGTTTTAAGACAAAGATATTCGTGGAAGATGGAAGCTGATTCAATTTATAGACTAAAAATTTAAAATTGATTCCGTTTGGATCAAGCAGAAGAGAACACTTGGGAACACGAGTTTTAGAGTTTTTATAGCTCTAATTTTGCAATGCTTCAACTAGAAACTTCCTTATTTTGTTGTCGACGTGTCATACCATGATGCTCCATGGAGAGGGTTACTGAAACATAAAATACTGATCTATCGATGCCCACTACTCTTATTTCTAAATTTTCTTCGTAATGATCTTGAAGAGCAAATAAGTAAAGGACATGTTTCATACATACCAAAACTCAGTACATCCGAGTGATATGGAGAAATGGAATAAAAATGATTATGCACAGTGTAGTGTGGAAGAGTAATGCATGGGCTGATAGGGAAGAGAGACACACTTGATGTTCCCAGAAAAATTAAGAGAAACTGGTCCAACGGATTGTGGGTAGAGATTGTAGCTATAATATAGCTGACAAAATTCTCTCTGATTTAAATGTAAGCTTTTGCAGGAAGGATAGTGCATGAAGGCCCAGAGGACAACTAAAATAGTGCCCAAAGGGTCGAATATTTAATGGTCTAATGACAGAGAACCTAATGTGAAGAATACCACACAACTAATGGTGGGATAAGGCCACACATCACAACTTTGATACCATGTCAAGCACAAGCATGGAAAACACACAAGAATAAGAAAAATAAATGTGAGTCGCTCTATTACTCATAATGATACATATTTATCATATAATGGAGTGACCCTTGGATTCCATATCCCAGGGTCTCTTGGACTCCCTAAGTCTCTTGAGCTTCCACACTAACCCTAGAAGGGTTAGGTGTCCAAAAATTTCTTATAAATAACCACTATGTATGAAGGCTTTTCCCATTAATAAAACAATATTATTACAAGCCTAAATAAATCCTAGACCACATATCATATGTCATATATTCACAATAAAAATTATCAATTTTAAATACATCACATCATTGCAAATATTGTCACTTGATAGAGCAATATTGAAGGGACATATGAAGTTTTCATTAATTAAAAATGAAAAGCATATAATAACTAAACTTGAAAGAGTGTGCTAGAGTGTATCTATAACACATTGTTGTGTATGGAACAATGTATACGCCAAATAGTCAAAGAAACAACGCTATGTATTTTCCCATTAATACATACCAACAATTAAATAAATGTTGTGATATTATTTTAAAAATTATGGTTGCATGTGGTCCTTTTCCAAATGAATAAAATAAGGTGATATACTCAAGACAATAATATAATCATAACTTAGTTCATTGTTCTCTAATCATAACTTAGTTCATTTTTCTCTAATTTCCTAATGTAACCATAATAATATAGATGATAAGTACTACTTGATTTTTTATGTGAATTATCAATGAGTAGTGATGGGGATGGTGGTTGATATTCATTAAATAACCAAAAAAACAATGTGTTTATTGGTAGTATTATAACTATATTTAGTATAGCTTCGATATTTCATTTTTTTTGTATTTATAGGAATTGAAAACTGGATTGGGCTCGTACTTGCATGACATGGGGTTGATTATGACCACTACCTCTCTAACCTTTAAGTGAACCCATACCCACACCCATGCACATCCCACATATTAAATCATGGGGATTTGAACCTCAAACCATATGCTTCACAAATAATTCATATCACAACCATCACCAATTGAATTAGCCCCTATGACGACTATATTTAGTACAACGTTACATTATTTTTCATACAAAAATTCATAACAAAGCATAATCACGTGTGCAAGAAATGCACATATGAATAAAATATATAAAAAATGATTTTTTTATTTTTTTTGGGAAAACCAACTTCCAATTCTGACACTCAATCTATTATTATCATTTGGATAGAAAATGATATAATATCATAACTCCCTAATCCTATAGATATATACTTTGTAAGAAATTTTGAAATCTCTACCATATTCAAACAAAAAAAACCCTTTCCTCATTCGTCGTGAAGATTAATTTCTTCTTGTTTGTTCTCTTTTGAGTTACTAATCTACTCTTGTTCCTTGATGACCAAAGGTATTCTTCCTCTACCTATTTGTTCTTTGATGATGTATGCAATACCAAAATTCAACTCACACACATCCAGTGGTGCAAATTTTCATTCTATTTTATCAATATAATTAACAATAATGAAAAATTAACTTTACATCTCTAGACGATTCCCATTGTAGATGCTAGCGAACTTGGTTGTACTAGATCATAGGTTTCTAGAGAAATCCCACCAACTAATGTTTCGTAAGTTAAATTACTCTAAGAACCAATATTCACTTAATATTTATTGAGAATAATGCATTCATATCTCCACTCAACCTTGGTTATTGCAAATGGTGCAAATAAATACTCCATTTAGATTAAAGGTGTCATTTACCGATATTTATGTTATCTATATAACTTTAATATTTGTTTTTTTCCATTGATTTACAAGGATGTGTCCCTCAGGGTGGGGTGCATGCACCTCATGCTTCCCATGCACCTGGGATGATGGGACGTCTAGGGAAATATTACCCCACGTCCTCTATTTGGGAAGACATGGTGATAGGTAGGGGGAACATTTCCCCACTGTGGCGGCGCATTTCCCCAAAAGGGGTGATTGTGGGTGCCCCCCCTTAATTTTGTTTGAAAACAATAATTTATGAGTAGGGAAGCTTAATAGTCAACCCTAGGGACCTACTAATGCTATGTAATTAATGGTAAAGTTAAATTTTTAAAGTAAAAGTGACATTATCATGTATCTTTAATTTTCATCCTTTTACTTAAATTTTTAATATTACCATTAATTGAATTAATAATTTTTAGAGTGGTTCTGACCTTATTGGATTTCATATGGAAAAAATAGAATTTTAAATCCCTGTAATATTCCCATTTTTGGTGTCACCTATGACAGGTCTAGGTTGGACTTCCAGATTTAGGAGCAGATAGGTCATAGGTACAAATTGGTGCTATCAGCGGGCTCAGGGGCTTTTTGAAGGAGTTTCCATGATGTCCGGTGGCATTCGCTTGATATATTCCATCATCCGAGCAGTTTGGCTTTCATTCCGGTGCATTCCGACAACTTTCAGAAATTTGAGTTATTTGTGGGCTTAACTAAGCTGATTACGCTCAAGGTGGCATTCCAGGTGGAATACATGATGGAACACCTTAGTGTAATAGCTCATTGGAACTGGGACGAGGATACCTACATGATGGGATAGGTTGGGCATGAGTTTCAGTGACCAGAGGAGACATGGTAGCAAATTTACTCTTTTCTGCATTAAAAAGGAATATTTTAATAAGAGGGAAAAGTGCACCATGACTAAAATAATAATAAAATAATGCTCTAGAAGGCTCCAAGAGATCTATAAAAGAAAGGGGAGGAGGCAATTGAGGGATATCTTTGTATCATGTTATTTTATTATATGAGAGGTGTGAGACGTGGTTCTCTACTTCAGCCATAGCCCCAGGGCGAAAACCCTCGGGTGATTTGTGAGTGTTGGACGAAAACCCAACTCTCTTGATGAGAATTCATTCAGAATTTTCGCAGAGCTTCAGGGATTGTTGTGAGGATCATTCAGATCTTCAACTTGTGCTTCAGTGGGTTCAGTGACAGCTTTTGTCGTAGCCGATTTGCAGCAGTCTTCCTGCTGAGCCATCTACATCATTGTCAGCGTTATTCATCAATTGGGCCAGAGATCTTTCTAGATTTTTCTCTGCTTGCTTAGCAAGCTCAGGTTCCACTGTTCCTTTATGTTGATGTACTTTTTACCATGGATTAATAAAATGGCTCATTGATTTTATCGGCATCCATTGTGTTATATTGGTGGTTGTGTGTTTATTTCCATTTATTTTGCTGCTCAAATCTATTTCTGCATTTTTAGTTAAAATATCCCATTTGGGATATTACAGTGGTATCAGAGCTTCAATCTTGGATCAGCCTGCAGGTTTCCAGTTTTCAGTTGCAACTATTTTGGTTATTTTGGTTAGAAGGGCCTACGCAGTCATTGGAAGAGGCTCATTTGTGGGAGCTTCATTGGTGGGATTTTAGAGTTGGGGTGTTGGGAGATTTATAGGAGAGCCATTTGAGGAGGTTGGCAGGAATTTTGGAGAGAAGTGATTGATAGTAGTAGCTGCAGTGCCAGAAAACGAAATTGGAAGAGGGCCAAACTACAAAGGGTCATATTTTGAAGGTTGGAATTAGAGGAAATACTTTCTGGGTTTTTCTGGGTTTTGGGCAAGGATCACTTTCCCAAATTCCTAGAATTTTCTGAGCAATTTTCAGTGGGTAAATCAGAGGCCGAAGTCAGGAAACAGTGTAGATTTGGAGCAGCAGTTGCAGAATTTCCAGAGTCGGCGTAGAGCTTCAGGAGAGATCATTTCCTTGCATCTAGGGTAACATTTTTCTCACCTGAGATTGTTTAGATTGCTTTTCTAGGATGAATTCATCTTGTTGTTCAAAAATTATTTTGCTAGAGCCCGATTTGTGCAAAAATATTAGAAAAAGCTTTAATGACTTAGAAAGAATTCAGTACCAGCTACAGTTTGAAAAATCACTTGCACAAGGTGCTTGGAGCTGCAATACTTCCTTGGATCAAAGAGAAAAACCAAACAACAAACCCTTTTCAAAGGGGATACATGCCATCCTACAGCTAGAGCAGATAAGGGATTTGCAAAAAGAGTTTGAGGTAGGGAATTGGCTCTTTGCACTTGGATTTTATTTGAAGAACCTAAAGATGACCGCAAAAACTTTCCTTAATTTGGAGAAGCTAGAATCACATCTTCCTAAAGTGAGCCAATCAGATTTGAGGGTCCTAAATTGGGCACTCAAACCAACGATGCTTGCTTTGATTCATCCAAGATTCTTGGAGCATCCTTGTGAAGGAGTCAGACTTATAGTAGCTTCTTGTCTCAGTGAGATTATTAGAATAACTTCACCTATGCTTCCTTATAATGATGACATTATGCAAAACGTTTTCCAACTAATAGAACAAAATCTTCAGGATCTACATAACATCTGGGGTCTTGCCATTGAGAAGAGGATCAAGATCTTAGAAATCATGGCTGGAGTCATGGGTAACAATGATGACATTTGCAGGATGGTACAAACTAGGTTGTTGACCATTTGGAGGAGAGAAAAAATGGTTTCACCTGTTGCTTATAAACTGGCTGAGAGTTTGGTTGAGCAAAACATTGGGTGTTTCAGGAGAGTGTTGACCAGGGAGGAGCTACTCCAATTTGGTGGATCCGACAACAAGAACGAGTTGAGTAGGAAGGGACTTTTCTTCATCTGCAAAGAACCTTGGGGGCCTGATCACTCATGATTGAGTGATGCAAATGATGTGGTAGAGGCAGAACAGGAGGACATTCCTTCTGTATGCCAGGATGAGGACTCTTCTTCAGATGAGTCCATGGGATCATATGAGGATGATTCTGGGGAGCGAGATTAGTCATGCGGATTTGATGACAGTAGGCCGGAGTTGTATTCCAGTGTGCAGGGTGAGTAGTCAGGGGACTCTACGGGAGATACTCAGGGCGATGAGTCACTTGTGACGATTCATCCGGAGCAGCATATGATGGAGCATGAGTCAGCAGAGGATGATACTATGCACATCATGCATGATATCCCTTTGGGGGAGAGTCATATGGAGGCTCAAATTGAGTCTATGATGGATATGCAACTAACCTTGGGGTCAGCCATTGAGGAGGAGCAGTCAGATGCAAAGATACCAAGTACGGTGATAGCAGCTACAGATCCATATCCTTTGGATATGTTGGAGGTTGATGGGATAGTTTTGCAGGGGGCTAGTAGACAGCAGAAGCATTACATTCCCGATCAGAAGAGGGATGAGTTGTTGGAGATGGTGGAGCATCCATCATTGGGCCGACACATTGATGAGGTACAGATAGATGCACATGCAGTCAGCAGAGCTGCAGTACTTCCAAGGAGTAGCACTCTCCAGGAGTACATCGATGGGGCTTGCAGCGTATCTTGCCCACTTTGGCCCATTATAGAGAGAGGGGCTTTCTTCTATAGGCAGCTTTCATTGGTAGATGAGACAGAGAAGCGTAAGTTGATTATGTGTTGGTGACAGTTCACTGGGCATATTCTGTATGCAGTTGACACTACATTGGATTCCTCTTCCAGGTTAGATTGGTGAGAGATCATGAGTTGGTACCCTCTTGATGGTATGATTTTCTTCGTAGGGAGAACAACAGAGCAGGGGCCCTTAGACATAGAAAATGTTACAGATTCCAGCTGGCAGTGGGGCACAGGTCGTCATTTCTTCAGCACTCCATCTCGATTTTAGGAGAGCGGGATCAACGTGGGATTGAGTTAGGACTTGGATTGGAGGGAGGTGATGAGTTGGTACGCAGTTGGTGGGGTAGCTTATACAGTTAGAGGTACAACACTGTAGGAGCTAGGGAGCATTGATGCTTGTTGGCGGACTTCACTTCATGGGGCATCATCTATAGCCAGAGGTAGTGCGTAGTCCGAGCAGTGGGACTTGGCCGATGATTGGCCATGGTGGCGTTGGAGTCTGTGAGGATTTTTTGTTGACTGTTTGGGATCCCGACATTGAGAGGTCTATTCCGAGTGGCTTGACACAGGTGCATAGATTCACCCAGGGGTTTGTATGGGATCCGGGCATTGGGCCTCAGTTACATTGGGCCAACAAGGTGGCCCACATATTTGGATTGCAAGAGGGCAAGCAATCTTGCGGCGGAAGGGCTATAATATTTCCATTTTTGGTGTCACCTATGACAGGGCTAGGTTGGACTTCCAGAGTTGGGAGTAGACAGGTCACAAGTACAGATTGGTGCTATTAGCAGGCTCAAGGGCTTTTTGGAGGAGTTTCCATGATGTCCGGTGGCATTCGCTTGATATATTCCATCATCCGAGCAGTTTGAATTTCGTTCCGGTGCATTCCGACAACTTTCAAAAATTTGAGTTATTTGTGGGCTTAACTCAGCTGATTACGCTCAAGGTGGCATTCTAGGTGGAATACATGATGGAACACCTTAGTGTAATAGCTCATTGGAACAGGGATGAGGATACCTACATGATGGGACAGGTTGGGCATAAGTTTCAGTGACCAGAGGATACATGGTAGCTGATTTACTCTTTTTTGCATTAAAAAGGAATATTTTAATAAGAGGGAAAAGTGCACCATGAATAAAATAATAATAAAATAATGCTCTAGAAGGCTCCAAGAGATCTATAAAAGAAAAGGTAGGAGGCCATTGAGGGATATCTTTGGATCATGTTATTTTATTGTATGAGAGGTGTGAGACGTGGTTCTCTACTTCAGTCGTAGCCCCAAGACGAAAACCCTCGGGTGATTTGTGAGTGTTGGATGAAAACCCAACTCTCTTGAGGAGACTTCATTTAGAAGTTTCGCAAAGCTTCAGGGATTGGTGTGAGGATCATTCAGATCTTCAACTTGTGCTTCAGTGGGTTCAGTGACAGCTTTTGTCGTAGCCGATTTGCAGCAGTCTTCTTGTCGAGCCATCTACATCATTGCCAGCGTTATTCATCAGTTGGGCCAGAGTTCTTTTTGGGTTTTGCTCCACTTGCTTGGCAAGCTCAGGTTCCGTTGTTCCTTTATGTTGATGTACTTTTTACCATGGATTAATAAAATGGCTCAATGATTTTATCGGCGTCCATTGTGTTATATTGGTGGTTGTGTGTTTATTTCCATTTATTTTGTTGCTCAAGTCTATTTCTGCATTTTTAGTTAAAATATCCCATTTGGGATATTACAATCCCACTCAAATCCATTAGAGTTGACAATTTTCAAGATTTAAGGATTGGGAGGATTACAATGTTTCCATTGGATTATATCATGTATGAGGTTATGGAACTATCATTTAATCAATAACTCCAAGCCGAGAACCACCCCTTTTGAGGGAGGATGTGTCCCCCTCAATTTTTCCTAATAAATCTTGAAATAAAATAAAATAAAATAAATAAAACAAAAAACAAAAGCTAAAAATAAAATTAAATTAAATCTAAAAAGAAAATACATAATAAATATCAAAACCACCTAAACTAATTTTCAATCCCTAACTCACTAATTCAACTTACTAAGCTTACCTATAGTCAAATTACCCCACAACGATATTTGACTTCCCAGTTAATTGTTGCCTCCCTCCCATACAACACTCCAATGCTCATTGTCCATTTTTAAATTTTAGTTTTTAAATTTAGAGTATTGACTCTAGATATTTGAGACCTTAGAATGATTCTTTCACTCATCACTCTTTACTATTTTTTAGTTTGTGATATATCAATTTAATATTATAGTCTCATAATTCAATGTCTACTATAGTCTATTTTTCTTAATACCAATTACATTCCAAAATGATGAATAATGAATTTAAAATTTAAATCAATTTAGAATCTGAAGTAGTGAATGATGAATTTAATTTTTAAATCATTGTAGCTTCTAGAATTATGAATATGGATCAATGTATTTCATTATTGAATCTTGAGGTGTATGGATGAATGATGTATGTATCAATATGAATGTCTAGTGTGCATAAATGCATTTCATTATTTAATTCAATTGTATATGGATCAATGTTTTTATGCTTTCATTATTGAATGTGAATTTTAATTTCCTACACACACAAGCTTAAAAAAAACTTAAATATTATGATGTCTCCTGTCCCCCCATAATTTCCATTTAAATTTGAGGATACCCTCAAATTTCTCCTATGCGTCTCCCCACACCTATATCCCCTGTCCCCGAGTCTTGGTGGAGCATAAGTTTTTTTTCGAACCATATATCTCTTTAGATGCAATTATGAATGCAATCTCCAACTCTTCTCATCTAAAAATAAATAATTCCAACAATTAAGGGAAATATAAGGAATTCAAAACCAGGCTAATGATAGGACATTCTCATGCTAAAAGGACATAACATGAGCTCAAATTCAAATTCAACATGGTAGAGGCAGAGAAGAGTCCCATTGTAATGGAATATTGTAAAGGACTATGTGAGTGGTACAAAAGAGCTGGCTAAAACAAAAGACTAAGACATTCTAACAAAATATGGGCTCATTATTTCTTGTCACATGGCCATGCTCAACTGGTATACAATGTAAAAACCTATAGAACCTTCATGGCTTCATCTTAGGTAAAATTTGTTTTTCTAGATTTAGGTAAAAAAAATCCAAAACAGTTAGACTACACTATTCTGGCAGTTTAATTATTAAAAGTTCTTTGTTTCTTTTGGATGAAATTTAGCAATACAATTTTCATGAATTTAAATTATTTAAAGTGTATTTTGTGTGTCTATTTAGATGGTAGATATTTAATCTCCCTGGCATATGCCAAAAATATTCACAGTAATAGTCACAAATCAAGGGTTAAGGTGTATTAATTATATATATAATTAACAATAACAAAATATGGTGCATTAATATTATTTACAAGTTATATTTATCTTTTTTTATAAATAAAGACTTCCTTAAATTATGGTGGGAAGTAATTGATGGTAAATATGTTCTTTACGTGAATAAGAGCTATTTTCAATTATTTTATTTTTAGATTAAAAAATCACTACACAAATATCTAAAAATCATGCATGGATATTAGAACCATGTCCATAAATTATGGCATAAAATATGTGATGTAGTTATCCACATGCCATTATATTATGCAAAGGTTACAATATTATGAGTTGCATTCATTAATGCTAAACTAATAATTGTCAAGTGGAAATTCCATTGCTAGTGTCATGGAAGAGACTAACAATGATTTTGTAACCATATTTAAAGTTAATTAATAAACACATAAAACATAGAAGTTACAATAAACTTACAATATAAAGATATTGTTAACCACGGATATTCACCCTATTTTACCATGGATATTATTAGCTTGTAAATAAGATATTTTACAATACCATGGCTTATCAATACCACATGCCTAAAAACCATAACTCATTTCACAATCCAAATATTTTATTTTAATTTATTTTTATTATGATATACTTTTGAAATATATCAAAACCCTCTACCCTCACTACTACTAAAAATATTCCATCTAGATTAAATCAAGGTTTTAATAAAATGAAAAATTAGAATACTTTTATATATAGATATGTGAAATTTGTATAACACCAACCTATATCCCTCTTAACTTTGGATCTATCGAGGGTTAAGAGGGATCAAATATATTTTTACTCTAAAAGTGGTTTTCATCTCAAGATATTTTATTTCTCTTCATGCTTGGTAGATCCAAAGTTAAGATGGATCTAGGCTGATTATTAACTATAATTATTAATTTTGTATTTTATTTTATTTTTAATTTTAATGTTATCTAATTTTACCAAGTCAAACCCTATATGTCATTGACCTCAGCCATGTCATTAATCCACCTGAGTCCCCATGGATCTCAAACCAATGAGCCTCGAAAACACTCCTCAATGACACTCACATGCTACACTGGCTTACAACCCTGCTAGCTATTAAATCCAGGAGTTAAGGTGGCCACCCTATATCTGAAAGGCATTAACTTCCTCAATCCACTTGGTGTTCCTGATACTCACCCTCATAGTTATAACTCATGATTTGGAATGCTCTAAAGCTCACTAGGTCCTCCTCAATGGGCAGAGCTCTAGCCTACTATAGAGATGAGCCCACCATTGCCTGCAAATCATCAACATTTCCCACATGTTCACAGATTTTTTGGCCTGCACATCCAACTATGTTTTTGAATCCCTTCTTTCTACTACCTCCTTACTCATTACTCATGATGCTCAAGCTAACAATCCATTTTATATTTTGAGATATGTGCCCTTTAGATCGATGGTTCAAGAATGTGGTCACCTTCGTCGTCGTGGTTGTGGAAGAGGTATGCCCCCCTTCCCACCATGGCATGGATTAGGCATTGAACTATTTGATATGAATATTACGTGAAGGCACCGTTGACAGGTCGTAGACCTTGAGGTTGTCGAGCTCCTCTTCATGGATGATAATTCCTGGACACTAAGGAATGTCCTAGGTTGTCTCCTTAGGGACCACAAGGAAATCATGCTGGTAATGGAGGCCTGAATTCTTGGCCTAGACCACTTTAGGAGGAACATCAAGGAAACTCTTAGGGACATGGTTAGTTCCCTTGGCATCATATTATTCTCTTCATCTCATTCAACATAATCCATGTCCTTGACATGCATGGCCACTGACATCCCTTCTCAGTCAACTCCTCATGGGACCGACCTTCTGCCCACATCTATAACTCCTACTACAGATCTTTCTTCCACGCCATCGCATCCTACCAAGCATTCTAGAAAAGAAGGTAACTACCTTGCAAAACAAATCCCCCAACTCAACGATGATGATTACTTTAGAACAATGCCCACAAAGGAAGAGACACATTTTCAGCTGAGTCCTCCTTGAGTACTCTTTTTAGCCTTGCCTCTTCATAGTTTTATTTATCTCTCATTTTATATGACATGTTGTTTTTTCTCTCCTTTGTCAGAATTTTGGTTATATGTCTAGCACTTGGTCTTCAACCTCTAGCAATCTTGTTTTGAAAATGTTTGTTGTATTTTTGGTCTCATACCCTCCATGAACTGATCCAGGTGGATATTGGTGGCCACCTACCTATTCCACTTGGACCCCCACCAATTTTTCTTTATGTTTCTTTAATTGTAGCATAATTTCCTATTTTGGGCATTTTTTCGGGCCCTGAACTTTCAGAGCTGTTTTGAGGCCCTAAACGATGTTTCTTTGGAAAATGGGAAAACTCGTAGCTTGCGATAGGGTTTGCAGTCGAAATTTGTATTCCATGGGTAACTATTTCTAATGAGGTATCATACGCATCAAACGAAGATCATATGCCAAATTTACGAACCCAAGAAGTTGGTGTACCAATTTACCCCAACAGTGCCCACAGACTTTTGGCGCTTCATCTCATAGGGTTAGGTTTTTGGATGTTTAGGTTTTTCCATTGTTTCTTAATAATAAATAGGCCTTCTAGTTTCATTATAACATGGTTCAGAAAGCAATTAGCCACGACACCTCTTCTTAGAGATAAGCTACCATCGCTTGAGCTAGTTTATTTCCATTGTACATGTAAACAATTTTCAATATTTTGTTATCAATTAATAGAAGTTTTATTTTCCTTGTAGCTTTATGTTTATATTTAAATATGTATTTCATTTTGTTCCTGCATAAATCTCGATCATGAACTCAAACCAAATTCTAAGGGATTTTGGTTCAAAGGCCACAATAATCTAATTGTCCTACATTTATTGTAATACAAAGATTTTGAACATACAAAAAAATGACCAAGTCAAAATGTTTTATTGATAATTATAATTATTTGTTTATTTTATTTTATTTTATTTTATGTTGAGTAAGTCCAAATGTTTAAGAGACATTACAACATCTCACCCATACTTGTTTGCTTTTAGATTTAATATAAAATTGTTATAAAATAAAATTAAAATAAAATATTTAGAAAATATTTAGATTTTGAAAGTAGTTATGGTTTTTGGGCATGTGGTATTTATAAGTAATGGTATTAGTCCATGGTATAGTATCAAATCCTATGTACAAGTTAATAATATCCATGGTAAAATGGGGGTGAATATACATGGTTAAAAATCTTGTTATATTGCAAGTTTATCGTAAGCATTAATTTTTTATGTGCTTCATAATTATGGTGTAAGCATAACTTTTTTGTGTTCTTTGTATAATGATTCCATAACCATATTTAAATTTAATTAATAAACACATAAAAACTTAATGCTTACAATAAACTTGAAATATAACAAGATTCTTAACCATGTATATTCACCCCAATTTTACCATGAGTATTATTAACTTGTCAACATGATTTGTTACAATACCATGGGTTATAAATCCCACATGCCCAAAAATCATAAGTCATTTCAAAATTTAAATATTTTATTTTAATTTTGTTTAATAACATTTTTAAATTAAATCTAAAAGCAAAAAAACATGGGGGAGATGTTGTATTGTCCCATAAACATTTTACTTGGTCAAAATAAAATAAAATAAAATAATAATAACTAATAATTATAATTATCAATAAAACATTTTGACTTGGAAATTTTTTTTTGTATGTTTAAAATCTTTGTATTACAGGAAATGTATATTAGTTGCATTGTTGGCCAAAATCCCTCAGAATTTTCCTTGAGTTCAATGAGGGTGTGAGAATAGAATATAACACAAGTTTTCAAAACAAGATTGTTAGAGGGCAGAGGCCAAGTGTTGGACATATAACATGCATATAACCAAAAGTATAACAAAGGAGAGACAACATAACATTTTTCATATAGAACGAGAGATAGACAAAACTAGGAAGAGGCAAGGCTGGAACACCTACTCAAGGAGGCCTCAGCTACACATGTGTCTCTTCCTCTATGGGCACTGGTCCAAAATAATCATCATTGTCGAGCTGGGGGCTTTTTTTGCATGGTAGTTACCTTATATTCTATTATATTCTAGGATTCTTAGTAGGAAGCATTGACGTGGAAAGAAGTTTTGTAGCCCGAGGAGTAGATGTCGGTGATAGGTCAATCACGTGAGGAGCTAATTGAGAAGGGATGTCAACAACCATGCCTAGCAAGGACATGAAAGACCCTGACTGAGATTATGAGAGTAATTCAATGCTAAGGGAACTGACCATGTCCCTAAGAGCTACCTTGAGGTTCCTCTTGAAGTGGTCCAAGTCAAGAATTCAGGCCTCCATTACCAACATGCTTTCCTCATGGTGCTTGAGGAGACGACCCAGGATGTTCCTTAGTTACTAGGCATTATCATCCATGAAGCGTAGCTTGACAACTTCAAGGTCTGCTACTTGTTGATAGTGCCTTTGCATAATTCTCATATCAAAGCGTTCAAAACCTAAGTCATACCATGGTGGGAGCAGAGGCCTACCTCTTCCAAGACCACAACAATGAGGGCGACTACACTCGTAAACCATTGATTTAGAGGGCACAAATGGTCATATAGTAAAGGGATTGTTAACTTAGGTGTTAGGAGTAATGAGTAAGCAGAATGAATTCAATGATGGAGCTAGATGTGTAGGCCAAAAAGGGTGTGAACACATGAGAAATGTTGATGGCTTGTAGGCAGTGGCAGGCTCGGCTCCAAAGTAGGGTAAAGCTTCGCCTGTTGAGGAGGATCGAGTGATCTTTAAGGAATTCCAGAGCATGAGCTATAAATGTGGGGGTGAGTGATAAGAACACCAAGTGGATTGAGGCAGCTAATGCCTTGCAGATATAGGGTGGTTGCCTCATCTCCTACCTTGAATGTTTAGAAGGGTTGTTAGCTAGTGAAGTATGTGAGTATCATCGAGGAGTGCTTTTGAGGCTCATTGGTTTGAGAGCCATGGGGACTTAGGTGGACCAGTGATGTGGATGATGCCACCTTCATCCATGGTTTGACTTAGTCAAATTAGATAAAATTAAAATTAAGAATAAAATAAAATAAAAACATAAAATTAATAATTATATTTATATTTATAGCTAATAATAAAACTAGCCTCGATCCATCTTAATTGTGTATCTACCAAGCACCAAGAGGGATATAATCTCTTGAGATGCAAACCTATTTTATAGTGAAACCAGATTTTATCCCTCTGAGGCCTTAGTAGATCCAGAGTTAAGATGGAATGGATGTAGGTTGTTGTTATATAAAATGCACGTCTCTCTATATAAAAGTATTTTCATTTTTTTTATTAAAACCTTGATTTAATCTCTATCCAATATCAACCTAATATTTTTAGTAGTGGTGAGGGTAGAGGATTTAGATGTATCTCAAAACATTAATAGTTTTCTTTTATATTTAAGTAAAAAAAATGTTACAAAAATAAGTTAAAATAAAATATTTATAAAATATTTCGATTGTGAAATAAGTTATGGTTTTTGGGCATGTGGTTTTGATAAGCCATGGTATTGACCCATGGTATTAAAACAAATCCTATTTACAAGTTAATAATATTCACAGTAAAATAGGGTGAATATCCATGGTTAAGAATCTCGTTATATTGTAAGTTATTGTAAGTATTATTTTTTCATGTGATTATTAATTAACTTTAAATATGGTTACAACATCATTATTAGTCTCTTCCAAGGCAGGACACTAGAAATGGATTTTCCTTTAACCATTATTCGTTGAGCATTGATAAACGAAACTTATAATATTACATCATTTCCATAATATAATGCCATGTGGATAGTTTCATCACATATTTTATGCTATAATTTATGGATATGGTTCCAATATTCTTGCATGATTTTTATATATTTTTGTGGTGATTTTTAATCCAAAAATAAAATCCTTGAAAATAGCTCATATGTAAAGAACATAATTGCCATATCATAGGCTATTAGTTATACTTTTTTGATTCCCACTTATTTTTTGGTCTAATTTGTTGAAACTCTTAGAGATATTCATTGGAATCACATGTTTGATGGGTGGACTCTTCACAATCCAAGTTCCCCACTAGTTGTTTAGGGTGTTGAATCCATATATGTAATCAAGAACCCAATTTAAAAAACACAAATCAAGATTCAAGCACAAATTTTTTTCACCTGCACAAAATAGACGATGTCATTTACTATCAATTAACTGCCACCATTATTTAAGGAAGTATTTAGATTAAAAAATGGATATATATAACTTTAAATAAATATTAATACAACATATTGAGCCTACATGTAAAAAATGTTGGCATACTATATTCTTACATTACCCCTAATGCCTACACGTCTTCCCTATAATGGGCTATAGAGGGCCTTTCAAAGAAATGAAAAATGAGAATACTTTTATGGAGCCGAGAAGTTTGTTCTAAAACCAGGTGTAGAAATTATACAACAAGCATGTATATCATGGATTCAATCTGATCTAAAAATGTACTAAAGTTAAATACGGAATCGCTTCTACAAATATTTTGCGGATTAAAAACACAATCGCTAATCACATGAAGTAAAGAAGAATCAAATCAAACCACAACATAGATAATTTCTTGGGGAAAGCTTGCTGATCAAAACCCCACTATATTCTATTGTATATTCATCATGGATCATGAAACAATTACATACAACTCTTCTCATAAGAACCCTCCTGTACTCAACTAATTGTCTCACACTATCATACATAAAACTGACCAATACTTATCCAATTTACTTCCTCCAGACAACCTACCTTGCTTGCACAATCCCTAATGAATGCAATCTCTAAAGAATAGGAATTTTGGCCTTCCTTGACTACCCAAGTATCACGGGCACTCCAATGGGTGTTTGGTTGCATGGGTGTAATCCAATAATCCTACAACTGATAGTCAACTTCCCTTTCACCTAGATCTCAACTCGGTCTCCACTGGATCTGACATGCAAGAAACTAATAATAGTAAATCCTCAGTTGCATGTGAGATCACTGATTGTGAATTAATTAATATTTAATTCACTTGATATCTCACTAGTGTATCTAATAGTTACAATTAGCAAAACTGAGTTTAACTCTCTTAACTGAGTTTAACTGATTACAACATGCTTTAACTAATGCACCACTGCACTTCGAACTCTGTTACAACTAGAATTACTTTTCATGCCTCACCAACTACCTCTAACTCAAAATTCATAAGCTCACTGAGTTTATCACTCTCAGTTAACTATTACAAGTTATTTTGAGACTAGCTTACATTTTATTGTCCATCTTAATTAAGGGATAACAAAAATTGACATACACCAAATTTAGCACCTATGGGCCCCACCCTAGTGTAGGTGCTTAATGCACTAGGCGTGGGTGCTGAAATTTTCTTGTTGAATCTCAACACTCCCTCTCAACATGCAAGGGATTATCCTTCACCCCGATCATGCCTCTATGGTATTCGAATTTGCTCCTAGTGAGCGCCTTTGTCAGAATATTTGCATCTTGATATTCCGTGGGAATGTACTAAAGCAACATTATTCTTCTCTGCACACAATCTCTGAGATGATGGTACTAGATATCTATGTGCTTGGACCTATCATGAAACACAAGATTAGTCAAGAGTTCAATGCAACTATTATTATCACAATGAATCACTGTTGGATCCATCTGAGAACCAAAAAAACCAACCAAGATCTTTCTCATCCATATAGCCTCACATGCAGCATGAATTGTTGCCATGTACTCTGCTTCCATTAAACTGAGTGCCACATATCGTTGTTTCCTGATGTACCAAGAAACTATTGTCGATCCTATGATGAAGATCCCTCCTGATGTGCTCTTTATATATGATGGACTACCCCCCCAATCTGCATCCGTGAAGCCTTGAAGCTTCACTCCCTCTGTCTGTCTGTACCATAGACCATACTTTGATGTGCCCCTCAGGTATCTCAGGACATGCTTCCTCACCTTCCAAAAGAGCTTGGTAGGCTTAACCATAGCTTGACTCAATTGGTTAACTACGTAGAAAATGTCTGGTATGGTGTTCACTAGATACATCAGTGAACCAACTAACTTCTTATAGACAATAGCATCCACTACCTCTCCAGAAGTAGCATCCTCTTTCCTCCAATTTCCTGGAAGAGGAGTATCCATGGGTTTGCAGCTCTCCATGTGAAACTTACCCAGTATCTCCTTTTCATACTCGTCTTGAGACACAAAAATTTCATAATCCATCTGCCATATTTCCAATCCAAGGAAATAATGAAGGAGTCCCATGTCCTTTATTTCGAACTCCCTTGCAAGATCCTCCTTTCATGATTGTATCAGTTACTCATCACTATTCAAAATTAGATCATCAACATACAAAACAATAATCAATAGCTTACCCTCAACCACAATCTGGTACATGTTTGCATCTGCTTCACTTTTGGTGAAGCACAGTCCGGTGAAATAGTTGTATATCCAAGTGTACCAAGTACGGGTTGCTTGCTTCAGCCCATACAATGCTCTTTTGAGTCGGAACACATGCGACTCACTGTTGAAGATCTCAAAACCTTCAGGCTACTCTATGTACACCTCTTCCTCAATGATCCCATTGAGAAACACAATTTTCACATCCATCTAATGAATGCTCCAACCCATTTGCAATGAGAGTGCTAGTGTGGTTCTAATAGAAGAGTACCTTGTAACAGGTGCAAAAGTCTCATCATAATCGATCCCCTTGGTCTGTGAGAATCCCTGAGCCAAAAATATTTCCTTGTATTTCTCCACACTCTCATCAGCGTATTTCTCTACCTTGTAGATCCATCTCGATCCAACCACTGATTTGTCAAGCGGTCTTGGGACAATCTCCCATGCACTATTCTTGACAATGGACTCCTACTCCTCCATGACTCCACTCCATGATCCTCCTCATGTGGCTACTCCACATCTTGAGGCTCATCCTTGGGAATCAACAGTTTCTCCTCTACATGCAATTCCAGCTCCCTCTCAAGGGAAAACTGCATGGATTTCTCCTCATCAAATTTTATATCTCGTCGCACAATAGTCATTCTGTTGTTTGGAAAATACACTCGATAATTATGGGGCATTTCAGTGTACCCCACAAAAATCCTGATCTCAGTTGTCGTTTCTAGATTCTTCCTGGCGTCTTTGGTCACATGCACATAAACAGATGAGCCAAAAATATTAAAGTGTGAAACATTAGGTTTCTTACCAGTGAAATCCTCTTCAGGTGTACTCTCATGCCAAGTATCCTATGAGGACAATGGTTCTGTACAAATACCGTAGTGTTGCATGCTTCCACCCACAGATGCATCGGTAGGTCTTGATCATGCAACATCGCTCTTGCTACACCCACAATCATTTTATTCTTTCTTTCCACGACCCCATTTTTCTATGGATTATGAGGTGCCCTCAGTTCTATTCAAATTCCTTCTTTGCTACAGAAGTTTTTGAATTCAATAGAGATGTATTCACCACCATTATCGCTCCTAAGAGCCTTCAATTGCTTCCCCAAATATTTCTCCACCAGTGCCTTAAACTCAAGAAACTTTTAGAATGTATGATCTTTCTTCTGCATGGAGAAGATCTAACACTTACGAGAAAATTCATAAAAAAATATTACATAATACTTATGTTTTTATGTCTAAGAAATAGAGAAAGGGCCACACACGTCTGTGTGAACTCTCTCAACGATCCCTGAAGCTCGGTTCTCCTTCTCATGAGAGGTGGCCTTTACATATTTTCCCATAGTACATCCCTTGCATGTGTCTGACTACACAAGTGTACCCCTGGGAAGACCAGTAGAAATATGTTGAATGACTTTCAAGGCTCCATGGTGAAGATGGCCCAATCTCCTGTGCCATAATTCGCCCTCATCCCGACTCACCAATTTTTCCGCCTTGCCCATCATTGTTGTGTAGCCATATACCTCTAGCTTTTAGAGATTAATAACTCAAATCCCTATCCTCTTGGCTTGTCTTGTTTTTTTGTGTCGCAGGAAAGATTTTCCTTCACTAAAAACAACATCATAGCCTCTATCCTCCAATAGTGCAACTGAGACTAAATTTTTCTTCAAAACTGGTACATGCATTACATATTTTAATTGAAAGGTTTTACATGAATACCTCTGGAAGGTAATGGTACCAATCCCGGTAGCACTGTACCGCCCGTCATCACCATTTCAATATGCATATCGAGATCCTTCTCCTCCAAGTCACTGAAAATTTCCTTATCTCCCATAATGTGAAAGGAAGCGCCACTATCCAAATACCACATAGATCCCAATGCACGTGACACCATGCATGCGATCAATGAGAATTCAAGCTCAAATTGTGAGGCTAAAGCCTCACCAGCTGCAGATCCACCAGCCTTCTTGTTCTTCTTCTTTTTTGGACAGTAAGTAGCAAAATTCCCATGCTAGTGATAGTGAAAACACTTCACCTTGGACATGTCCTGCTTCTTGCCATTTTTGGACTCAGATTTAGAATGGAATTTCTTCCCCTTCCCCTTCTTCACCTTGGCAGCTAAAGCACAATATTCTGCATCTTCATTCTTAGATGAATATCCATCTTTGGTGTTTTGTCTGAACTCCTCCTGCACCAAATCCGATCACAGTCGTTCCAAATCTGGAAATTTTTCCCTTCCATTGACAGAGTCTTGATAACTGTTCCAACTACTGGGAAGTCCTAGGAGATCTAAGCTCACAAAGTCATCATCAACAACAATTATACCAAGGCTCCCCAGTTCATCTCGACATTGGACAAACTTTTTTAGATATTTTGGTATGGAGTCGCCCTTCTCCATCTTGATCTTCCTGAGTTTATTTTTTAGCACCAATTTCCTATGGTTGTTGTTGCTCTGGAATAGATCCATAAAAGCCTTCCACATTTCATATGGTGTGGCTTTCCCATGGAGGCTTGAGACAATGTGGTCTCGTACTCCCTCCAACAGGATCCTCCTCGCCTTTGCCACTTTCTTTTGCCATGCATCAATATTTGCAGCATTTGTCACAGTAGGTTTAGGAACATCATTGTCAATGAATTCCTTCAAGCCATTGTCTTTGAGCACTTCCTCCATCTGTCCTTCCAAGAAATATAGTTTTAGCTTCCCTGGAGTGCATACTCCAACCTCAAGCCATTGAAAGCCATTTCAATCTTGAATCAGCTGTAGCACCAAGAAAGTCTTTCTACAAATTCAAATTCTATCCAGTCACAAAATCAGCTCCTCCTTCACAATTATGATTTCCTTTGCTTTGATACCATGTAGAAATTATAAAATAAGCATGTATATCATGGATTCAATCCGATATAAAAATTTAGTAAATTTAAATATTGAATCACTTCTACAAATATTTTGCAAAATTAAAAACAAAATCACCAATCACATGAAGTAAAGAAGAATCAAATCAAACCATAACACGGATAATTTCCTTGGGAAAGCTTGCTGCTCAAAACCCCACTATCTTCTATTGTATATTCAGCATGGATAATGAAACAATTACATACAACTCTTCTCACAAGAGGCCTCATGTACTCATCTAATTGTCTCACACTTTCATACATAAAACTGACCAATACTTAGCCAATTTACTGCCTCCAGACAACCTGCCTTGCTTGTGCAATCCCTGATGAATGCAATCCCTAAAGAATAATAATTTTGGCCTTCCTTGACTATGCAAGTATCATGGGCACTCCAATGGGTGTTTGGTTGCATGGGTGTAACCCAATAATCCTACACCTGATAGTCAACTTCCGTTTCACCTAGATCTCAACGGGGTCTCCACTGGATCTGACATGAATGCAGCTAATAATAGTAAATCCTCAGTTGCGTGTGAGATCATTGATTGTGAATTAATTAATATTTAATTCACTTGATCTCTCACTAGTGTATCTAACAGTTACAACTATCACAACTGAGTTTAACTGACTTAACTGAGTTAAACTGATTACAACCTGCATTAACTAATGCACCACTGCACTTCGAACTCTGTTACAACGAGAATTACTCTGCATGCCTCACCAACTACCTCTAACTCGAAATTCATGTGATAACTGAATCTATCACTCTTAGTTAACTATTAAAAGTTATTTTGAGACTAGATTACATTTTATTGTCCATCTTAATTAAGGGATAACTAAAATAGACATGCACCAAATTTAGCAACTGTGGGCCCCACCCTAGTGTAGGTGCTTAATGCACTAGGCGTGGGTGCTGAAATTTTCTTGTTGAATGTCAACACCAAGGGATGTGTAATTTTATCAGTAGGTTCGTTCCCCTTTAAAATAAAAATAAAAAATAAGAATTATGTTCTAAATAGAAAAATAATTGTGCCTATAATAATAATAATAAAATGAATATGTTGTAAAGTAATTAGAAGTAAAAAAAAATGTGTGAGTAAGATATTTAAATCTTATACTTTTCAAAAATATTTCAACAAGAAATTTAAATAAACTATTTGAAGATCTATGTTAACTAATTTATGTGGATATCAACTTCATATATATCTATATATATAGAAATTTTTTTTGTTAAAATAAAATATTTTAATATGAATTAATATTCACATATACTTAAAAATATATTAATAATAAAAAAAGCATTTTAATTTGCGTGATAAAATGTCTCGATCTACATGTTATGTAAAATATATGTAAAATATTTTAATGTCAATTACTTATCATTTAAAAAACATATGTATATATCATGAAAAGAATTAATTTTTTATGGTTAAAATGTTTATTTGGTCCTATATACACTCTATTTACCACTCACAAATATAATTTAAAGAAAGAAATTTGTATTTAGCACTCTAAAGAAATTTGCAAGTGAAGAAATTTGATCCCTCTCGGCTCATGTGAGATCCGTATTTAAGATGGATCTATGTTGGTATATAGAGATGTGAAATTTATAGCAACAACCTAGATCCATATTAATTCTAGATCTACCAAGCGTTGAGAGGCCAACTCTTTTTCACTCCAAAAGAGGTTTGCACTTGATCCCTGCAGTTGGTAGATCACGAGTTAAGATGGATCTAGGTTGGTTTAATGTGAATTGTATCATGGAATATGTGTTTTGATATTTATCATGGATTGATTCTTACATGGATTCACCAACCATTTAATTTATATAGCTGAGCTAATTTAATGCATAGATATATTTAGTATTCTGAAAAATTCTTCACGATATACCCAAATTTTGTAAATTATATAACTGAAATTTAGAATTCCAAAAATTTTAACCAAAATTTAAATAAGATTGAGTTTAAGAAAACATATATTAAAGCATACCATTATTATAGTAAGGATATTGCTATGGAAAATTTTAGGGGCTAATATTTGTAGGTGGGATAATTTTCTATGGGTTTTCCAAAAAAAAGATTCGCCAATTTCCATTTTTTTATAAAAATGATTCGCCCAAATTTTACAATATAAAATTATTTTACTTTAAAAATCGCCAACATTGTATGAAAAATATATATAATATCATTATAAATTTGAATAGTTTTA
This sequence comes from Pinus albicaulis, assembly GCA_034641835.2. NCBI lineage: Eukaryota > Viridiplantae > Streptophyta > Pinopsida > Pinales > Pinaceae > Pinus > Pinus albicaulis. Next base: position 29,965,714 of record CM076574.1, on the reverse strand, counting down.
CAAATACATCAATAAAAATTTTAAAGTTTGCATGTTAGGGACTAGTGAGATTCGCCACTTTTTTAAACTTCAAAATAATTTTCCATCCTTAAAATTTTCCCTGTGTTGCCCATTTTCATAAGGGAAACTTTGTTTTTTTTAATATAGTGGGAAAACCCATCATAACTTAGTTGTCAAACTAGTAGTGGGGATAGACATCACTTGCTGTTATCATGAATGTAGTTTGAATCATCATTGTTATTCAATAAAAACCATGCTACCTAGAATTGCCCACTAGGGTAGGCTTTCACTCCTACTAGATGTCTCTGAATCTTGGATTATTAACTAGCTTAATTCCTTATATCCGTGGACAATGTGCTCTTAGCCAAGTAGAAGCAGTTTTAAGGAAATGGAAACTTTCTTTTACAACACCTTTCTCTTCATTTTATTTTATTTTTTCAATGGAAAAGTAAGAAAAAACACATGGATTTCAATAGAGGAGTGTTTAACATAAATTTATTTTTATTGTTCTTTGACTTAAACGGTTTCTCCAAGTTTATTATTTACAAATTTATCAAAGTTTAATATGATGTATATGTTTATTAAATTTTATCAAGAAGTGATAAAAAATTGTTAAAATAAATTATTTATTCAATTTTAAATATAAATTTAAAAGACAATAGTTTGAATGGTAGCTAGAGAGTTATATTCCCCCTCTCAGGGTTCTCGTAATACATGTTAGCCTATGAGCTTGTGTGGCAAAAATGACATGTTAGTCTATGAGCCTGTGTGGAAAAAATTTGAATAAGCCAAATATGTAATAAAAATTGGATCTCTTGTTAGCCTATGAGCTTGTGTGACAAATGACATGTTAGCCTATGAACCTGTGTGGAAAAAATTTGAATAAGCGAGAAGATGTAATAAAAATTGAATCTCTTGTTATTGAGGTGAAATTTTTTTGAATAAGCCAGAAGATGTAAGAAAAATTGAATCTCTTGTTATTTCGTTCTATAAGCTCGATGAAAATTCTAGGTCTAATTGGGTCACATTCCAAGGGATTTGAACCTTGGATCTCTCAATTTTCTCAAAACTTGCAATACTTTGATCACCAATTGAGCTAACCCTAAGGATCTACCTATATAAATTTTAATATTTAAGTATAATTGTAATTAAATGATTTTTTCTGGAATAGTTAAGAGGAATGATAATATTTTCCTCACCCAAACCAAATTTTATAAATTATATAACTGAAATTTAGAATTCCAAAAATTTTAACCAAAATTTAAATAAAATTGGTTTAAAAAAACATATATTAAACCATACCATTATTAAATTATATGTAAATATGTTGTCCAAACTTGTTTTACTTAATATAGTGGGAAAAGTTAGCATAAATCATTTGTAAAATCAGAAGTGTGGACAACCATTGTTTGCTGCTATCCATGAATGTAGGTTGACTCATCACTATTATTCAAGGAAAATTGCTACTTGGGATTACATGTTGGGGCACCTAGTGGCACCTGGAGAATTTTATTCTCCCTCTATATGGGTTCCATTCTTTGAAGATATGTTAGCTTGTGAGCCCGTGTGGCAAAAATTTGAACATTTTGAAAATCTTGAGTGTTCCTATGAGCCCTAAGATGCAAGAAGAGTTGAATCTCTTGATATTGAGATCTATAAGCCCAAATATGCAAGAGAATTTAAATATCTTGATATTGAGTATTTGAATGTCTTGATATTGAGGTGAATAGTGGAGTGTTTGAATATCTTGATATTGAGGTGAATAGTGGCAAAATATTTGATATTGAGGTTGAGGTCTATTGTATATCCTCCTCTCTATAAATCATGTCACAACCAACAACCAAAGAAATTTGAACCTTATATCTTTCAATTTTCTCAAGACTCACAATATTTGATCACCAATTAAACCATCTCTTAGAACTCTACCTACGTAAATTTTCATAATTAAATATAATTATAATTAAATATTTTTTTCTTAAAAATATTATTATTTTCCACACCTAAATTTAAAAAAATACATTAAATTTTTAATAAATATAATATTACAATTATTCTAAAACTTAATATAAATAATAACTTGAGATTTCATTTAAATATTTTCAAATCTTAAATTAAATAAACAAGATACATTTATTAATCATAAATACAATATATTATTAGTTCCTATTGTCAGACAACATGGGACGATAATAATCGATTGTACACCTTATCATTAATGTTAGGGCAGCAAGAGATGAGGGAAAAAGAGCATGGATTTATAAAGGTAAAGTTGTGATAGTGCAATTTGAACCTCCTTAAAAAACAAGGCAGCAAAACAATAACAAAGAAGAGGCAGCAAACTCTTCAACAAGAAATGAGGAAGCAAGGTCAGTATGGGCAAGCAGGGACAAAGACTCAACTGTGAGTCTTGCATGTAAAAAAAAATAGCAATCAAGTCGTACTGAGGTTTCCTTAAGATTGGTTTGTTGGAACTGTAGGGGTTATCCATGGAGATGAGGACCTGGGTTAGGGCCTATTGCAGAAGGTAGAGACATAATTTTCCTCATAGAAACACATGAGCATGAAGGGTGCAAGACACCTTTGTTTGAAGGGTATTGGAGGATAGCAGTGTGGAACAAGGCAACAAGGAATGGTAAAGGGCACGGGGGTATCATGGTATTAGTAAGAGAAAAAGAAGGTTGTTTCATTCTGTTGGAACAGGGTCTCCCAAAGGCTATGAATTTTGTCCATTTTTGTATAATTTTGTATTGTTTAGTCTAACGCAGGGGTTTTGGGGTGGGTCAAAGCCCCTAATGCATTTTGAATGGGTCAAGGGTAGACCAAGAGTCCGCAAAGCACAGTTTGCAGACCATTGGATGCATAGGCTAAATCACTATAAATATATGAACCTTTTTCAGTCATAGGTACGAAGGAATAGAGATCGATGTGAAGTACGAATTGTTAGATCTATGGTAGGGTTGTTTGGGTTAGGACTCCTGCTGGCTGTGTGCGTGGAGATCCTTTGTCCTGCTGTGTGTGGACCATGTTGGCTGTGTGTGCAAGTGGTAATTGGGAATGTAAGAGGATTTTGGGTAATGATATATATGTGCGGAAGTATTGTGGATATATGACGTTATCTGAATTTGTTCTGTTATGGTTGATGCAAACTTGAGTTATATGTTTATGCATTTGTTAGTAGCTACGAACTATCTATGTTTATGGTACATGTATCTGTGATCTGTTAATTCGCTGCGATTCTGTTGTTCTATGATTATAGTTGATAGTGTGCACGTGGATGCGAACTTGTTAATTAGATCTGATAAGTTATCTTCTGGTTATTTATTGAGACTCCTGCGAATAGGCTCGTGCTGTATAGATCTGATAGTTGCGGATTGGCTTGACTTACCTGCTCTCTCCCAGGGTGTGGAAACCTGGTTCCAGCACCCTCCCATACTGCTTCGGGTGAGACTTTGGCCTACGCAAGCAAGTCACTGCTGAAAGGGCCAGTAGTATAGGGGTTTGTTGGCAAACCTTAACCTCTGAACCTGGGTCAAGACCCCTCTAGCCAAAAAATGGTTATGTTTCCAGGACCAGGAGCATTTTGAGAGAGAAGAATCAGTGAATATTTTGAAGCAATAGTTCACAGGGAAAGAAATCACTTCCACCGGAAGATGATATGGCCTTTCACATGAAGCTACCTACCTTCAAGGGCGTGGGTGATGAGGACATGGATCGGTTATGGTTTGTCGTAGGATCAGTATGTACTACGCAGAACGTAGCAAGTGATGTGGTGAAACGGGCACAGTTGTCCCTTGCTTTTGAGGAGAGAGCCTTGGAATGGTACATGGGATACATTGACCAACATGCGAATGCGACCATTGAGGAAATCAAGAATGCATTAAAGCAGTAGTTCAAGAAACCTAAGTCCTACTCTCAGATAGTAAACGACCTGAAGGATTTCAAACAAGGACCTTCTGAGTCTGTATGTGAAGTAGATCAACAATTAAATAAAGTAATCAGAGAAGGGGGGGTTCTAGTATGACGACAGGCAACACACGGAGTGGTTCATTGCTATTTTGTTTCCCCACTTGCGCATATCAATGGGTCATCTAGCCATTGAAACATAGGAGAAGGCATCCATGAAACTAGAAACTGCACCAAGAGATGATACCCAAATAGGAGTACAATAGATACAAGGCCAGTTAGAGGCAATGTACATGGAGATTCAGACTTTGCGAAAGGAGCGAGGGACATAGGCCAGTCCCGAAAGATGGTGCATACGATGTCGGGTGAATGGCCACACCAAAGATAACTATCCACTACTCGCAGACTACACGCAAGTCAGAGGACCCAACCCACTGCACCCTAGGGAAGGTGCGGGACCGAGTGGGCTGGCGTTATGGTGCAATGACTGCTGCATTGTTGGGCTACACGATACCAACCATTTCCCCCGCCTTGCCACATATTTCCAAGAAGTAAAACAAAAATGGTGTAGGTTTTGTAGGTTTGTAGGACATGATGAACATAACTGCCAAACGTATGATCTGATGATTGATCGAGGAAACTTATATAAGGTACAGTCGGACCCATAATCACCTAGATCCCCTGTAGGTATAGTAGGCCCCCCCGGCTAGGGGCAGGGGAGGGGGGCGAGGAGGAAATGTAGGCAGGGGTAGAGGCCAACTAATCTACTATAATTGCGGGGAAGTAGGTCACTTTGCGAGGGATTGCATGAATCCAACCCGACAATCCTACAAATATTGTAGATAGTTGGACCATGTGATCGAGGACTGCCCGATTTTGATGGCCAAGGTGTAGGAAAAGTAGTAGACTCCTACACAGACTATACAACCGGTTAAGGTAGAACCTCAAGAAGATGGGTTGAGCATTAATGTGATAACGCGCAGTGATATGGCCACCGGGGGGTCGGCGGAAAAATTTTAAATGGAGTCTCTGATTCGTAAAGCAGCTACTAAACCGAAAGGCATGGGCTTACAGAAGGAGAAGGAGACCTATGTCGCAGCTCGACAAGACTGTGCTCAAGACAAAACATCAGCTCAAAATAGTAGAATTGAAGATGAGGTTAAACCGTTCCTGTAGGCATGCATGAAGCTGCTGCGCAATCAGCAGGCTGTGGAAAACCTCCAAGCCCTACTCGATAATTGCACATGGAAAGCAGAAACAGTCATGAATATTAAGATACATGCACAAACTTTATGAGCAGAAGAGACGCATCGGCCGAGAGATGCGATTAACTGCATAGATTGGTGATTATGAAACTGACCAGGTAATTCTAGACCTAGGATCAGATGCGAATGTACTACCTAAACAGACTTGGCAACGGATGGGAGAATCTAAATTGGAATGGTCCACTATCCAAATGTGTATGGCTAATCAATAGAATATCATACCATTGGGAAGATTGTCAAAGATTGTAGTAGATATCGCCGAGGCTAAGGTACGAGCTAACTTTGAAGTCATTTAGATTGTAGAATATGCGGACCCTTACCCATCACTCTTGGGATTGGATTAGGCCATTGATATGGGTGGAATTATCAATTTGAAGAAATGAAGCATGGTGTTTGAAAGTGAGGGAACAAGGGTGATCGTACCACTAAACCCTGCAGAAGGAGAAAGGTATATCGAGCCAGCGCGTGAGGAAGAAGAGATGGATCACATCTATAAGTTAATTGCGAAGGACGAAGACTGGATCAACCCTAAGGCCGATGGTATGCCTTGCTAGAAGAAGAGCAACAAATGCTTCTTCAACTCCGATGAAGAATTAGAAAATTGGAAAAACCGACTGCAGGAAATCTCTACACTGCGATGCCTACAAATTACCAAGGACTTCTGATATAAATATTCTAAGGTACGAGAATTACCCTACTTTGATGTCTCTGGTAGTATAAAGGAATTTTTGTGAACCTTCGAAGCTGAGGTTCCCAAAGAACTAAGGCTATGGGCTCTTAACCTAGCCATGTGCGCAATGCCTGCGAAATGGTGGGACACACATAAGGGGGCATTCCAAGAATGGGAGTAATGTCGGGATATGATGATACTATGGTTTGAGCCTCCGACCAATGTGCGCGTCAAGAGATTTCAGGGCCCAGAAAATTCGCACGAACATTTGTTCACTTGGATGGAGCAATGGTGTGATCATACTGCAAAAGAATAGGTTCACTTGTTTATTCATGACTTGGTACCAATTCTCGTTGCATGGTACCTCGATGCGGAGCTACATCAATGCACCCGCCAGTGGAAAACCTTAAAAGACGAATTCTTGGGGACATTTGGGCTAACGGGAGGATTGGAGGTGCTTGAGGAAGCTCTGCAGACTAGTGATACCTTTGTGAGTGATGAATCCAACCCTGACGCAGTTAAAGAAGGACCCATCTGGGACACACAGATGCAGGATAATGTTGAGTCCCACAAGGCCACCATGAAAAATTGTGACGCAGATTTGCGCAAGGTCTCGATCATAGAATCAAGGGGGGAATGCACAGTTGTAGGACCTCTGATACATAATATGGATGGTATGAAACCACGAAGCGCTAACATAAATATGGCAGTACAACTCAAGCTGGCTACAATTGGGAACTGCTGGGATGATGGGACAGTAGGCACGATTACAGAACTACTCATGGAGTATCAAGACGTATGTCCAGCCAAATTTTTCAGGGCCTAAGGAGATCACAGGGGATTTGGGCGATATGCATGTCACTCTCAATTCAGATGTGCAGCTGGTGAGAAAGCAGCCTTATCATACGCGGAAGTTTAGGGAGGAGATCGACATTACGCTCATTAAACCAGTCACACGGGTGAATTGGGTAAGGCCTACGACTATGAAGCTACTGCGCTCGATCATGGGACATATGGGCTACTACATAAAATTCAGTCAAGAATATGCACTGATCACTGCACCTTTGAAAATGCTGCTTAAGTAAGATATTTCACTCAATTGGGATGACACAGGCCGAAAGAGCTTTGAGATACTCATGAAAAAGATGGTATTTGTACCTATTACCACTTCCACCGATTGGGCGATGATATTTCATAAGGATACTTTAGGAATTTCCCTGGACGCGGCCTGTACGCAGCTTGGCACCAGAAACAGTAATCACCCAATCGCATGTGCTAGTCGGGAAATCCAGAGTGCGAAGCGTGATTATGCCACCATGAAGACGGAAGGGTTGGCCCTGAAGTATCAGCACAATCTATTAAGAAATCATTGTAAGATGATTACAAATCATTCGGTTTTAGAGCACCTGAGGAATAAGCTCATGTTGGGGGGAACAATCTGCAGGTGGCTACTGTTTCAAGCATACGGTGTTGAAATCATCGTCAATCCAGGAAAGTTGATTACGGAGCGGGAGCACTTGTCCTGAATTATGACGGGCGACGGGCCCACTAGCTGGAAGAAAGGATTTCCTGTTACGCAGTTGTTCACCAATAAGGTCATGGAGGTGCGCTTCACTGAGATCTCTTCGTTCTTGACCACAGGCATGGCACCTGCCGAATATTCGGTATGACAAAAAAAGGAGTTGGTTCACCGAGTGGCGGACTTTATCATTATCGCAGCTTAGGAAGTACCACGTAGAGATGGCCTGGAGTGAGAAAACCACACTCTCTTAGTAGAAGCCCACAGAGGCATAACAGGAGATCACCACGTAGGAAAGACGACGACAGAAGAGATCTTGAAGGCTGGGCTATGGCACCATAGAATTTCAGTTCGAAGGAATCACATCAGAATGACGTAGGTGTGTTGGGAACGTAGGCGGTTTTCTCAAAACGCAGGGGTGTGTTGGGATCGTAGTGGTCCACTGAGCACACCCTGGATGCGAAAACTAGCCGTTGAAACAGTCAAATCGGGTAAAAAGAAAAAATTACCATTGGATGGGGCGAGTGGCTAGCATTTAATGCGGCGATTTTGGGAGATTTTTTACCGTTTACTTGATGGTAAGTCCCGCGTGAAGTCTACCCTACCGTTGGGTGATCACCAACGCTATAAAATAGATGAGCTAGATCAGACATGGGTTTCGTATTGCTTGAATAGCTTGTACTTAGCTTGGTTGTATTGGACGAAGTGTGTTGTAAGAAATTATGTGCCTATAGCATCTCTTTCATGTCTGAGCAGCCTTCTCCCTCTGACAGTAGCAACCTGAGTTTATATTTCCCACCAGGATGACGGCCACGAACCCTGCCGAACTCTCGGAGCCAGTAACCTCGGTGGAAAAAGACATTGAGGAAGTGGTGGAGGTTGAGTCTGAAATCGAAGAGGTCCTCTCCACACCTAGCCCTGACACATGAAAAGGAAAAGAAAAATTACAGGGCTCAGGAAAGCCTCCGAAAACTATGAAATGGGCTGCAGGGAAGCCTCGTACTTCCCCACGAAACATGAAATCCCCGAGGGCTACTCCAGAGGAGGCTCGGCCCGCTGAGCCAATAAACTAGCTGATCCCTTCATTCGACCACACAGGGCATCAACACACACACAAAATAACCTCGATGGCTTGATCACCTACCTATAGATGTCGCTAACCCCGAGGGAGGTTCCCATCATAGGTGAACCTTTTGGAAGGCTTCAGGAAGTTAAGTTCAACGATCATGATTCGGCCAACTTTGAGGCCTTCCCTGAGCTAGCACCGGAGTTATACCTTGATATATTTCACGACGTCAATGGAGTCAAAGTTTTCCCCCAACGCTGGGTACGTGGGTTGGCTGGGTTCGGTCTCCCAAATCTACTCAAGATGCCCCACTTTGGACACTACAATGTCACGAACCGGCTCGAACGATAATTGCTCACATTGATTCATGATGGATGATTGTGGATCCAAGACAGGATCCCCATTGATTCTATGCTATTTCATTGGATTACTGGTCTCCCCATGAGCAGGCCGAACCCCCTGGAGCGCGTGGGTAAGAAATGTGAGGAGGAGACTGTTGAGTACATGCGCCAAAAGTATCATGTGGACCGCAATACTCGAGGTTTTATCATCAAGACCATTAGTGACTGAGGTATGTAGTTGGGAACCATATTGTTAGCCTATAAAAAGATGAGGAAATGTCAGGTCACCTCCATTCCAGCCTACGTAATTCGGTTGGCCAACCAATGCAGGAAAGGAGTATGTTTCAACTGGGCACAATATTTGTGTGATGAGTTTTTAACTAATGTTCATGAGTCCCAGGAGCAGGGCCGCACCTTTTGTTACTCTTGGTTGTTGTTCCTTATAGCATTGGTTTCTTGGGAAGCTCCTGCGGAGTCAGTCCTCCCTAAGATTACACCGGATATGTGCGAAGGGGCTCGCTATGCACACTTATGGGATTCCACGGATCCACAATGGCTCGAGGAGAACCAAGTATTCTGGGTCCTCTTTCAGAGTAATGTGGCTATAGCTATTAAATCCCAACCATGTTTGTCCCCTTGTTGAAAATGCAGCAAGATGATGGAGCTTAGTGAAATGAAGTCGCCTTCACTAAGTGGGCCCGCAGGCTATTTTTGGCGCAAAGTCTATTTTTAGACTATGTTTATTTTTAGACATATGAAGCATGGTCCAGGGGTTGCAGTATGTTATTCTTGGAGTATTGGTCATGTTGGTAAAAACAGATGGACCTCTATTTTTAGAAATTTAGGTCGAAGTCTATTTTTAGACTGCCTATCCTAAAAATAGAAAAGTCAAATATTATTTACCCTTAATAATATTTGGACTCTAAACTTCAGTTTACTCTCTTGGAGCACTTCAGTTCGAGCTACAGAAGTGGCTCATGCATCTGAAAGAGGAATTACGCTATTCCTAGGGGTTTGGTGAGCTCATGCATGGTTGACTTCAGTTAGGACTTCAGTGGCAGAAGTTTGGTGGATTTGATGAGACAGTTGGTGGAGTTGTGTTCGGTTTAACTTAGTTGAACTAGTTGTGATTAGTTTAACTAGCTAATCAACTAGTAATGAGTGGAGTGAATTAAATATTATTTAATTCACTAATTATTAACTCATTATTCAACTCAAGAACACATCAGTTCACTACAGTGCATGGACAGTTCAGTGGAGACCAGTGAAAGAGGTAGATGAAAGGGTTGAGATAGCTATCAGTTGTGACATTAGTTGTGCATGAGATTTGCACCACACTTGGAGGAATTTCCAATGATGATTGCACTGTCAAGACAAGTAGATTCGAACCTTGGATCTCTCATTAGACCAACCTTGATTGCACAATAGAGGCAGGCAATTAGTGGATGTGTTTTGAACCTGTGACCTGTTCAAAACCAAGTTAGTTTGTGTGTAACTATTGGAGACAATACTGAGTACTTGTGAGGAGTATTGTACTGAGGTGATTACAAACTTATTTCGGTAGACAGAGTCTGCATGCGGGCCAGGTAGCCTCTGGATCCATCCTTTCCTTTGAAAGGTGATACATCCAGTAACTGCCCCTGCAGTCGATCTCTGTGCTAGAAATAATTTGTTCTCACAGATCAAGAGCGGTTGAGCTTTGAGCTTGGAATTCGAATTTTGCAGCAGTTTGTTTTCTTGGTGCTGGAGTTGAAAATGTCTTTCAACGGTTTGCGACTCGAATATGCTCTTGAAGGCAGTTCGAATTATGTTGCATGGAAGGATCACATGGAGGCAGTATTAGAAGATAATGGACTGAAGGAGTTCGTAGATACGGATTTCCAAAAGCCCACTGATCCTGCTGAAGTCGAAGCATGGCAAAAGAAGATGGTGAAATGTCGAAGGATCCTGTTGGAGGGCGTCAAGGATCATATTGTATCCAGCCTGCATGGAAATGCTTCTCCATATTTAATGTGGAAAGCTTTGATGGATCTATTCCAGAGTAAGAGTGACCAAAGGAAGCTGGCGCTCAAAGATAAGCTCAGGAACATCAAGATGGAGAAAGGCGACAGTATCGCCAAATACCTCACGAAGTTCACTCAGTGCAGAGATGAGCCGGGAAGTGTGGGGGTGACTGTCGAAGACGAGGACATGGTCGACCTGGCTCTCCTTGGTCTTCCGAAGGCTTGGCACTCATATCAAGATAGTGTCAATGGTCGGGAGAAGCTGCCGGGATGGGAGCGCCTTTGGGCGGATCTCATGCAGGAGGAGATAAGGAGGACTACTCGAGATGGATCTTCATCCAAGGGAGCTGATGAAGAAAACTGCGCTTTGGTGTCCAAAGCTAAGAAAGGGAAGGGTAAGAAAACCTCTCATTCTGGAGCTAAGGGCAAGAAGCAGGATATGGCGAAAGTGAAGTGTTTTCACTGCCACGATCACGGACATTATGCTACCAATTGTCCAAAGAAGAAGAAGAACAAGGTCACGGATTCAAGTAAAGGGGAGAGGAACGGCTTCTCACCCGAACCGGATTTTTCACCGATCGCATGCTTGGTCTCAAGTGTGATGGGATCAGTGTGGTTTCTTGACAGTGGTGTTTCTTTCCATATGACCGGAGACAAAGATTTGTTTGCTGATCTGGATGAGAAGGATCTCGGAGTGCACATCGAGATGGGCAATGATGGTAGATAAAGTGCGACTGGTATTGAGACCATTTCCTTTGAGAGGGAGTCTAGCAAACCTTTCATCTTGAAGGATGTCATGCATGTTCCAGGATTGAAGAAGAATCTTATCTCTGTGGCGATGTTGGAAGACAAGGGATATGATGTTGTCTAGCCGGGCGAAAAGCTCTCTCACAGCAGCGGCAGCCACAGCAAGTAGACTACTGGTGAGACCCAGAAGATAGGGGTTCGAGTCAAGAACCTTTATCAGTTGCAAGTAGATGGCTGCGCAGCAATGGCATGCAAGGCGGGAGAAGTGGTGAGTTGGGATGATGAGGGCAAACTGTGGCACAGGAGATTGGGCCACCTTCACCATGGAGCTTTGAAGATACTGCAGCAGATTTCTACTGGGCTTCCTAAGGGCACTCTTGCGCAGTCAGATCAGTGTAAGGGGTGTACCTTGGGGAAGTATGTGAAAGCCACCTTTCACGAGAAGGATAGTCGCGCCACGACGATCCTTGAGAGAGTTCACACATACGTGTGTGGTCCTTTCTCTGTAGCTTCGACAGCAAAGCACAAGTACTATGTGATCTTTGTTGATGATTTCTCTCGGAAGTGCTGGATCTTCTTCATGCAGAAGAAGAGCGAGACATTTTCTAAGTTCTGTGAATTCAAGGCGCTGGTAGAGAAGGAATCGGGGAAGCATGTGAAGGCTCTTAGGAGCGACAATGGTGGTGAATTCATCTTGGCTGAATTCAAATACTTTTGCAGCGCAGAAGGGATTCGGAGAGAGCTCATCGCACCCCATAACCCACAGCAGAACGGGGTGGCTGAGCGGAAGAACAGAACGATTGTGGGTGCTGCACGGGCGATGTTGCATGATCAGGGCCTACCCCTTCACTTGTGGGCTGAGGCATGCAATACAACAGTGTATGTGCAGAACCGTTGTCCTCACAAGGTTCTTGGCATGAGTACACCGGAGGAGGCTTATTTTGGTAAGAGACCTGACATTTCTCATTTGAGAATTTTTGGTTCACCTGTCTACATGCATGTGACGAAGGATGCCAAAAAGAAGCTGGATCTGACTGCTGAGGTTGGAATATTTGTGGGGTACACTGATACACCTCACAACTATCGGGTGTATTTTTCAGACAGTCGCAAGACTGTTGTGCGACGGGATATAAAATTTCAGGAGGAGAAAGCCATGTAGTGTTCGCTTGAGAGGGAGCTACACTTGCATGCAGATGAGGAGCTGTTAGTTCCTAAGGAGGAGCTTCCGGATGTGGATCAGCCACAAGAGGAAGTTCAGGAGGTGGAAGAAACCACCAATGCAGCGCCAACCATCAGAGGGCGCATGCGCACTACAGAAGCTGAGCGACTGGCTCGGGATGCAGAGAAGGTTGTAGGACCACCTACAGCACAGCGCAGACAGAGACAGTCACCGGATCGGTACACTGGATACATGGCTCTTATGAGTCAATGTGTTGTGACAGAGCCATCCTCTTTTGAGGAAGCCGTGGAGGAACCCGCAGGGGTTGATGCCATGATCGAAGAATATGATTCGATCATCAGGAACAGTGCATGGGAGATTGTCCCAAGACCGGTTGGGAAATCAGTTGTAGGTTCGCGATGGATCTACAAAGTGAAGCAGGCGGCTGACGGGAGTGTGGAGAAGTACAAGGCGAGATTTGTCGCTCGTGGCTTCTCACAGATCGAGGGGATCGATTATGAGGAGACCTTTGCACCTGTCGCAAGGTACTCTTCCATACGGACGATCCTTGCTCTCTCAGCATAGATGGGATGGCACATCCATCAGATGGATGTGAAGACTGTGTTCCTCAACAGAGTCATTGAGGAGGAGGTGTACATAGAGCAGCCTGAAGGTTTCGAGATCTTCAGCAGTGAGTCGCATGTGTGCTGACTCAAGAGAGCACTGTACGGGCTGAAGCAAGCACCTCGTGCTTGGTACACACGGATTGACAGTTATTTCACCGGGCTTGGATTTTCCAAGAGTGAGGCAGATCCTAACCTGTACCAGATTGTGGTGGAGGGGAAGCTGCTGATCATTGTAATGTATGTAGATGATCTGATTTTGACGGGTGATGAGCTGTTGATACTTTCATGCAAGGAGGACCTTGCTAGAGAGTTCAAGATGAAGGACTTGGGCCTCCTTCATTATTTCCTGGGATTGGAGATTTGGCAGCGCAGTGGAGGACTGTTTGTTTCTCAGGGCAAGTATGCCCGGGAGATTCTGGAGAGGTTCAACATGCATGGCTGCAAGCCTGTTGACACTCCTCTTCCTGGTGGTTGGAGGAAGGAGGATGCTACTTCAGCAGAGGTAGTGGATGCCACCGTCTATCGACAGTTGGTGGGGTCGCTTATGTATCTGGTCAATACACGACCCGATATATGCTATGCTGTTAACCAGCTTTCGCAAGCTATGGTTAAGCCTACCAAGCTCTTCTGGAAGGCAGGCAAGCATGTATTGCGCTATCTTAGTGGCACATCGGGATATGGTCTATGGTACAGACAGGAGGATGGAGCGAAGCTTTCCGGCTTCACTGATGCAGATTGGGCAGGGAGCCCAACGGACCGAAAGAGCACATCTCGAGGAGTTTTCAGCATTGGTTCGACAGCAGTTTCCTGGTACAGCAGGAAGCAGAGATCCGTGGCACTCCGGCCCAAGAGAGGTCGAGGCATTTGTTGTGCTTGGCCGCATGCCATAGCACTTGGATGAAGAAGATCCTCAAGGATTGTTCGGTTGCCTTTGGAGCCTACAAAGGATTTGGTCAGACAACCCGCAGCTGCATTAAACCTCGCTAATCCAAAGATTTCATGATAGGTCCAAACACATCGACATCAGGTACCATCATATCAGAGATTGTGTTCAGCGGAGAATCATGATGCTTTCATATGTTCCCACGGAGGATCAGGATGTCGACATCCTGACAAAGGCGCTCACCAGAGCAAGTTCGAATTCCACAGAGGCAGGATAGGGGTTGCAGATAATCCATATCTTGCTGAGAGGGAGTGTTGAAAATGCAGCAAGATGATGGAGCTTAGTGAAATGAAGTCGCCTTCACTAAGTGGGCCCGCAGGCAAATTCTGGCGCAAAGTCTATTTTTAGACATATGAAGCATGGTCCAGGGGTTGCAGTATGTTATTCTTGGAGTATTGGTCATGTTGGTAAAAATAGATGGACCTCTATTTTTGGACCTATAGGTCGAAGTCTATTTTTAGACCGCCTATCCTAAAAATAGGGAAGTCAAATATTATTTACCCTTAATAATATTTGGACTCTAAACTTCAGTTTACTCTCTTGGAGCACTTTAGTTCGAGCTACAGAAGTGGCTCATGCATCTGACAGAGGAATTACGCTATTCCTAGGGGTTTGGTGAGCTCATGCATGGTTGACTTCAGTTAGGACTTCAGTGGCAGAAGTTTGGTGGAGTTGATGGGACAGTTGGTGGAGTTGTGTTCGGTTTAACTTAGTTGAACTCGTTGAGATTAGTTTAACTAGCTAATCAACTAGTAATGAGTGGAGCGAATTAAATATTATTTAATTCACTAATTATTAACTCAGTATTCAACTCAAGAACACATCAGTTCACTACAGTGCATGGACAGTTCAGTGGAGACCAGTGAAAGAGGTAGATGAAAGGGTTGAGATAGCTATCAGTTGTGACATCAGTTGTGCATGAGATTTGCACCACACTTGGAGGAATTTCCCATGATGATTGTGCTGTCAAGCCAAGGAGATTCAAACCTTGGATCTCTCATTAGACCAGCCTTGATTGCGCAATAGAGGCAGGCAATTAGTGGATGTGTTTTGAACCTGTGACCTGTTCAAAACCAAGCTAGTTTGTGTGTAACTTCATGAGACAGTACTGAGTACTTGTGAGGAGTATTGTACTGAGATTGTTACATGTTCTCTTCCATTTATAATATACTATAGCTGAAGGTTTTCAGCTATAAGCTTTCCCCATACATACTGTGTAATGTGTGTGATGTTTTGATGATCTTTTGATCGCATACCGCTTGTTTTATTTCCGCATGTGTGATGATCTGAGTGGAAGAGATTATGTGTTGCATTTGAATTCGAATTGATATGTGATCAGGATAATCTCGGTGGATAAATCTTCTTTATTCAGCAAATTTCTACACCCCTATTGTGTACGACAGATACAAGGGCATTGCCTCATTTTAGGTTACTTTGCACAATGTTCAGATCAGAGTGCACAAGGGGAAAGCCTAGAATTCACTTTCTTATATGGTGATGGACGAAGAAATCGACAACGTCATTACGCTCTGGCCCCCTAATTGGAAAAATGGCTTCAAAACTGGTCGGAAGGGTGTTGGAGGCACCAACACAGCCCAAGTCACCCCCCCTATCGTCATCCCAGATATCAGAGGTATGCCCAAGAGTACCAGGAAAGACACTGGTGCGGCCACCCAAAAGAATGCACAACAGAAGAAGGACATTGAGGCAGAGACCCAAATGGATTCACAGACCAAATTGGGCACAGAAGGTCTGGCTGTAGATAGACCTACCTCCCCCCGCAACACGAAGTGAACAAGTGAGTCTGTTAGAATGCCTCGCAAAAAGTAGCGCTCTCAGAAAGAGGAATGATATAAAACAGTCACCTTGACTGACAAAGACCTGGAACAAATCACTGATGTAGTCACTCTGGCCACGGAGGACAAATGGGCCACCTTAGAAGAGCAGCAGTGGGCCACGGTCGACACAATTCAAGCTGAGTTGTGAGCACTACAATTAAATACAGACACATTACAAATTAGTATGACCCCGATATGACCAACCCCCGTCGCCAGTAGCACAACACTAGTTACAGATGATATCCACCTTTGTTCTCTCCCTCGGGCAGCTCTGGTGCTTAGTCCACCCGACCTAGGGTTCCAAGTCTAGGCCAGTACAAAATTCCAACTGAACTTAGATAGGCTCCCTCATGAGGCCCTGTAGGGTCTCCACACCACTGTATTTTAGGAAATCCACCATCGAGACCAACAAGTGCACCAACATCTCAGCATAGCTGAAAAAACAATCAATGCAAAGATTGTTGAGTTGTGCCTCACCACCACGAAGCACACAGAACTCGAAGACATGATTCACCGACTGTATGCAGATGTTCCCGCAAAGATCCCGGCCACCGCCACCCCTCAGGAAAAAGTAGAAAGACTGGTTGCAGCACTCAAGGCCTCTCGGGATGAAGTTCAGGTTGTCAAGAAATGCATGGAGCAGCAGATCGCAGTTCCGGGCCCAGCAAACTGCACTGGTCACCGCAGCTACGAATGTCATCACAGGGCAGATCACGCAGGGAGCCCAAATACTGGAGACTGATATGCAGCTATGGACTAAGGTCTAGCAGGATCCAATCTTGCGAGGGATAAACTAGGACTTGCACCAAAAAGAAGAATAATTCGAGACAATCAAAGCCACCTTGCCCACTTTGGTGCCTGCTCAGCGCTTGCAAAGACTATGCACCAGCCAAGCGCTCCAAGCGGATATCGATGACCTTTGGCAAAAGAAGAAGATCCTTGGTGACCAACTGAAGCTGTGGGCTGATACAACCCTTAAACTTTCACAGGATGTCGATGTTACTATCACGCAGCTAAACCAAAATTTGGAAAGTGTCACCGCCGCGATTGAAGGACTGCTATTAGAAAAGTTAGTCGAAATTGCACAACATGCAGCTGTCCAAAGTGAAGGCGTGCTGCCTCCGTTAGCCGAGGTGATTAGAGTATTGCAAGCACAAGTCGAAGTCCCGCTGACATAGTGACTCGGGACGAGTCAGAAGATTGTATTGGGGGACTGTTGGAGCAGGGTCTCCCAAAGGCTATGAATTTTGTCCATTTTTGTATAATTTTGTATTGTTTAGTCTAACGCAGGGGTTTTGGGGTGGGTCAAAGCCCCTAACGCATTTTAAATGGGTCAAGGGTAGACCAAGAGTCCAAAAACCACAGTTTGCGGACCATTGGATGCGTAGGCTAAATCATTGTAAATAGATGAACCTTTTTGAGTCATAGGTAGGAAGGAATATAGATCGATGCAAAGTATGAATTGTTAGATCTGTGGTAGGGTTGTTTGGTTTAGGACTCCTACTAGTTGTTTGTGCAGAGATCCTTTTTCCTACTATGTGCGGACCCTGCTAGCTGTGTGCGCAGGTGGTAATTGGGAATGTAAGAGGATTTGGGTAATCATATATATGTGTGGAAGTATTGTGGATATTTGATGTTATCTGAATCTGTTCTGTTATGGTTGATGCAAACTTGAGTTATATGTTTATGCATATGTTAGTAGCTGCAAACTATCTGTGTTTATGGTACATGTATCTGTGATCTGTTAATTCACTGTGATTCTGTTATTTTATGATTATAGCTGATAGTGCGCACGTGGATGTGAACCTATTAATTAGATCTAATAAGTTGTCTTCTGGTTATTTATTGAGACTCCTGCGAATAGCCTCGTGCTGTATAGATCTAATAGTTGCGAACCGGCTTGACTTACCTGATCTCTCCCAGGGTGCGGAAACCTGGTTCTAGCACCCTCCCATACTGCTTCGGGTGAGACTTTGGTCTGCGCAAGCAGGTCACTGCCGAAAGGGCCAGTAGTATAGGGGTTTGTTGGCAAACCTTAACCTCCGAACCTAGGTTAGGACCCCTCGAGCCAACACATTCAGCTAGAAAAAGAAGACCCAAATAAGCATTTATCTGGCTTAAAATATCAGAAAATGGAAATCACATCAGAATTGCAGCATGCTATTTTGCGCCGCAAGTTTCAAAAATCTACAAAAGTAGAGGGCTTGACCATAAAGATACCTTTGCAGCCCTAAACACAGATATTGCAATATATTCTCAGCTAGATGAAATCCTCATAGTGGGGGATTTCAATGCTAGAACTCCAGGTGAACAAGCTAGCATTCTTTATTGTAAAGAAGATTGTGACCCTATCTAGCTTACAGAAGAGATCAATCATTAGTGGGAACAAATTTCAGAGGATAAAGGTTGCAATCTCTTTGGAGAACAATTTCTTACGCTATGTGGGGCTTTCGATTTAGTCATTTGTAATGGTTTGACTAGATGGGAAAAGTCCGGTAATTTCACTTGTAATACTTACAATGGAGAAAGTGTAGTAGATTATGTAATTTTCTCGCATATTTTGAGTGAGAAAATGGAGGAAGTGTTGATTGGAGATCAAATTTGGGACTTAAAATCAGATCACAAGCTAGTTTATTTAAGTTTCTCTTGGACCGGAAAGAAGCAATTAGGGTCAAAAACTCAGTGTGTTCAACAAAATCCCCCAAAGGGCAGAATTCTTTTGACTCCAGAGAATTGTAATACCTTCAAAATAATGCTAGAGAGGCTCTTCAAGAAGGAGGAAATCTCATTTCATGGCCCTCATAGTCACATATTAACACATTTAATTCAAAGCGCACTTGCTGAGTGAAAAAGAGCAAAAATTAAGAATTCTAAAACAAATTACTTTCCGGTTAATGCTTGGTTTTATGAGGAATGAAAAAAGGCAAGGAGAAGGTGGAAGGAATCAGACACGGATAACATAAAGCTCAAAGATTACAAGCAGATAGTAAGAAAGAAAAAGGTTGATTTCATGGTTTCAAGGAGAGAAGAACTAATCTTCCTTGGGAAAAATAACCCCAAATTATTCTGGAAGGAGCTCCAATCGAAGAAGGTGCAAACTGAAAACGACATTACAACTTCTAAATGGTTCGACTATTCAAGACAAATTTATGAGCAGGATCCCAAGGTTGACCCTCCTCCCTTGGTCAACACAGACACAAAACTCTTCACAGTGCAAGAGGTAGAGATGGGTATCAAGAATTTGGGCACTGGAAAAGAAAATGACTTAGATGAACTCCAAGCAGAGTATCTAAAGTGGGGCTTAAAAATTCTTTCACCTCACATCACAAAAAATTTCAACAACATCATACAGCAGGGGTTCCCCATAGATTGGACAACTAGTATGGTAATACCTCTTTTCAAGAGTGGTGACGTCAATAATCCCTCCAATTATAGAACCATAATGATAAACCTCTTATTTAAAAAGTTATTTGGAAGCATGCTAGAAAATAAAATCAGCAAGTGGGCAAAAGAAAGAGACAAACGTGCTAAAGGGAAAGAAGGTTTTAGACCTAAACATTCCACAGTTGATCATTGTATAACTTTAAGGCACATCATCAAAAAAGTTTGGGAAAAAAAGGAAGAAGTTTTTTGTTGCTTTTTTTATTTTAGAAAAGCCTTTGACACGGTTCCTAGGGATAAGCTTTGGGGTAGAATGGAGGAACTCGGGGTTCCCAGTCATTTGAGAGCAGTTGTGCATAGGCTATATAAAGAGGTGAAAGTCAAAATTAGAACTTTAGTAGGAATCTCTGAAATTTTTAGAAGCGATATCGGGATTAAGCAAGGTTGCCCATTGTTTCCTACCCTTTTTGGGTTATATATTGACAAGCTTGAAGAGTGGCTAAATTCGCAAGGGGGTGACAGTATCCATTTGGGAAAGTTCGTTATAAGGCTTCTTTTGTACGCAAATGACCTTATATTGATTGCTTAATCGACACTTGGTTTGCAAGAGCACTTACATTCCCTTGAGCATTTTTTTAGAAGGGTGGGGATGCAAGTCAATATTAGCAAAACGAAAGTAGTGGTTTTCTCTAACAAAAGAAAGCATAACCAACATAAGTTATGCTTTTAAGGTAGCATTCTGGAAGAAGTTACAGACTACAAATACCTCGAAATTGACTTCAACAAAAATTTAAGTTGGGATGGTTGTAGAAAGAAAAGAACTTTAGGGGGATGGAAAGAATTTTATGCTCTTCAAAACAGGTGTAGAGAGGCAGAGCCGTGGGACTGGAAAACCACTCTAACTCTTTTTTGGCTTCTAGTGATTCTGGTGATTCTCTACGGTTGTGAACTGTGGGCCAGCATCACAACCGAGATGCAGTGGAAACAAATTGAGAAAATTCAGAAGTGTTTTATTACAAACAAATTCAAAATTAAAAGTGCAGTTCCTTATGCTATCCTGTTAAGTGAAACAGGGGCCACTCCTATTGAAGCAATTGCTATGGTGCGAGTCATAAGGTATTTGAAAAAAATTGAGCAAATGGAAGAGGGTAGATGGCCTAAGGTTATGTTTAGTGACATATTGTGCAAAAGAAAGAAGACTTGGATGCGGAAAAATAACAAATGGTTTAGTAAATGGGGTATTTTCTTGAGCATGTGTCCTACAAACAGTAAAGAGATAAAAACTTTTGTTATGGATAAGTTCCACAAACGTACTTGGGAGAAAGCGGTAGGGAGAAAGAAGAAGTACTACATTGAAGAGTTTAACCCCACGCATGACCATCAGCAAAAGGCATACATAGGGGCTAATATTTCTTGGAGATCTAAAATTCTTATTTCTCAATTAAGGACTAATTCTCATCAACTCAATTGTGAAACAGGGCGCTGGAAAAGGCCAAAAGAAATGTGGGAGGAAAGAGTATGTATTTTTTGCTCCTCCAGAAAAGTGGAAATAGAAAAACATTTCATTTTAGAATGCGAGGCCTTCAAAGATAGCAGGGAAAATTATGCAGGTATTCTGGCAGCTAGCTCTTGGGATAATCTATTCAGCGAAGAGCTTATTGAGAAGATGGGAGCAGTTATTGTAAAACTTCATAGGAAAAAGGGCCGAATATGAGAGCCAAATAGAGAAGAAATCTGTCCCATAGGCTATTTTTAGCCTCGTGGACATTAAAAATACTTTCTTTCTTTCTTTCTTTCAATTGAAATTACTAAAAACTTTTTAGTCTTTTCATAAAGCACAATCCTGTTCGCCTATTAAACTTCGCAATAATATTTTAATTTTAAAAATTATAAAAAATGATCAATATTCAAACATTTCCATAATCTTAAAAATCCATAATTAATCTGTATGACTTCCTCTAACCCTAACCCCGAGGAGCCAATGATTATGAACAAAATCTTACCCATTATATTAAATCATACCACATATATACATTGTCAACTCTCTCCCTTTATTTGAAAATACCAAAATCTTATCCATTATATTAAAAGCGAGATTAAAAAATTCATAGAATAATTCAGAAATTCTAGTAAAATTATAAAAAATTCTAGCAAAGATTTTTGAAAATTTAAATTAGTCATTAAACTTCAGTGTATTAAATCATACCACATATTTACATGGCAACAAATACTTTTCAGTGTATTGGCCCATAAATGCACCTGGGAAATAAATGCCCACCATTGGATGGTGTACTAGCTTTAATCCAACGGTGGGCATTTACTTTCCAGATGCATTTATGGGCCAATAGACTGAAATCCAACGATGGGCATTTACTTTCCAGGTGCATTTATGGGCCAATGGACTGAAAAATACTTGTTGCCTATTTACATTATCAACTCTCTCACGATAATTAAAAATAATATTTATTAAAAATACAAAGGCAACCCTCACTTATGTGATGACCTTTCATATATTTAACCAAAAAGGATTTTATGAAAAGATTTCCCAAAGAACAAAACGACGAGTTTAAAGGATTTAAAATCTAGGCTTGTCCCCGTACTACAAATCTAGAAGATTTGAACCTAGGCTTGTCCTACAAAGTACCACTTGCTATATCTGTACCTTATATTTTAATTATATCTTTTACTTCCACTACTTAGTACAGCCAACTTTTCATGGTGGAGAATCCATTGTATAAAACAATTACTGGGTCCGTGCGAATTTCCTATTTATTAACATATTATATTCCATATAAATAAATATATCATCATGCTAGTGTATAACGCTCTTTTTTCTTAATTAAATTTAGTGCAAACAAAAGTACTTAGTCCTCTTGAATCTACCATTATAGACATTAAATTAAAATAAATATCAGGGTCGTGGATAAGATTACTTATCGTTTATTGATAATATTTAAATACAGTGAACTAACTATTTGTTACCTATTCAAAATATACTTCCACGAATAACTAACCAAAAAAATATTAAAATAACATTATAAATATAAAAGTTCAAGTCATCCAACAAAATCATAGGAGAATCTTTAAAATTTAAAGTATAATCTTGTCCTACAAAGTACTACTGGCTACAATTGTAGATTGATAACACTTTTCCTTGCACGAATTACAAGCAGGATTGAACAATTATATAGAACAAGGTACTTTTTATCCGGAAAAAGGAAGAAGAAAATTATAAATCATCACAATTTAGATAAAATAAAAAATAAGGAATTTGGTATTATAATAAATATTTTAAAATCTTAATTTAATGTAAGTGTTTGTAAGATATTGAAAAGAAAAAAAGAGAAAAATATATTTTAATGTTTTACAAAGATTAGAAATACTTTTAGCCCATTATCTTTTAGGAATGGTCTAAAGTGTTGTTTTACTCTAGAGTTTTCTTGTTGTTTATATTAGATATTTATTCATAGTTACATTCTCAATGAAGAAAGGCTTACTTCTAATAGGATATGATATGATAGGATAGGGTGTATTTCTTTTGATTTTAAAATTAGAAGTTATAAAAAATGTTCATATTTACTCAATATTTATCCACAATCTCTATATATGTTATAGCTTCAAACATTAAAATCATATAAGATAATAGGAGTGATGAGAGTCTCAACTATAATTTTCTTTTATCCCATAGTCAAATATTATTAATTTACAATTATTTTCAAAGCCATAATAAGCTTTTCACCCTCCATTTATCCTTTTATCAATGCTATAGGTGTAGTTAAGCTTGTGATGTAGATTAACATTGAGATATTTGTATGAAGTCGGTTCCTACAAGTTATTTCTTCCATGCACAAGATTATCATAGGAAATATTTTTGGATTTGATTGTCATAATTGTCTTGTTAGCATCAACAATCATACCCTACTAGAGTAGAAATACTTGAAAAAACTTAGTTGCCTTGAGATCATGGAAACACCTCAACATAAGAACAATATCATAAGCATAAAGAAGCACAATGACTATTCCAACTAAAGCCATACCAACACACCTTGCTTCTTGATCCATACACTGTCGTAGATATTCCACTAAATAATTCGTCACAACATATCTGATAAAATTATACATAAACATTTGAAATCTACAAATATGAGGGTTTATTTCTTTTTTATATTTCTATTTTTGTAAATTATTGTTTATTGCATATGCATGCAAATTATAATTATGTAGAAAATAGAGAAGAGTGAAATAAAAACTCAAAAATCACGGTTAACACAGGATATATCTTGGAAAACCATTTCGATAGAAAACCCAGTTGGAAGGCGAGGCCACTCTGCTCTCTTTCTCTGAATAGAAAATGGTTATGAGTCCAAAGATGTAGGTTTTGTGGCTCATGGGCTACTACAATGAACAAATCCTCTCTATGCGCTCTCTCCTATCCCTCGTAGCTACTCTACTTATCTATGGAACAAATGCACTCGAAAGTAATGGAACTAATTTTATCCTAGTGGCCTGGTTGTAACATAACTCGATATCCTACTAGTTGTAAGTTTGACTCCCTCAAATCTTAACTAGAGTTACAATATGAAATATTTTAGAGTCTTCTTCATCATGATCACATGGCTGGCCACTTTTTCTTTAGTAATGGGGGCTAACATGACATTCTCTTGAATTATGGTGATTGAAACAATAAGGCCAATTTTTGAGTGGCATGAATTTTGCATACACACTCCAATTGGGACAATTCTTGTGTCATTATAAAGGTGTCTATGTGTAGAATATGGAAGAGAGGTGTGATGCTAGAGTAGCAAAATTTTTCCCCCAAAAATTGTTGTTTTATGCCTCAAAATGCTCCCATAAGGTTTTAGACCCTAATTTTCCAAATTGGTCTTGCTAGTAAAAATGGTCATGTGAGCTAATTCCTCCACTTTTTCCACTCTAAAAGCATCAAGATGGATGAAAAAAAATATAATGATCCAATCCAAATGAGTCCTCCCCATTTGGGAGGCTTTTGGTCCCTAAAAAATTATACTAAATGAGGTGAGGAAATTTGTCCTCCACCTTCTCTTGGGTGTGCCATTTAGCATTTCCTGGAAGTTGTCCTTTCAATCCAATCTGCCAAAGGTCATGTTGCCCTTGCCTTGTAGTTCTCGACCTCTTCTGCAAAACTATATCCTCTGTCAGCTTTTCTTAAGCATATGGTGACAAATCCTCTAGAAAAGGTAGAAATTGTTCCTTTTCCTGATATAGCATGGAAGACTCATAGAATTTCAAATTATCTACACTCACAAACGAGTAAATGCATGTGTAAGGGGGTATAATGATTCCATTGGCATTATCTCCCACCTTTTCCCATATCTCAAAGGGACCATATCATAAAGCCTTGATTTTCTTACTAGCATATTCTAGCCTCTCGTTGTTTAATTGTAGCCATACTTTGTCTACCACCTTGAATGAATTATTTGTTATGTGTTGATCATGTATGACCTTATATTTTTCTGTGAATTTTGCAGTGCCTCATATACCTATATATGGATCTTCCTGATCTTATCAACAAACTTTTTCTCTTAAGGCATCCCTTGAAAGATCCTCCTTTATTATTCCTTGCTGCCGATATGAAATAGCCAAAGGTGAAGGTGGAAAATATCCGAAACAAGTTTCAAGTTAGTACGGATTTCTACGTTACAAGAGTGTTGCATTTATACCATATTTTCATCGTGAGTTTTCAAATGCTTCTAATTGTAACCCTTCAAAAGTTGCACCAAAGTCCTATTGACTACTTTTATTTTCCCATCTATTTGTGGATGGAAAATTGTAGACCTATATAATATTGTTTCCATCTCCCCCCCATCAATGTAGTCCAAAATGCATTGAAAAATCCCGTTTCGTTGTCTGAAATAATGCTCCTTGGTATCCCAAAGTTCACCCAGACCTATCCAACGAACAAGATTTTTGCTTCTTTCTCATTAATGGTATTTTTATAGGGCACACACATCTTGCTTAACCTATCAACTACTACAAAAAAGTAGTCATGTCCCTTCCTAGTTATTTGTAAACCTCCCACAAATTCCATCAAAATTCTTTCCCAAGGATGAGTGGGTACAAGTAAAGGATGATATAGACCCTATTTCCTATTAATAGGCTTGTTGGCACAACAAATCATGCATCCTCTTATGAACCTGGCTACCTGATATTGAATCTTAAGCTAATACACATACATTTACAAGTTGGTCAATATCTTCCCTACACCAAAGTTCCCTGCAATCTTGGAGGTGTGAGCCTCTTTGATCAATTGCAATCACTCACCTTTAGGAAAACATAGCTTATCCAACCTATAGAGTAACTCATTTTGGAGATGGTATTCAACGATGGTGTCATCATTGTGCAGATGACTATGGCTCTGCAACTACTAAAATGCCTCCTTGAAGTCCTCATCCTCTAAATATGCCTCTTTCTATGCATCATGGGTGAATGGATCCATATGCATCATAGTTCTCAAAGCTATGATCTTTAATGTGGGTTATCTTAAAAGCATGTTGGAAATTTTTTTTTTGCTTCCCTTCTTATACTTGATCACAAAATGAAACTAATGTAGAAAGCCCATCTACTTGTAATTATTGGTCTACTATAGATTACTTTGGGCTTGCAGATAATGTAGTGGCTAGTAATCTGTGTGGATCATTGACTCTTTTCCCATCAGATAGTGTTTTCACTTCTTCCAATATTGCACCAAGGCATATATCCCCTTGTCGTAGGTAGAGTAGTTAAAAAATATCCCATGAAATACTTTAGAATAGTAACATACAATACTTCCGCTCCCATAATGTAGCCACTCACATCGATCTCCACTTGAAGGGATATTACAAGTTCGGTAATGCAAAAATTGGTGCTTAACTAATCTTCTTCTTAGCTCCTAAAAGGCCCCTTTTGGCCCCTTCCCCACTAGAAACTCTTGCCACTTGTTGTTATGTAATGGAGTGGTGTTGCTACCATTGAGAACAAGGCTACACATTTCCTCAGGTACTTTATTACCCCAACGAAACTCCTAACCTCAGAAAAATTAGTAGGAATTAGCCATTTCATGATGGCATCCATCTTGGCAGCATTTATCTTCATCTTTCCTCCACCTATCACATGCCATTAATACACCAAAGACTACTATGAAAAATCACACTTCTTGAGTTTCGCTAGTAGTTGGTGCCTCTTTAATGTCTCCAGGTACTGTTCTTTTACATAATCCTCATCCATCGATATAATATTGAGAAACATCATCTGCTTTTGCAGATGGTTGTGTAGACCCCCTAGATACTTGAGAGTACATTTGGGTTCTTTGGGGAGATACCCATCATTATGGCCATCTTTCTAAATTTTTTGGTGTACTCTTGTACACTCTACCCTTACTTCTACCTGAAGTAGTGCCACAGGATCCACTGGTCATCTACATACCCAATAGCATAAAATTGTGACTTTATGAGGGTTTTATATTCCTCCCACTTATTCACTGGAGGATCCCCATCCAACCTCAAAGTCTCTATGTGACTTTCCCACTAGGTCAAGGCACAACCCTCTAATTTCAACTACACAAATGTAATCTTTGTTCTTTCTCTATATGATGAACACTAAAATAAACTTCTTATTGTTACAATCAATGGTTTAGGTTGAAAGCATAAATATCACCTTCATATGGCTTGATATCAACCTCCACTTCCATTTTAAATGGGGACTATGAATGGTTCACGACACTCAAATTGGGTTAATATTTTTTTGGTTCATTCTCTATTTCTTCTTGATATCCTGATATTCTCTCTAATTTCACCTCTACATTAAAACCCCAATCTTATCTAAATAACTCTAGCTTATTAGTTAGGGATACCATGAGGAGATTGAAATTGTGATTTATATTTGCAAATTCTGATTTCAACTGCAAAAACCTATCCTCTACAAGGTCAGGAGGGTTATTCATGAATTCATTGGCCATGATTGGGGTTTTATGAATTTTGGATTAGACAATATAGATACCCTACAAATATCTACAATATACCCAAATAATCTTGCTCTTATACTAATATGATTTGTAAACTAACGTGGATATTCCACTGGACAATTTTTTACAACAGATCTGATAAAATTATACTTAAAAATATGAAATAGACAAATATGAGGGTCAATTTCTCCTTAGATTCCTATATTTGTAAACTATTGTTTATTGTGTATGCATGGAAATTATAATTATGCAGAAAATAGAGAACAACAAAATAAAAACTCACAAACCATGATCAACGCAACATATATCCCGAGAAACGATTTTGGGAGAAAACCCAGTTGGAAGGTGAGTCCACTATGCTCTCTTTCTTTGAATAGAAAATGGATGTGAGTACAAATAAGTAAGGCATGTGGCCCATGGGTTACTATAGTGCACAAATCCTCTCTATGTCCTCTCTCCGTATACCTCTTGGCTACTTTTCTCATCTATGGAACAAATGCACTAAAAAAGAATGGAACCCATTTTTCTCCTAGTGGCTCGTTTATAACACAACTTGATAGCCTACTAGTGGTTAAGTTTGACTCCCTTAACTCTTAACCAGAGTTATAATATGTACTCTTCTAGAGTATTCTTCATCATTATCACGTGGGTTGTCCATTTTCCTTGAGTAATGGGGGTTGACATGGCATCCTCGTGAATTATGGTGGTTAAAACAACAAGGTCAACATCTATGTTGCATAAATTTTTGATACAAACTTTAATTTGGGTAATTCTTGTGTTGTTGGAAAGGTCTTTGTGTATAGAATAAGAAAAAAAGGTGTAGTGCTAAAGCAGAAAATTTTTACCCCCCAAAAATTCCATTTGATGTGTTAGATACCTAATCCATTAGGGTTTGTGTGAAGGAATTCCAACAATCATTGAAGTCCAAGAGACCTCTTGCAATATTAAAACCATCGATCAATGAATTGCATTAATATGTAAATCTTGTGAATAAAATTTTATGTTGGAAACTAGATCACTACTGAGAGGGGGGGGTGAATCGATAGTGTGCCACTTTTAAATTTTTTCTTCTATTACTTAATTTTTTAACCATGCATAATTTGAAACACACAAACATAGATTAGAGCATCAATAATAAACATGAAAGCAAAAAATCAATCAACACATGGACACAAGTGTTTCTGGTGGAAAATCCATCCTGGCAAAAAAACCACCCTGTTTCTGTTGCATTGATCAATTATTATATTAATTTGTCAAGAAAATTATACACGGATCAGCTCACTCCCATGAGTTGGAAGACTCGAATTCTTTCTCAGTACGCTAGCACAATCAAACAAGAAATTGTTTCTCTCACAGATCTATGAACTACCATCTACTGAAGGCCACCACGATCAATGATCCTCGCCCGGTTACTCTTGAACTAACAACGACTCTACAAAATCCGATATTCTAGTGTTATCATGATCAATGAGCCTCATTTATTTTCTATTAAACTATCCAACCACCATTGGATGAAGAAATATCTTTCATCTACTGATTTCGCGAATCATTGTATACTCAAATTCTGCACACCTTCACTTCCTCCATGCAAGCCTCTTCTCATATATTTTCACACTTGACTTTGAAAATTTGCTCAACATGGGCACTATAGAAAATAAGCATCAAAGAACATAATAAAATCAAATCAAATCAAATCACCAAACTACAAATACAACATATGCAACAATCCCATCTCACCAAACACTACACAATCAACACTTAATCTTCTAACTCACTACACAATGTCACAGTTGAAATAAGCTTAAGCTATCTCATGCTACTACTGAAAATTGATTCAAAAATTATGCATAATGAAGCTCACACAATTTTTAGGGTCTTCTCCAAACTCATACTCACTTCACACACTAATGTTATCAAACATACTTACAATGAGATATCTCCAATATAAAGATGAACCCAAGTGCTTAATTCAATAATTACACATAACTACTTAGCTCAATAATCCGTTTCATATGCTAGATTAGATCCAGATTTAATTTTTGATATTTTCAACTTTAATTAGCTTATGGAGGTCCCACGAACTTTTCCGACCATAAACCAATTTTTTTTTATCAAGGATATCACCAAAACAAAAAATTAGCTCAACACTGCGAGGAATGCAGAGAAATTTTAGTGAAAATCCCATAGTCACTCCCTTAGCATTGTCCTGCAAGTGATTTTAGCATCTTGGAGTTATAACTGCTCCCTTGGGCCTATCTCCATGTGAATTTAGCATCTCAGTTGCTCCCTTGACTCAAAATGTCTGTGATTAGGGCTAAAACTCAATGAAAACATAATTTCTTCAGTCCATAACCTCTACCACCTGATGGAACATCTTCTCTAGCATATGATGACTCCTCCAAACCTTTGTGTCAAGTGTGAAACTAATAAAATAATATAGGAACAAGTATATGACATTATAGACCTATTCTGCCAACTTTAGCACTGATACCAACACCTCCAACTCCTCATCACACTGTAGAAGTATCTCAAACACCTGCAACAACATCACCAACTCCTACAGTAGCAAAATCAAGTTATACAACTACCTCCATCAATGGTAGAAGAACCTAGAACACAAGAAACATACAAATGAACACATGAAGCAGCCTCCCAATGTCTCCAAGACATGTAGAGACATATGCAGCACCAAGAGCATCTCTCCATCCTATTGCAAAAACAACATTTCCAACCAACTCAACATGTATGGAATCAATCTCCTCAACAACCACAAAAGCATCTCCACTAGGTCTAGAAATAGGTATGTTGACATTAATTCTAACTATATAAGACCATAACCACTCATCCAACACCAATACACATGACAAACAACACCTCCAACCTATTGACATCAATGCCAACACTACAATGCCAACAATGTATCTCAAGTTTATCTAATTTATCGTCTATTTTGTGTGTTAGTATAAGATGGTATCAAATCATGTGTATTCCTTCCTTGATAAAGTTTGAGCCATGGTTGTGTGGCCTTCCTCCACCATAGTTTTGAAATATATGGAAAATATCAAGTGTTGAAAACCCTCCTCGACTGTCAAATTTGATGTTGTGGAACAAATTATTGGCTGAGTGAATATGCATGTGTTGTGCTTCTTAAATTTCGTGAAGTATAGTAAATAATTCTTCTACCATATTATCTTTGTTCTCAGTCCCTCCTCTCTATAAATCATATTTACAATTTTTAACCCTCTTTTAGCTAGATTCAAGTTGGGTTCTATACCCATAGTCACAAAATAACAAAAATGGTGGTATGCAAATTCAAATTTTTTCTATCTTGGAATTTTACTTCAGTCATCCATTTTCACTCTTTGCAATTATTTCTATCACCATCACATGAGTGAATAAATACCTATGACACCATCCTTGTCCCTCCTTATTATTGGTATCCTTAATGGTCTCCTTCACAAGGATGTTTCTTTGGCCAACCACAAGTTTGTGGCTCTCGACATAGAAACTTTAGTGTTTCACTATGCCTCTCTACAATAATTTCTCCATCTATGTGTGGCTTCTCTATACCCCCTCCAATTGCAAAGTTTCATGCTATATCCTATCCATTATTTCTATGTGTGCACATCTGTAACCTTTAGAATCTTAGATTTTTTGTTTCATTTCTTTGTTATCTTTTTCGTGCTTATTGTAATACATGGTTACTCTTGTTGATATTCACTAATTTCAATATAATATTTTGTGTACACACAAATCCACAAGATGAAAATATCTGGAAAGGTCAGAAATGGTGTAAACCATGGTTGATAATGGCTTATTAAAGATCACAAATCTAGGAAGGATCTTCACTTGTTCGGTGTAAGCTAAATCAATGCCAACATCCATGCTCGAGTTAGGTTTCCCATTCTCCTTTATCATTTGATCAGTTGGAAAGTTTACATGCAGGCCTTAATGACATTATTCCTCACTATATTTGAGTGAGGGAGATAAGTAAAATACAACCTAAATTTCATGCATGGTATTCTACAACAAAAAATACTTATCATTACAAGATATACAATGGAACTATCATGGATCCATTTCAACATGTGTATGCTTATCAATGTTCCCATAAGCTTAATGTTGATTCCATGAGACAAAAAATAAAATATTTCATTGGGCAACATAACTTCTCTTCCTTTATAAAAATGTCATAATATGGTTTCTTGAAAGATCTTACGAGGGGTATTTTTCGTTTTGATGTAGTGAAGATGTAAATTCTTTCAAGATGAAAATTTACGACTTGAAATATAAATTGAGGGTTTCAGTTCTATTTACAAACAAATTTAGACTATGGTGGTGTTGCTTTTAGAGAGTAGAAAGAAGGCATTTTCACCAAATATTATCCTTGAAGTTTTGGCATCATGTGGTCGTATAATATTAGGCAAAATTTCTCACTTATCACAACCATAAGGTATATGTGTTATTTATAGAAATGTTGTGGGAATTATCTTTAAAAAAAACTCTATTGAAGTTTAAAAGCTTCCAAAATAAAATATTATACCATCAAAGAACTTGTGGGAGCTCCAAATTGTATGAACATAGAGCCAAAGAAAGTATCATTTGTGAGATTCTTGGATTAGTTTTTAGTTTCTCCATGGGACACGGGGAATCATGTAATGAATGAAAAATATGCTAGATTTTTTTGAGGCCAACATAGAAGAATACTACTTATCAAATACTGTCAAATGTTAGGGAACATGAAGTATGTGGAGTTTTGAGTGGAAAATTAAATTTGAGAGTATAGCATTGAGGACCTTACAAGCCTTTTCTCTACTCATACTAAAGAGAAGTGACATTTTGGGTGATGTGTTGCGTGAAAAACAAGGCTCTTGAACAACATCTAGTATAATAATAAAGTTTCTTTGTTGTATTATTTAAGAATTTGAAGTGTTGAAGCTACTCCACTACATTGTTGGTTTGTTTCCCATGCCTCCATATTGGGTTTGAAAGGTTTCATTATTTCCTTAATTATCATTTTGGAATACATTATCTTCAGCACAAGTGCTGAAAAGAAATATTTCTAAACATTGAATAGCATTAGAAAAACTAAATTGAGTGGCACTACTCCAAATACCATTTTAATGGAAGGTTAAGAATTTCAGAAGCATACTCTTCCTCTTTTCTTATTCTCGTTCAAAATTTTGAATATTGTACTCACAACTATCTATCGTTTAACCATTAAATTTTCATTATAAACATGTACATTTTCAGTTGAAGATGGCACCCTTTATTTTCCATCCTGAGAAAATGGCCAAAATTGATGCATTAATAGAGTTATTGAACACTCTAATATTATCTACTTATGATGGTATAGTCAAAATCAACAAATCCATCCTCATTGATGTTTAATGAATCTGCTTACAAGATGCACCAGAGAATATTGGGTTTCTCCAACTCGAATCTCAGCTCCAATGGGATGAACAACATCAAAGGAATCAACATTTTGAACTAGTTCTTGTTCAGAACAACTCTTTGTTTGAGAGTAATTCCAAACAAGAACCAAAAATTTATCAAATTAGTGAAGCAATTTTAGGATAATATTTACATGAAGATGGAGAAGTTCAAACTACACTTCCCAAGCTCATCATCACATCTTGTAGCAAGAAGTTATTAAAAAATAGGCACACGAATAGTCTTATATATGAAAAGGATGTGTACTTTCACATTTCAAACTATTCCAAACTCATACAGTTTCATAACATTGGGTTCCTTTACGAAAATTCATATTCACCTACTTTACACCTTGCTCCTCTTCCACTTCCACTTTAGATTCCTAGATGCCAACATTGTGATAGAGTTGGCCATGTGAAAGACAAATGTTTTTATATTCACCCTTATGAGCATTGTGGTAAAAATATTCATCATTCAAACAAATGTTCCAGAAATTAAACTTCTACAAGAAAAAAGATTCACAGTGTATGGATTGCTTCATGGAAATGATATTTAACTACTAGAATATATATCAATCATACCTCAAAGTTTATTCTCAAGTATTGACATGTCTTGTAGTAGAGATATCTTCATCTTCTGACCTTATATATAACAGGGGGGACTGATGATTAGCTACTAGCTTTAAAGAAATATCAAGCCAGCTTGAATCAAAGTCAATTATTAAAGCCTAGGGCTAAATTCAGCCATATCTATATTTAGAGGTGTTGCTCTTTGTATCCTCATAATGTGCTATCATTTCCTCCGTAAAAATTGACCAAGTGACAATTTTTTTACGGGAGTAAAGCCATTGATACCATACAAATGTATTTTGTTCTAAATGTAAAGTTGCAATGCGTACCTTTTGTGTGTTTTGCACGTTATGGAGATCAAAATATTGCTCCATCTGTAGTATCCATGTTACAGGATCCTTTCCATCAAACTTCCTCATATCCATCTTTGGAATATGGTAGTTCTTCCCGCCAACATTAGAGTTTATGAAATCACAATTAACATTTATTTTGTTCTCATCATGAGGTTCTTCTACTATCTTTTCACCATTAGGAAACCTTTCTTGTATCAACTTTGTCAAACCTTCCATGTCTGATTTTAGAAAATTATTTATGTTTTCCATTTTCTCATCGATCTTAGCTTCCATGTCATCCATCTTAGATTCCATGCCAGCCTCCATGCCATCCATCTTAGCTTCCACGCCATCCATCTTAGCTTGCACGCCATCCATCTTACCTTGCACACCATCCATCTTAGCTTCCACGCCTTTCTTTAAAACTTCCATCTTCACTTCCACGCCATCCATCTTAGCTTCCATGCCTTTCTTCAAACCGTCCATCTTCACTTCCACGCCTTTCTTCAAAACTTCCATTTCATTTTTTGTTGCTCTTTGCGAGAGTGAAATTTGTTGCACTTGCTCTTGTAATTTTGATAGATCATGTTGCAATTCTTCATCTTCATGAGTCATGGTAGAGCCTTATGAAGGCTTAATGGGTGTTGAATTATTTTTAGGGGCCATTTTAGAATCCAATATTGATACCTATTCTACAATATGCCCTTGGAATCAATTCAACTTGATTCTTCAAACAAGACTTATGCAATTCGAAGAAAAAAATACACACCTTTTACTTGCTTTGAGGAGCTCGATATTGAAATTGAATTATCTCTGTAATTGAAATCTTCAATATCTCAAATTCAGCCCTATAGTAGCCCTCCGAAGCTTCTTTCAAATGCCATAGGTCTGATCTAATTTGGATTCCCCAAGACAGAGTTGTGTCCAATCTCCCACAATGACCTAATTCTGGACTGGTTCTGTAGAGCAAACTTGTAGGACTTGCCACGTGTCACTGTTTCGTCCTTTGTCTCTGAAATTGATAGCCAAGAAACTACAGTCCGTGTACTTGTGACCACTTTTTACGGCACTCAAATCCACTGCCCAGAGAGAGAGTTATTGAACTTTTCCCACGATCACCTCTTTGAGATGAAATTCAGGAGCCTGAAAAAGCACTACCTTCCACATATCATATCTCCAAAAATATTGCGAACCAAGTTCTGAAATTTTTTGACGAATTTCCTCAGGATTTCAGCTTCGCACCATATGAATTTCAGACTCTGACCCTTCGTACAAAAAACTTTATAGCGCAAATGCCACGATGACCTGTTTATGAGCCTGAAAAAAATACCTAACTTCCACAGATGATATCTCCTCAAATATTGCGAACCAAGATCTGAAATTTTTAGACAACCTTCCTCAAGATTTCAGCTTCGCACCCTAAAAATTTCAGCTTCTGAAGCTTCGTAGAAAAAAAGTTATAGCGAAAATACCACGATGACCTGTTTGGAGCAGCGAAACCCTAGAATCCAAAAGCTCTGATACCAAATGTTGTGTAACCAACTCCAAAAAGAGAAGAAAAGAGATATCAACGCCTTAGAAATAAGCCACTTCGAGGGGGCAACCTCCAATACATTACATGAATGAACAATTCTTGGATGATACAATTCACAAAACCTCCTTTCTATATATAGGGGTCCATGGGGCCATAATGTAATCCTAGTGGGCCACAATGTAATCCTAGCCGACCTAACAATAATAATTTAAGGGCACAATAATAACAAAATGGGGGTTACAAGGGTACAATAATAACAATAAGGGGGTTACACTAACAATAATAAGGGAATATACTAGTGATATAGGGACCTAACACAGAGATAGAATCATGTTCCATGATCATGATTGGGATGGTGGCGTACCTTAAACCACCACCTATAGAATAATTTGGATTTTATTATGCATTTCATAATTTTTTTTCAATCCTTAAACCATCATTAGGGAGCACTTCCACTTGGAAAAATACTTAAACTTCTAGCTAGATTCATAATTGTTCTAAGAAATGCTTCAAACCAAGTTCCAAGGTTGGTGGTTAGCCTTAAACCACCACTGATAGAAACCTTCAAGTTTTGCTACCTCATTTGGTTTGTGGTATTCCTTAAACTACCATTTCAAAGAGAATATCTAGCGATTGACTTCCATGCAATTTTGTATTTCATCTCTCTTCTTGGACTCATATACACCCCTCTTGATTAGGGGGGAGGGGAATGTTGGAAAAAACAAACCATTATGGTTGGTGTGAAGGAATTCCAACAATCATAAAATTCCAAGAGACCTATTGGAAGATGAAAACTAAGTTTTAATTAATTGTATTGCTATGTACAACTTGTGAATAGAAATGTATATCACGTTTATCTAATCTACTGTATATTTTGTGTGTGAGCTCAAAAGGATGCCTCAAAATGCTCTTGGAAGGTTTCATATTAGAGGAAATTTCCACCTAAGAGTTCCCAAGAAATTTTCACGTAATTTCCATGTCATAATATGTAGACCAATAAAAAACCTTTAAATTTTAAAAGAGGCACATGTAAATATTTTGGAGGGAAAAAAGAATTTATTTTTTTATTTTTTATTTTTAATTGTATTTTTGGCTTATCTCCTTATATGTGTACTCAAATTTCAAGCGTAGACACTCGTTGGATGCGGAATTAAATTCCACATCCAAAGAGTACCCATTATGCATACTTTTGAGAAGACCCGCATTGATAAAAATTGAAATTGGAGTAAACCTATAAGGAGATAAGCTAAATATACAATTAAAGAAAGTAATTTTCTTCTTTTCCCTGTTGTGAAACCAGCTCCAAAAAAATAAGAAAAGAGATATCAATGCCTTAGAAATAAGCCACTTCGAGGGGGCAACCTCCAATACATTACATAAATGAATAATTCTTGGATGATTCAAATTAAAAAACCTGCTTTCTATATATAGGAGTCCATGGGTCCACAATGTAATCCTAGTGGGGCCACAATGTAATCCTAGCCGACCTAACAATAATATTTTAAGGGCATAATAATAACAATATGGGGGTTACAAGGGTACAATAATAACAATAAGGGGGTTACAATAACAACAATAAGGGACTATACTAGTAATATAGGGACCTAACATGCCCCTCTCCTTCAAAAAAGTGTTGTCCTCAACGCTTGAGTAGCTCTGGGTGCTTCTGTATAAAATTCTTATCCTCCCATGTAGAATCTTCAGTGGGTAAGTTCTTCCAGTTGATGAGATACTCTGAAATTGATCGATTCCGTAGCTGTCGAGTTCTTGTTTCTGTGACCGCTTTAGGTTCCAATATGATTTTTCCTTCCTCATCAAGTTCTGGCAATATTGTTTGAACTGGAAGATTTTCACCTATAACCTTCTTTAAGCATGAAACATGGAAAATTGGATGCACTCGTGAAGAAACAGGAAGCTCCAATTTGTATGCCATAGTACCAATCTTTTGCAACACCTTGTAAGGACCATAGTACTTTGGCGATAATTTATTATCCTTCTTAGCTTGCTTGAGGGACATTTGTTCGTATGGTTGTAGCCGTAAAAATACCCAATCTCCTACATCAAAACTTCTCTCGCTGCGATGTTGATCTGCCTGTTGTTTCATTCGATTTTGTGCCAAATTAAAGTTATCCTTTAAGAGTTGGAGAACTTCTTGCTGATGCTCGATGTGATCTTCCACTGCTTGAACCTTCGAATTTTCCCTTAAAGATGATGTGATGGATGGTGGATGATATCCATAAAGTGCTATAAATGGGGTCATTTTTGCTGCAGTATGGAAGGAAGTGTTATACCACCATTCAGCAAGAGGTAACCACTTGACCCATTGTGTTTGTTTATCAGATACAAACAACGAAGATATCCTTCCAAACATTTATTTACGATCTCAGTTTGACCATCAGATTGAGGATGATAAGATGAGCTATGAGCTAATTGAGTACCCAAACAAGAAAATAACTCCGTCCAAAAATTTCTAGTAAAAATGGGATCTCTGTCGCTCACAATAACCCTTGGGCTTCCATGTAGCTTTTGAATTCTGTCCATAAATGTAGTAGCAACCGTACTTGCTTTAAATGGATGAGATAATGCACAAAAGTGTGCATACTTGGTAATTCTATTAACTACCACCATGATGACACTCTTTCCTTCAGACTTAGGTAAACCTGTGATAAAATCCATTGAAATCTCCTCCCAACGTTGACTTGGAATGGATAAAGGTTGTAGAAGTCCCGGGGTCTTAATTGTTTCCACTTTATTCTGCTGGCAAACCAAACATTCCGCCACAAACTTTTGAATATCAGATTTAAGGCCATCCCAAAAAAGTTCTTTCTTCACCCTGTGGTAAGTTTTTAAAAATCCTGAGTGTCCTTCTAAAGGAGAAGTGTGCAATTCCAGAAGAATCTTTTGTTTTAGTTGGGAATTCTTGCAAAGATATAAGTGATCTTTGTACCATAAGGAATCATTTTTCCAACTAAATGTATCAGATGTACTAGGATCTTGCTGCAACTTTTGAATGAGTGTCCATACATCTTTGTCCTTCCATTCATCTCTTGCTTCGGTTATCCAATCTGGTTGGATAATATAAATGGCACAAAGCAATGCTTCCACCTCTTCATTCTTTCTTGAGAGTGCATCTGCAACAACATTAAGCTTTCCTTTTTGTAGATTATTTCAAAGTCATAACCCAACATCTTTGTGACCCATTTTTGCTGCTCTTCTGAAGATAGTCTTTGTTCCAAAAAGTGTTTGAGACTATCATGATCATTTTTTACCTTGAAGTGTCTTCCCATTAGGTAAGTTCACCATTTCTTTAGTGCATGTATTATTGCTAACATTTCCTTCTCATAAATAGGTTTCTGTAAATACTTTCCTTTAATTGGACAACTTTAAAAAGCAATGGGTCTTCCTTATTGCATTAAAACAGCACCAATTCCATTTCCCGAGGCATCACATTCCACAATAAAGTTTTTTGTGAAGTCTGGCACAAATAAGACTGGTGCTAAGCATATTGCCTCTTTAAGATGTTCAAAGGCCTTAGTTGCTTTAGGAGTCCATGAAAATGCATCTTTCTTCAATAATGTTATTAGAGGTGATGTTATTCTCCCATAATTCTTAACAAACTTGCGATAATACCCTGTTAACCTGAGAAATCCTCGCAACTGCTTTATGGTTGTGGGGACTTTCCATTGCTTAATGGCTTTAATTTTGTTAGGGTCTACCTTAACACCCTCGTGAGATACAATATGACCCAGATATTCCACCCCTTTTACTCCAAAGAAATATTCGGATGTTTTTGCATATAATTGTTTCTCCTGCAATAGTTTGAGCACCCTGTCAACATGTTGAACAAATCCTTCCAAGCCCTGCTGTAGATTAGTATATCATCAAAAAATACTAGCACAAATTTTCTAAGGAAGGGTTTGAAAATGGAATTCATCAACCCTTGAAATGTAAAAGGTGCATTGGTAAGGCCAAAAGGCATGACCAAAATTCATAATGACCCTCATGAGTTCAAAATGTTGTTTTCAGAATATCTTTAGTCTTCATTCTAATTTGATGATATCCTGAACGAAGATCCAAATTGGTAAAATAAATTGCTCAATGTAATTTATCAATCACAGGAATGGGAAATTTATCTTTAATGGTGAGCTTATTAAGCTCCATATAATCCGGACACATGCACCATGATCCATCCTTCTTGTGTACCAATACTACAGGAGCAGAGAAAGAACTTTGACTAGGTTGAATTATACCTGCCTCTAACATTTCTACAATCATATGTTCAATTTCGCTCTTTTGGACATAAGGGTATCTATAAGGCCTGATGTTTGGAGGAACACTTCCTGGAATCAAATGCATAGCATGATCATGATCATGAATATTTGGGATTCCTTTGGGAGTTTCGAACACCTTGGAATGATTGTCTAAGACTTTTTGGAGATCTGCAAAAATAGATGATTTTGATGTTGGAACTTCTAGTGAGCATAAATGTAAAATTACGCCTCATTGTTCTTTCTTTAGAAGCTTTGTCATAACAGTAGAGCTTATTATCTTTCTCGACTTCCCTGCAATACCCCTTAATTTGACTTCCTTTCCTTCTGAATTTTTTTTCCAAAAAAGTTCTTGAAAATTAAAATCTACCATCCCCAAAGATTGTAACCATTGTACTCCTAGTACAACATCAGAACCTCCCATAGGAATGGAAAGCATTGGAATATTCAATACACATTCCCCCATGATTAGCTTGATATTATGGAATTTTCCAGAGCAATTTATATTTCCTCCATTTGCAACCATCACTTGACATTTTGGTGTTGGGTATAGGAAACAATTCAATTCCTTGGCTACCTTACAATGAATAAAATTATGGGTACTACCTGAATCAATCAACACTATTACCTTTTTCTTCTTGATATGTCCTTCTATCTTGAGAGTTTGAGAAGTGGTAATTCCTGCCAATGCATTACACGATATGGTCGGACTCATTTCTTCCTCTTCTTGGGTTGGTTCCTGGTGTATATCCTCTTCTTGTTCATTTTCTTCTTCCTCTTCACAATCTATGTAAAATAATTTCTTCTCAGTACACTTATGACCTTTAGTGTATTTTCTATCACAACTGTAGCAAAGCCCTTTTGCTCTTTTTTCTTCCAATTGTTGTGGTGTCAACCTTGTAGGCTGTGGAAATCTAGGCATAGCAACACTTCCTTCTTTATAGAATTGAGTGGTAGGCTTCCTTGTCGCCATAATTTTACATTCAACTTTTCTTGCCAACCTGAATGCCTTCTCCAATGAATCAGGTTCCAAAACGCGAACTTCAAGTTGGATGTTATCCTTTAAAGTGCCTATGAAGAGATCAATCCTGTGTTCCTCTGGAATATCAGTTACCCTTATATTCAATTTTTGGAAGTCCTCAATGTGCTGCCCCACTAAACCCTTTTGTTCGAGATTTATCAATTGGCTAAAGAAGGTGTTGCTCTTTGTATCCTCATAATGTGCTATCATTTCCTCCGTAAAAATTGACCAAGTGACAATTTTTTTTATGGGAGCAAAGCCATCGATACCATACAAATGTATTTTGTTCTAAATGTAAAGTTGCAATGCATACCTTTTGTGTGTTTTGCACATTATGGAGATCAAAATATTGCTCCATCTGTAGTATCCATGTTACAAGATCCTTTCCATCAAAATTCCTCATATCCATTTTTGGAATATGGTGGTTCTTCCCACCAACATTAGATTTTATGAAATCATGATTAACATTTATTTTGTTCTCATCATGAGTTTCCTCTACTATCTTTTCACCATTAGGAAACATTTCTTTTATCAACTTTGTCAAACCTTCCATGTCTGCTTTTAGATCATTCTTCATGTTTTCCATTTTTTCATCGATCTTAGCTTCCATGTCATCCATATTAGATTCCATGTCAGCTTCCATGTCATCTATCTTAGATTCCATTCCTTTCTTCAAACCATCCATCTTAGTTTCCACACCTTTCTTCAAAACTTCCATGTCATTTTTTGTTGCTCTTAACGAGAGCAAAATTTGTTGCACTTGCTCTTGTAATTTTGATATGTCATGTTGCCATTCTTCATCTTCATGAGTCATAGTAGAGCCTTCTAAAGGCTTAGTGGGTGTTGAATTATTTTTAGGGGCCATTTTAGAAACCAATACTGATATCTATTCTACAATATGCCCTTGGAATCAATTCAACTTGATTCTTCAAACAAGACTTATGAAATTCGGAAAACAAATACACACCTTTTACTTTCTTTTGTAGAGCTCTATATTGAAATTGAATTATCTCTATAATTGAAGATCCTCAATATCTGAAATTTGGCCTTGTAGTAGTCCTCTGAAGTTTCTTTCAAATTCCGCAGGTCTGACTTGATTTGGATTCTTCAAGACAAAGTTATGTCTAATGTCCCACAATGACCTAATTATGGAATGGTTTAGTAGAGCGAACTTGTACAACTAGCCACGTGTCACTATTTTCTCCTTTGGTTTTGAAATTTATAGACAGGAAACTACAGTCCATTTACTTCCAACCACTTTTTACAGAATTCCAATCCAATGCTCAGAGAGATAGTTATGAAGATTTCCCACAATCCCCTCTTTGAGATGAAATTAGGGAGCCTGAAAAAGACCTAACTTCCACAGATTATATCTCCGAAAATATTATGAACCAAGCTATGAAATTTTGTGATGATGTTCCTCAAGATCTCAACTTCTTGCTTTACAAATTTCAGCTTCTAAACCTTCGTAGAAACAATGTTATAGCGAAAATTCCGCGATGACCTGTTTAAGTGAAATTCAGGAGCCTACAAAAAGCCCTATCTTCCACAGATCATATCTCTGAAAATATTGCGAACGAAGCTGTGAAATTTTGCAACTATGTTCCTAAGGTTTTCGGCTTCGCACCCTAAAATTTTTAGCTTCTGAACCTTCGTATAAAAAAAGTTATAGCGAAATGCCACGATGTCCTGTTTGGAGCAGCGA
This sequence comes from Pinus albicaulis, assembly GCA_034641835.2. Taxonomy (NCBI): domain Eukaryota; kingdom Viridiplantae; phylum Streptophyta; class Pinopsida; order Pinales; family Pinaceae; genus Pinus; species Pinus albicaulis. The sequence goes on along the minus strand of CM076574.1, from coordinate 29,923,413 downwards.
AACCCTAGAATCCAAAGCTCTGATATCAAATGTTGTGAAACCAACTCCAAAAATAGAAGAAAAGAGATATGAATGCCTTAGAAATAAGCCACTTCGAGGGGGCAACCTCCAATACATTACATAAATGAATAATTCTTGGATGATTCAAATTACAAAACCTCCTTTCTATATATAGGAGTCCATGGGCCCACAATGTAATCCTAGTGGGGCCACAATGTAATCCTAGCCAACCTAACAATAATATTTTAAGGGCACAATAATAACAATATGGGGGATATAGGGGTACAATAATAACAATAAGGGGGTTACACTAACAACAATAAGGGACTATACTAGTAATATAGGGACCTAACATTCCCTCAAAAATTCATATTATTATTTTAACCATTATTTTATTATTTTTCCTTAGGAGGCTACTTTTAGGCTAAAATTTTCTCTAATATACCCCAATTTTTCAAATTGGATCCCGATACTAGAAATGGTTTTATTAGTTGATTCCTCCACCTTTTTCCACTCTCGAGGTATCTATATGGATGAAAAGAAATATAATGATCCAATCTATATCACTCTTCCAAACAACCCTCTAACTTGTCAATATATGCCAAAAATGGTAGGGAATAAGGAAAAACCTTACCTAACTCCAATATTGTGATTAACATATTTCGACCAATCCTCACGATTTCTAAACTTGGAAATAACATTTTCATACAACCTTATTTCAATAACTCTCAATTCAAAAGGAACTTTTTTCTCTTCTAGTCTATTCCAAAAACTAGTTATAGGAAATATGTCAAATGCATTTATAAAGTCAACAAACCAACATAAGAGAGAGTGGGTTTGTTATTACAATATACCTTTGAAATTATCCTAAGTGTAACAAGGTATTTCATAATCAAATGATAACTCCTAAATTCAATGAAATTTTATTGATTAACCCATTTTTTAAAATCAATTGGTTATCCTTTAAAATATCCCATTTAATATATGAAATATAACTCAATATCTATATATATATATATATATATTTCATATCATGAAATTATATTGAATCAAAATAAATACCTTAAATCATAGTCTTATATAATACTTATTATTTTTATGTAATATATTATTTATGAATGTATATGGTTAAAAAAATTTTTTTGTGTGTGTGTGCACACACACATGGAGGGGGAAGGAGAAATTAATTAAAGTTTTATATTACTCAACAAGTAATGTATTTAAAGAAATGGTCCAAGAGGGAATTCAAATTATTGGATTTTTTTTTAATATCTATTCGAGATTATGGACAACCTTCGGTAGGTTACCACTCCTACCAAATGGCTAGTGTCTTGTGAGATTTTTAGGACCATAATATATAGTGTTATTCCAAGTCTAAAGATGCTTTCAACTTGATCTCCCTCTTGGAAAAATATATTCCTGCCTAACTAATTCATCATTGAGGCTACTCAAGTTTCGGTCACTTGCAAATTCTAACTTAGCTAAACTTACTACCATACATGACCATAAGAAATAAAATCCTTGTGTTGGAATTTAAGGCCATGCCAAGATATGGGTTTACTATTGAATATGGTGACACATACACACACATTAGTATGTTAAGTAATTCGATGTTTTTTTTTGTGATTTCTAACTTTTTATAATTCTATTTTTATGGTTTGACACATTGTGAATTTCTATATGAGATAGTGATAGAAGTTAATTTTATCACTACCTTCATAGAGTCATTTGAATTTTTCAATTCTATGTGCTTGATTTTTTATACCCTTCTATGTTAACTCTTATCACCCATAATATTGTCCATGCAAATATTTGGGTAAAAATAGAAGATTTATGATGTGTTTTGACCATAAATTTATAGTAAAAATGGAGAAGACAAAATTGTAGGTACATTCTAGTTAAAGACAGTTCCCTGGGGCTGATGTAAGAATAAACCTATTGATGAAAAAATCAACCATACACTATGAAAGATATGCGGGTTCTAAGAAATTAATTTCACATTTGAGAATTTGTGATACTGAAAGAGGAGTTGAATTTTCTAAACATTCAACTGTTTAAGCATAAAGGTAACAAAAAGAGCCATATCATTGCTAGCTCAGGGTTTTATTTTCCTTATAACCAAGTATATCATGGTTTCTCTAGCAAAAATCATGAGTTCATGATTTGGTCATATATTCATCCACACATCAAGAATCTATCCTAGAATTTGTTCTCAATGATGCCTCAAGACAAAGACATCTTGGCCCAATGAGAAGTAAACCATCACTAATTTGCAACTTGTCATTAGATTTGTTATAGAAGCCTATAAATGGTTTTAGATTTTTATTAGAATGATGATGTTTCATAGTCCTATGGTACAATAAAGAAGAAGTGCTCCCATCAAAATTTTAGACCTTAGTTGACCGATTTCATAACTAAGTGCAGTAGAGTTGGTTAGTCCACTTCATATTTTTGTTTTCCCACTTTTTAGGATTGGTGCATGTTTTGGAGGATTAATACATATTTTGGAAAGACCCTAAGCACACATGAAGGATATTTGGAGTTCCATCTATGTGATCAATGTTGGAAATAACCCTATTGAAGGACAATCCCATGTTTTTATATTTTTCCCCACTCATCAATGTGGGTTTGTTCACATCATCTGGCTAGAGTATCTAGTTTAAACCCCCTTAATTTCACCATTTAAAGAATATGTAGGTGTGTATTGCATGAATTATGGTACAAGGCACATTGAAGTCCATTGTACCACACTTCTGTTTTTATGTTATCACTTTGGTTGGGGGTGGGGGGTGTCTCATGGAAAATTTAAATATTACTTGAAGAGGGTACATGTTTGAATTGCCTTTTAAGGCCATATTATAACATGTAAAATGGCCTTTGGAGGTTGTATTTTGTAACAGTACACCCTAATTCCATTAATTTATGGAGAAGGGGCACCTTTGATGGGCTTGTGCCCCTTATATTTGTACATGTAGCATAAATTTCTGTCAAATTATGTATTTTAGCCTAATTAGATGTTGAATTGATCTAGGTGAATATATGTGGCTGCCCACCTATTTAACTAGCTCACAAGGAAATTTTCTTATTTTGATAGTTTTCTATTTCTGGAATTTTTTAGGTCCTCAACTTCTAGATCCATTTTGAGGTCCTAAATGGCATTATTTGGGTAAATGGTCCAATGAAATTCATAGATATATTCAATAGTAAAAAATTGTACTCCTTGGATAGGCCTTTCCAATAGGCTATTGGGCGTGCCAAATGGAGATCATATGCCAAATTTACAACGTCAAGAAATTGACGTTCCACTTACCCCATCAAGTCCCATAAGAATTTGGAACTTCATCTCCTAGGGTTAGGTCTTTTAATGTTTAGGTTTTCTCATTACTTATTGATGATAAAAAGGCCTCTAAGCCTCACTGTAACATAGTTTAGGAAGGCGTGTAGCCATCACATATCTTCTCATAAATAAGCTACCACCACTCAAGCTAGTATGCTTTCATTATGCATGTATATAATTTCAAAATTTTCATTTTATTAATTGAACTCTAATTTCATTGTATCTCTGTGTTTTGGTTATAAATATGTATTTAATTTTATTCCCTTCATAAATTCAGATTAGTAGTATCATAGTGGTATACTCTTTCTCGATTTTTATTTTCATATCCCAAATGTGGTCGAGGTAAAAGGAGTTGGGGCTTAAAATTCTTGAGACCTTGAAAGATGATCCTTGCTAGCCCTGACACCCTCCCATGGTGGAAGAAAAGAAATATGAGGGGGCAAGAGATCATGTCAAACTGTTTCTAAAAGAATCCCTCAAGCGAAAAATGAATGAGATGATGGATAATTTTTACTATAGCCTTTAGTGGATAGAAATAGGTGATGCATATTCATCAAGTGGCCACTTTAGAGGTGATCCAGGTGGCTCCAGACACACTCATAAGTCCAAGAGGACTCAAAATAGGTCAAAATTCAAAATGGTTGGATTGCTCTTGAACTAGGTCTAGATAGAAGTGCTCGTCACCCCGATTCCAATGGTGTGAAAGACACTCCAATCCGAGCTCCTATGGAGAAGTTAGATCTAGTCAAATTTTTGGTCAAAGTGGGTAGTGGGCCAGGATCAATGGTCCTACAAATTGACCGAGGACAGGGCATGGAACTTGGATCCCAAAATCATGTGAAATTGTTACCTAGTTAAAATGCCCAATGACCCTTAAGTTTGGAAAAAATTAAAAATATCTAATTCATTATTAAAGATAAAAAATATATATAATTGGGGGGCAGGTTGCCACCCTCTCCACCCTGGTTGTATAGTATTATATTAAAAATTCAAAATGGGTGGTGGTTCGCAACCCCCATCACCCCCAATGGAACCACATACATATTAATGGTCAATTGTTTGAAACGACATCGAATGAGGTGGAGACGGCGGGGGTATAACCTACTCGACCCACGTGGGTTGGCCCCAACAGGTGGCCCCATAAAAAAATCAAACCAAAAATGCACAAACGGCTAACACCACAGCTCAACAAGACTTAAACCGCCAACACATATTTAGCCGCCAAATTGTTGTTTAAACAAATGAAAACTTCCACCGTGTTAAGTTTAAGACATGGTGATTTGAAAATAACAGATGCACCCAAAATGTATGCTATGTGTGGTGTGGCGGGGGTTTCAACCCCTACCTCCCACGACCTAAACGACATCACCACCGTTAGGCCAACGACCTTCTCATTACTAACTTTGTCGCAATATATTATTTAAACCCACACATTATCATTCAACCGAATAGGGGAGAGAAGAAAGGATTTTGGAGCAGCAAAATAGAACCACACAGGGTGGAACCATGACCCAGAGGGAACCTTTCCCAGATGTAGGAGCGAAACTTTGAACTGGAGATTTTTCCTAGGAGGTAAAAAATCATTTTATCATAGTGATGCCAAGTTTATAGCCAAATTTCATGAATTTCCTAGGGAACGCAATGGTGAAGTCATATTCGCCAATTGAGCAACATATTTCAGGCACCCCATAGTGAAGCATCTTTGAAGAATCATGGGGAATCTAAAGGATTCCCGAAGGCCCAAATTTTGACACTGTCTGAATTGAATGTGTGGATAGTCGATTTTGCACTACTCGATGCCCAAAATTCATTGGTGTAGTCAGGTTTTGCAGCTGAGCCTTTCATTTTTCGGCCATATTTAGAAGTGAAGGTGCATGATGTATTCATGTTATGTTTCCTTTCATTATTGCTGAGATGATGTATTATTCATGAAATCCCTGTTTTATACTCTGTCGAGGGTTCGTTATTGCCACATTATGTGGGATTTCATTAGCTTTTCATGCTATGTATTTTTTTTGAGATCCATGTGTAACTATGTTGAAGGGATACTCATTGCCATATTGTGTGAGATCTTGTTAGTTTGTCATGTTGAAGGAAGCCCTTCTTGAGTGAGAGTTCCTGTAAGCGGAACGTCTCATGGAGAGACAAAACACTTTGTTTGAGGGTGTATGTCCTTGTTATGAAAAAGAGTATTCTATGTATATCATCATATCTTACAACATTATATGAAGCAACCACCACTATATTGACATCGGGCCTAGAGACGTAGCCTACGCTCGGTGAACTCCATTATCAAATGTCTCGTGTTCTTGTGTTGCTGATTTTTGTCATGTTTCCTCTTACTTAAAGCATGCATATTTGTTCATTTATGCTCTTTTTAAATGAAATTATAATAACATCACATAAGTAAAAGATCTTGGATAATTCTAACAATAAAGGAACCCGGATCAAGAGGTGCCACCCCCTTCAAGGTATACGTTAATTTTGATATATCTACATTTGAAGGCTAGATAAATACAACTGCTCTAGAAAAATGATTGAACCTTCTAGAAGGATATTTTTTAGCCCATAATTATTTTGATAGAGAAAATATTACCTTTTTACTCCTTGAGGCCACCCTCCATGTCAAGGACTAGTGGGAAAATTACTGTGAGCAAAGTGCCATAGAGAAAACTGCACTATTTTGAGTCACACCCACTTGGGACCTCTTTTAGGGATGTTGTTAAGGAACAATATTACACTAGTGGAACCTATAAAGGATAGTACATGAGATGGACCAAACTATGACAGGAAAGAGACCGAGCAATATTAAGGTTCACAAATATCTTTGAATCCTTGTGCACCAAGCTAGGTATCAAGGACTCTAAGAAAAATATAGTTCTCAAGTACCATGGATGTTTGCATAGATATATCCATAGAGAAATGTATTTTCTATAGATCTCGTCACTTGGAAAAACATATAGATATGTTGTCAAAATTGAGAAAAAATTTAAATAGAAGAAGTTTGGCTTTGGATTTGGGAATCCTTCATAGTGGAAGTAGGGAAAAGGCATCCCCAAACCGTAGAAAAAAGGAAAAAACTAGGGTGGACCACCCTAGGGCAACCCATCGAACCTACAAAAAAGGAATGGTAATGAGAAGATGAAGAAATACATGAGAAAGTGGGTTGATTTCCAAAAGATACACGCTCATTATACCAATGGATGTTGCACAAAGCAGTAGCTGGTGGTCGAGATAAGACCTTTAGAGTCAGATGCAGGTTTTGACTCTAAACCAGACCTAGAAAAGGGGAAACTAATTATTGATGCATAACCTAGTGCCATTATTGCCACTAATAAGGTCAACCAAAGTGAGCCCGAATATCTGAAGGAAGGTGAGTGTCTCTTTCACTCACAAATGACTGTATAGGGTGTTCCAATTCATTTCATTATTAATAGAAGGAGTCAAAATAACCTCACACCACACTCGTAACCGTACACCATCTTGTGGCTCCATAAATGACGATATCTTTGCATCAACCAACAGAGTCTCCTGCCCTACAAAATCAATCCTTTCAAGGATGAGGTATTGTGTGATGTTGTTCCACTTGAAGTTTATGATTTTTGATTAGGCTAATCATACTTATGGAAGCATCATGTTGTGAATGAGTCTATACATCATGGTGTTATTATTATTTTTGGAAAAATAATATGCAGGATACTAGAGGGAGTCCCACCTACTACCATTTCTTTGGTCTCTTCTAAGAAAAGTAATAAGGTCATCTCCTAGACTCAGTAATTTTTATTCTTATTGTTTCACTCTCAAAGTAAGGAGAAGATCATGGCCACATCCATGGTATATACACAAGAATCTTCCATGTAGTAGAGGCAAGTGGATAAGGTCATTGAATAATACAAAGACATATTCCTCATCCATGGGGGTACCTCTACATTTTCAGATCAATCATTCAATCAATATAACTAGTCAAACACCTCATCCCAATGGGCTTATCTACCACCATTATTCTATAGAAATTGAGGAAATCAAGAGTTATATCCAAGAGCTACTACAAAAGGGCACATCTAACCAAGTTCCTCACCCTGTGAAATCCCAATTGTACTCACACAGAAGAAGGATGGGATATAGAGACTTTGCATTGGTTGTCAAGTGCAGAAAAAAATGTCAATCATGAACGGGTACTTTATTCCCCAGGCTGATTACCTTCTTAACGAGCTCAAGGGAGCCAAGTACTTAAGTAATATTGATTTTATGTCCAGCTATCACCAAGTCGAGTAGAATCAATTGATGTGTGGAAGACTGCTTTCAAGTCCAAGGAGGGTAGTTTTTAATGGTTGGTCATGCCCTTTGGTTTGATGAATTCCGAAACAAATTTCATGAGGCTAATGGATTTCATTTTGTGACATTTCACCAACTCTTTTGTGGTTGTATATATGGATGATATCCTCACGGGAAGAGCACTTGTAGCATATCGGCAGGTCCTTCACACTCTATGGAAACACAAGCTACGTGCTAACTTGGAAAAATTCTCCTTCGACATGGGCAAGGTCCAATATCTAGGTTACATTATTCATGATCAAGGTGTGAATGTGGATCTAATCAAGATCCAAGTCATTAGGGATTGGTTGGTCCCGACAACTATAACAGATCTCCATAGCTTCTTGGGCCTTGCTAATTTATACAAAATATTTGTGTTGGGGTTTTGTTATATCACTTGGCCCTTAAATCAAGTGATCAAGGGTAGAAAAAAGTCAAAGTGTTTTTGGTCTGAGTCATTATAGAAGGAATTCAATGAACTGAAATGCTACCTTTTATCTGAACCATTCCTCACCCTACTAAAGAGGCAACAACCATGATCGAGAAAAATTCCTCCAATGATGTTATTGGTGCAGTCCTCATTTAACAAGGACATCCACTGACTTATCAAAGTGAGAATCTCTTTGATACTATATAGGGATACCCCACCTATGATTAAGAGATTAATTCCATCATGTAGGCCTGTTGAAAATGGAAACATTATATTCTGGGGAAGGAGATGATCATCAATACAGATCACATGCCTCTTCAATTTATGCAAACACAAGGGAAGTTATAGAATCACTGCCATTAGAAATGATCCACATATTTATGGAAATTTCACTTGAACATTAAATACAATAAGGTTAGAACCAATCGTGTCTTTGATTGCCTCAATCTCCCCCTGGTTGTGGCATTGAAAACCGTTCTCAACTCTTGTGGGAACAAGAACTATCAATGGACATAACTATACTATAGTGACTCAAAATTCAATACCGCATATCAGATTTTGATGGAAGGAAAGAAAGTTCTAGGCTTACACCTTTTTGTTCCTTCAACTGAGCGTGCCAAGATGAAATAAGAGGAAAATTATAGTTAGGTAGTAGGGAACATTGGTGTGGAGAAGATAATGGAAATACTGAAAATGTATTTTTATTGGCTGAAACTTTGACAAGATGTTTGCAGGTATATCAGATACTACACTGCCTGCACCATTGCCAAACCAAGCATTAAGAAGAAAGGCCTGTACACCCCTCTACCTACTCCTAACTAGCCTTGGGAATCCTTCTCTATGGACTATATATCTATATTTCCTTCTACCAATAAGGGTAATGACTATGTGTTTGTTGTTTTTGATATATTTTATATGATGGCCATCCTAACTACCTGCAAAAAGAGTATCACAAGATAAGCCAATGCCAAGCTCTTCTTTGAATTGGTGTGGGTACACCTTAGAATGCTACAAACCATAATATCATATTAGTATATTAGGTTTCGAAGCAAATTTTGGTTGAGCCTTTGGTCATTGTTGGAAACCATGCTAAAAAAATCAACTACCTTCCACCCCTAGATTGATGGCCAAAAAAATCTCATCAATAGGATGATAATGCACATTTTGTGCATGTAAAACTCCAAACATCCACACACATGGTGTGAGAGTCTCTCCTATGTTCAACATAACTACAACGAAGCTCCCCATAGCTCAACTGGCCAAATGAAATTCAGGTGGGAATAGGATTTCAACCATTAGGTCCCATTGATGTTGCACTACCCCTTGCAAATACACAAGAATGATATAGAAATTTTCAATATGAAGCAAAAAAAGGTAATAATTTTATTGAACTAATTTAGAACATCCATTGGTAGGTCCATGATATATTGTAGAAATATTATACTAAGTATAACAATGCCATGATCAACACCATATGCCAACAAGTTTTAAGTGGGAGACAAGGTTGGGTTGCATATATAGAAGGAATGCCTTACAGGGGCCCATGGAAAGCTTCAACCACTTTTCTATGGACCTTACACCATCACAAAAGCAGCGGGTAACAACTGTTTTGAACTAAGCACCCCCCCTTCCTTGGCATGCACCCAGTGTTTAATGTGGCCTGCCTTTGGCCATACTTTCCACCATTGTCGGACACACCTGAAATAGCAGAGTAGATGATAACAAAGATCAAACCAGATTGCATTAAATAGGAAATAACTACTTAGATTATGGACACATATGATATGTAGGATTTATATGATTCCAGACAAAAGTATCTCCCCTAGGTCTGGTGAATAACCTAGAACAACAAAGAGACAAGTAACTGAATGCTTTCCTTAAAGTAAATATATGATGGAATGAAGCCTACCTGGATTCCATCACATGCTTCGATCTTTCTTTATCTTGAATGCTCCAATTCCAACTTTGGTTACCAAAATTAGAACCTGCACAGCTAGACAACACAAGCCAAGAAACTATGATATCTATGCAATATCATCTAAGTACTCTATTCAATAGATCAAGATGGTATTGAAATACATGAAATAACAACATCACATATAGGAAAACATATAACTCTTTTCATTAATTGTTAGGTCCCTATATTACTAATATAGTCCCTTATTGTTGTTTTTGTAACCCCCTTATTGTTATTATTGTACCCCTGTAACCCCCATACTGTTATTATTGTGCCCTTAAATTATTATTGTTATGTTAGCTAGGATTACATTGTGCTCCCATGGACTTCTATATATAGAAAGGAGGTTTTGTAATTTGTATCATCCAATAATTGTTCATTCATGTAATGTATTGGAGGTTTCCCCCTCGAAGTGTCTTATTTATAAGGCGTTGATATCTCTTTTCTTCTATTTTTGGAGTTGGTTTCACAACATTTGGTATCGGAGCTTTGGATTCTAGGGTTTTGCTGCTCCAAACAAGTCATTGTGGAATTTTCGCTATAACGTTTTTTCTACGAAGGTTAAAAAGCTGAAATTTGTAGAGTCCAAAATTCTGAGGAACATCATCGCAAAATTTCATAGCTTGGTTCGAAATATTTTTGGAGATACGATCTGTGGAAGTTAGGGATTTTTGCAGGCTCCTGAATTTCACTTAAAAAGGTCATCGCAGAATTTTCTCTATAACTTTTTTCTACGAAGTTTCATAAGCTGAAACTTTTAGAGCACGAAGCTGAAATCCTGAGGAAAATCATAGCAAAATTTCAATGCTTGGTTCGAAATATTTTTGGAGATATGATCTGTGGAAGTTAGGTCTTTTTCAGGCTCCTAAATTTCATCTCAAAGAGGCGATCGTGGTAAAATATTCATAACTCTTTCTCTGAGCACCGGGCTGGAATTCTTTAAAAAGTGTCTGGAAGTACATGAACCATAGTTTCCTCTAGAAATTAAAGATCCAAAGTATCGAACAGTGACACGTGGAAATACATACAAGTTCTCTCTACTGAACCAGTCCATAATTAGGTCATTGTGGAAGATTGGACATAAATTTGTCTTGAAGAATCCAAATCAAGCCAGACCTATGGCATTTGAAAGAAGCTTCAGAGGAATACTACAAGGCCGAATTTCAGATATTGAGGATCTACAAGTATAGAGATAAGTCAATTTCAATATCGAGCTCCTCAAAAGAAAGTAAAAGGTGTGTATTTTTTTTTTTCCAAATTACATAAGTCTTGTTTGAAAAATCAAGTTGAATTGATTCCAAGGGAATATTGTAGAATAGATATTAGTATTGGATTCTCAAATGGCCCCTAAAAAAAATTCAACACCCATTAAGCCTTTAGAAGGCTGTACTATGACTCATGAAGATGAAGAATGACAACATGACATATCAAAATTACAAGAGCAAGTGCAACAAATTTCGCTCTCGCAAAGAACAACAAAAAATGACATGGACGTTTTGAAGAAAGGCATGGAAAATAAGATGGATGGTTTGAAGAAAGGCATGGAATCTAAGATGGATGGTTTGAAGAATGACATGGAAGCTAATATGGATGGCACAGAAGCTGGCATGGAATCTAAGATGGATGACATGGAAGCTAAGATGGAAAACATGAAGAGTGATCTAAAAGAAGACATGGAAGGTTTGACAAAGTTGATACAAAAAATGTTTCCTAATGGTGAAAATATAGTAGAGGAAACTCATGATGAGAACAAAATAAATGTTAATCGTGATTTCATAAACTCTAATGTTGGAGGGAAGAAACACCATATTCCAAAAATGGATATGAGGAAGTTTGATGGAAAGGATCCTGTAACATGGATACTACAGATGGAGCAATATTTTGATCTCCATAATGTGCAAAACACACAAAAGGTACATATTGCAACTTTACATTTAGAACAAAATACATTTGTATGGTATCGATGGCTTTCCTCCCATAAAAAAATTGTCACTTGGTCAATTTTTACGGAGGAAATGATAGCACATTATGAGGATACAAAGAGCAACACCTTCTTTAGCCAATTGATAAATCTCAAACAAAAGGGTTTAGTGGGGGAGCACATTGAGGACTTCCAAAAAATTGAATATAAGGGTAACTGATATTCCAGAGGAACACAGGATTGATCTCTTCATAGGTACTTTAAAGGATAACATCCAACATGAAGTTCGCGTTTTGGAACCTGATTCATTGGAGAAGGCATTCAGGTTGGCAAGAAAATTGAATGTAAAATTATGGCGACAAGGAAGCCTACCACTCACTTCTATAAAGAGGGAAGTGTTGCTACTCCTAGATTTCCACAACCTACAAGGTTGACACCACAACAATTGGAAGAAAAGAGAAAAAGGGCTTTGCTACAGTTGTGATAGAAAATACACTAAAGGTCATAAGTGTGCTGAGAAGAAATTATTTTACATAGATTGTGAAGAGGAAGAAGAAAATGAACAATAAGAGGATATACACCAGGAACCAGCCCCAGAAGAGGAAGAAATGAATCCAACCATATCGTGTAATGCACTGGCAGGAATTACCACTCCTCAAACTCTCAAGATAAAAGGACAAATCAAGAAGAGAAAGGTAATAGTGTTGATTGATTCAGGTGGCACCCATAATTTTATTCATTGTAAGGTAGCCAAGGAATTAAATTGTTTCCTATACCCAGCACCAGAATGTCAAGTGATGGTTGCAAATGGAGGAACTATAAATTGCTCCTGGAAAATGCCATAATATCAAGCTAACCATGGGGGAATATGTATTGACTAGTCCAATGCTTTCCATTCCTATGGGAGGTGCTGATGTTGTACTAGGAGTACAATGGTTACAATCTTTGGGGACGGTAGCTTTAATTTTCAAGAACTTTTCTTGAAATTTTTTTCAGAAGGAAAGGAAGTCGAATTACGGGGTATTGAAGGGAAGCCAGGAAGGATAATAAGCTCTAATGTCATGACAAAGCTTCTAAAGAAAGAACAACAAGGCATAATTGCACAATTATGCTCACTAGAAGTTCCGACATCAAAATCATCTATTTCTGCAGATCTCCAACAAGTCTTGGACAATCATTCCAAGGTGTTTGGAACTCCCAAAGGACTCCCACCTATTCGTGATCATGATCATGCTATTCATTTGATTCCAGGAAGTGTTCCTCCAAACATCAGGCCTTATAGATATCCTTATGTCCAAAAGAGCGAAATTGAACGTATGATTGCAGAAATGTTAGAGGCGGGTATAATTCAACATAGTCAAAGTTCTTTCTCTGCTCCTGTAGTATTGGTACACAAGAAGGATGGATCATGGCGCATGTGTCCGGATTATAGGGAGCTCAATAAGCTCACCATTAAAGATAAATTTCCCATTCCCATGATTGATGAATTATTGGATGAATTACATGGAGCAATTTATTTTACCAAGTTGGATCTTCGTTCAGGATATCATCAAATTAGAATGAAGACTCAAGATATTCCAAAAACAACATTTCGAACTCATGAGGGTCATTATGAATTTTTGGTCATGCCTTTTGGCCTTACCAATGCACCTTCTACATTTCAAGGGTTGATGAATTCCATTTTCAACCCCTTCCTTAGAAAATTTGTGCTAGTATTTTTTGATGATATACTAATCTACAGTAGGTCTTGGAAGGATCATGTTGAACATGTTGACAGGGTGCTCAAACTATTGCAGGAGAAACAATTATATGCAAAAACATCCAAATGTTTCTTTGGAGTACAAGAGGTGGAATTTCTGGGTCATATTGTATCTCACGAGGGTGTTAAGGTAGACCCTAACAAAATTAAATCCATTAAGGAATGGAAAGTCCCCACAACCATAAAGTAGTTGCGAGGATTTCTCGGGTTACCAGGGTATTATCGCAAGTTTGTTAAGAATTATGGGATAATAGCAGCACCTCTAACAACATTATTGAAGAAAGATGCATTTTCATGGACTCCTAAAGCAACTAAGTCCTTTGAACATATTGAAGAGGCAATGTGCCTAGCATCGGTCTTAGCTACGTCAGACTTCACAAAAACCTTTATTATGGAATGTGATGCCTCAGGAAATGGAATTGGTGTTGTTTTAATGCAAGAAGGAAGACCCATTGCTTTTGAAAGTCATACAATCAAAGGAAAGTATTTACAGAAACCTATTTATGAGAAGGAAATGTTAGCAATATTGTGTTATCACTCAAATTTTCCTTGAAGTTGTTGAGAAGAGGAAAGGGGTCCGAGGTAACCACAAACCAAATTTTAAATACAAAATCTAGCTAATATGTACCCAGAGAGGGCTCTCTCTTTAAGTTTTAGCTTTGTTTTTGAAAGATATTAGGCTAGTTATGAAAGTTTAGGGATTTTTATTGTGTTTGGGTGATGAAATTCAATAGCAGAGGGGTAGGACTAAATAGTTTAGGCCATTGGGCTAATGCAGTCAAAGAAGATGGCTTAACTGGATTCAGTTTCTTAACAAGGGATGGTTTCAAAGGGCAAGGTAATCAAATAGGGAACAATTAAATATCTAAATGAATGGAATGGACTCGAAATGGGTGAAGGGAAATTAAGAATCCTTCAACATATTCAAAAGAGGGAACTTGAATGATTATTAATAAAGAGCAATTAAGATTTCTTTACCATATAATCAAAATGAATAAACTAGAAAACAAGAGCAATTAAGCATTCACTGTTCATACTAGTTCAGAGGAAAACATTAAGAATAACAACGATTGAAAACATATTGCACTTAAGCACTTTCTGAATTATTCTTTTTCGTTTATCATTTAGATATGAAACATAGATGATATAATAAACAAATATAAAAGTTTAAAACATAAGAGATAGATGACTTATTGATCCGTTGTCTGACTCAAGAATCCTGTGAAAAGTCCTTTGCATCAATTCTTTATCCAGCTGGCCATGCGAAATTTGTCCAACAACACTTTATTCTAAAATAATCAGTATTACAGCAAAGTCTAAGAATTCACCCCCTTCAATACTCTAATTGAGGGAGTATTTATAAAAAAAATTATGAGAAATATCTCTTAACAGAGTGAGATATATTTTAGGATGACTCATGAATACGTTACAAGAAAAATAGAGACAGATGGTCTCGTAGATAAGAGAAAAGGTAACCGATGTTGTGTTGTTCCTTTTTTTTATGAATGTGCTGGAGGCAGGCCCTATGTTTTGGATTGCTACTGTCTTCTTTGGTAACTCTGTGATGGTTGCTCGGTTTTACTGATACTCTTTACTTGCACTGATACACTTTGACCTGTTTGATCTCTGTTTATCTTTTTACCATTACTTACTATTACTTACCGTAGTAAATAATCAAGATTTATCCAAGGATATTTTTACAAAATGTTTAACATATCTTCCCACCATTGTGCTTCTGGTATTCTGGTTCTTTGAAGCTTCCTCAGGGTCTCATCAATTTCTGTATATCTGAAAAAAGTAGGCTAAATTGGAAATAAGTGTTTTACCTCATGTTCAAGATAAAACAAATTTTCCAGATTGTCATGAAGAATTTTGCCTGTAGGAAATGCTTTTATTGCTGATGAACTTGTCGATGAACTGGCCTGATTGTCTGCATACTTATTCAATTTCTCAACATAGCTTTGATGGCTCATTAGTTTATCATGAGAAACTAAAGGACTTGGCAATCCTTTATTCTGCAAAATATCCAATCTCTTTGTAAAAGCATTGATTTCTTCTTGCATATCATGGCATCTTCTTTCTAGGTTTTGCATCAGAGTTATTTTAGTAAAAACATTTTTAACATCCAAAATTGTCCCTGTTCTATCTTGGATGCCAAGTTCTTCAAGTTGATATCTGTTCTTGGTATTTAAAAACTGTATGAGCTCATTGGCTTCTTCAGGCATATTTCCTAATTCTTCCCTTGCCTTTTGAACTTCTTCCAGAGCCAATTTAACTAAATCATTTTGCTCATACATTATTTGGATTGATGGCCAGACATATTTTATTGATTGAGTGATGTTGGCCCAAAGAATTTCTTTGATTTCTTTCAAAGGCTTCTCCAATGTGAGATCCTTTTCCAATGCTTTGACCAATTTTTCTAATCTGTTGATTTCTCTTGTCTTTTCTGCAACACTTATCTTTGAGAGATCATATTTTTGTTCTAAGGTAGTAAATTTTTCTTTTTCTTTCTGGAGCTCTGTCACTTGGAGTTTCAATTCCTCCATTGATTTTATTAATTCTTCAGTGCTTAAATTGGAAGTGTTGCCATGTGCTAATCTTGCTGACTAACCTGTTGTTGTACCTGTAATCACTTCTGTTGTAGATGCTGGGATGTTTGATGCTATTGTTGTACCAAGTGTAGAAGGAACTTTTGTTGAGACCACTGGTATCACGTTGGGAGGCTGAGAGGTCGACTCTCCCTGCTTGTCCTTTAATTCTTTTTCAAGTTCTTTTTCAGTATCATTCAGTTGCTCATTAAGTTTCAAGAGTAAATCCATCAATTCTTCTTCAGAGTTTTGCTTTAGGATCTCTGCAGTTTGTGGATGCCTTGAAGGTGGAAACTTTAGCTGTTTCCTTAGTGCTGCAATATCATCATATTTCTTTTTAATATGGGCTTCTGTAGCCTTAACATATTTGGGATTATGACTCAATCCAATAATTATTTCTTCCAAAAATTTTATTCTGTTGTCCTTTGCCTGAGAAGAAGCTTTTTCAAGATGCAATTGAGCAGTAGTATTATCCAAGGAATTTTGTAATCTTTGGGCCATCGTTGACTTATCAGTCAAAGTTGAATAAATCATCTCTCCAGTTTGTTTGTGCAGTTCAATCTGATCCAAAGGATGAATATCCTTTGCCATGACTTCAAAATTGGTTCTGACATAGTCTGCAGCTATTTGAGGCTGCTGCACTTTAAGCTTAAAATGACTCATCACCATTTTACCCTGTTGGATGTCATAAGATGGCATCAATCTCTGTTGATTTTTGGGAGCCATCTTCAAATATTGATTATAGACTTGAAGTCTTAATGGATCATTTTTGGCCTTTATATTTATAAATGTCTTCTTAATATCCCAAGCATCCTTCACTGGTTGTTTAAAGGAAGATACTTCTGCACTTTGTTGTCTTTCTAGCTCTTTTCTCTGTGAGTTGGTGGATGTCCCACTGATTTTGAATGTTTTTTGGTTGTCTAATTCTTCTTCTGAAAGAGGATTTAATCTTTGCCTTTTAATACTAGGCTGTTCTGAAGGTCCACTGATAGGGGTAGCTGTTTCTGCATCTCTCTTTTTATTTTTTTCTTCATTGAGAGGAGTTTGCAAAATTGAAATTTCTGCCACATTGATCTGAGTGGGAGAAGTCTGTATTTGGGCCTATTCCTTGGAAGTTTCAGGCTGCTCTGACATTGTAAATTGCTCTGTGACCTGTGTACTAGTTTCCTTTTCCTTCCCTTTGGATGTTACTGTGGCTGGTGCACTGGTTTCTTGTAAATTTTGCTGAGAGGTTCTAGTAGAGGAAGGACCAATTCCCGGTCTTTGTACCTGCCCAAAAGAATCCAGGTCAAGTATTTTCTCAAGATCTTTCATAAAATTCTCAACATTGACCTGTTCATTATCTTTTTCTACTAAGGTCCCTTCCATCCATTCATCCATATTTGCAAATTGTTCAATCTCTGGAATCCTATGGTGAAGGTATGGTGACAATATGTTTTTCATTCTCCTATCACAAATAAAGCTGTTAGGATCATAAGGTACCCAACATAAACTTTTTTTCAATTTAAGATAGTCTTCTAGAATTCTTTCTGCTTCCTTCCATGCATCCCTAGTATTACAGACAAAAGGGCCTAATTGGCTCTTGATTCTGAGTTGAGCTTTCTTCTTGGCATTACAAAAATGAACTATGTATGAATTTATCATTTGTCTAAAATATTCTAAGGCAAAGAGCCTCATTGGAGCATACTTTGGTAGCTTGAAAGGACAAAGCTCACACCCATATATCTTAATTTCTGTATGATTCTGGTATAGGTACCAATCACCTATCTTGTATTGCTTTGAGAGTTGGAGGATTTTCTTCATATCATTATTGACCCTAGGAGGAGAAATTCCTGTCAATAAGGTGGTTGCTGGATGAACAAATAGGTCAATGAATTCATTGTAAGAATAAGGAGACTCAAAGGAATTATGGAAGATTGCAGACCAAAAGATTACAGACCTTGGATTTCCTTTGGTGTCAAGTTTCTTGACAGGGAAGGGGAAATTCTCTGACTGATAATAGAGCATGAGATGGTATATAAAAGTGGAGTATTTGAAAACTTTTTCATTTTCTAATCTCATGAACTGGTCATGAATCTTATCAGCAATGTAGGTGGCAAATTCATATTTGACAGTAGGGGGCTGTCCAGGAGTAAAAATTGACAACAACACTAGGGTTAACTTATCAACGTATTCACTAGTGTTGAAACCAATTACAAAAGATATCATATTCAATATGAGTCTGCCCATATCTATGAAAAAAGTATATCCATAAGGAGGAGGTCCTTTAGGTTGATGTTCTTGAAGCATGAAAGTTTGACAGAGGCGATTCAACTCTTCTTGGGATAAATTTGTCGATTTTTCAAGTAAATCTCCTATGGAAAGGGGAGTCAGGGCTTGACCGGGATGAAATTGTAACATTTCATTTATGGATTGAGAAGTTATTGGGAAAAGAACGGTTTCATTCAGGGACATGACTGCTCGTTGATTGGGATCATAATTGGCATGGTAGTGATAAATTATTTTAGGAAAAACATGAACTGAGGATAAAATATACATGGGAAGATTGGATTCCCATAGTCCAAAAATATCGGAACCATTTAGGTAATTATATTTGCATTGGAAAAAGATTCTAAGAGGATTTTCACTAAGGATGAGGTCCTTTATTTGAAAATCCCTATCCGTTAGAGGCAAATAGTCTAAATCTTTATGGGGAGCATTCAGAGGCGCAACATTCAAAGCCACAAAGGTTTCCATTTCTGGTTCTTGTGGATTCAGAAGGGAAATTGGGTTTTTGATGGAAAAATGGGCAAAACTACAAGTCTAAGAACTTATGAAGTGAAATAAAGACCGAATTGTGGAATTAAATAAAAAACCAAGACTTGCAGGGTTTAACCGAAATTGGATAAATACCTGTTTCCGGGAAGTGAATAGTGATGAAAACAGGTGTCGGCAACTGTTGATAGGTTCTGAACTGTTCGACTACAAGTTTCTTAGCAAGGTGGTAGTTGAAAATATTTGACAGTTGGCTTTGACGTTCTTTGCATGGGAACACTGGTCGCTGCACGGGATAATGAAAATGATGCGCGTTTGTTTGTTTTATTCACAAAGTCAAAGTTGGCGGGGTTTTATTTTTCGGGCAGATGACGTATGCAGGAAAGGGTTTGTCGTATGCGGAGGGCGATAAGCGGTATGTATCACACCACTTTTGGGGATAGGCATTTTTCAGCCGAGAGCCAGTGATTCCATACATCCTGCGACACGTGGCGAGGCACTGTTTGGAAAACTGCTTAGTGATCGCGCATTATTGCTCAGCTGTAGGGGGTGCTGCGATATGGATGACAGTCATTGGTTGTGGAGTGGTTGATCGGATGACTGTCGAGGAAATAGCAAGGGCGGGCCCAATACAATTAAATATGATTTAATCATATCAGGAGGAGTATGATTGGTCAGACAAGTTCTTAATTAACTGTGAGGGTTAATTAATCCTTTTTTAATGAGGCGAGGAGGCAAGGCTCTTAATTAGTTGTAGATTTAACTAATTAATCAGATTTAACACAGTATTATGGTTATATTTCAACCAAGGGGCGGGATACCATAATATTTGAGGATTTTATTATAATAATACGGGAACGGGTTAATTTACATAGGGAATTAAATAATAAAGTTAAAAGTTAATATGAAAATGAATGAAAAGCGCTAAGTATAAAAACATTAGAATTATGTATTTAACTTACAGATAAAGTTTTACCGAATATTACCATTTTTAAACAAGATTTTACAGAAAAAGTGAAATACATGATAATATGGATGGTTTTAAGTACTTAGGCTTTTTAAATTATTAGTAAGAGGTGGAGTCACCTCAAAATCAAGAAATACAGCCTCATTCAAATGCCTTGTGTGAAAGTGAGCAAGTGCAGGAAGAGTAGAAAATTACTATTTAGCCTGTTTATAAATTTTTCTAGTGTAATATCTTACCCTTGCAGTAGTAAAATACTTATTTAAGTCATTATCCATCACATGTAATTTTGCAACAACATCTACCTACCCTACCTACTTTAACCTACCATTTTTTCTTCTTTATTAGGGTGCACTTAGACTGGCAAACCCTTATCACACTTTCTTTTCTTTTACATGTAGAAATCTATCTAAGTCTAACCTTATTACATCCAAGGGCTCAGATTAAGCTATTGAGCACCTTTTATTTACTCTACCTATCTACTTATCTGCCAAGATTAAACAGTTTGGTCAGATTTTATTCTCTATCTCTAAAACATAAAATTGAAAGATGAACTAGCCAAGCTTGAACTTTTTGACAGTTCATTAATTGTGGCATAAGATACAAGTTGCACACAATTTGTTTATTTACATAAGAGCAAAAAGTAGTGGCATTTAGACTTGCACACTTTCCTTGGCCTTTCTCTTGGAGGGGTTCATTTTCTTTTACTTTTTTGGCCATTTTTTTTATTTTTTTCACCCTTTGATTTTTCTTTTAGGGTACACTCTCTTTACATTTTAATTTTTTTTTTTTTTTTTTTTTTGACAATATGGAAAACCTTTGCAACAAGAAAATGTATGAACATATTACATAGCCCATCAAGTCAATCATGATATATGACACCTATTGGTACAGAAGTCTAACATACTGCATGCACTAAAGAAATGGCGAACTTACCTAATGGGAAGACACTTCAAGGTAAAAATTGATCATGATAGTCTTAAACACTTTTTGGAACAAAGAATATCTTCAAAAGAGCAGCAAAAATGGGTCACAAAGATGTTGGTTTATGACTTTGAAATAATATACAAAAAAGGGAAGCTAAATGTTGTTGCAGATGCACTCTCAAGAAAGAATGAAGAGGTGGAAGCATTGCTTTGTGCCATTTCTATTATCCAACCAGATTGGATAACCGAAGCAAGATATGAATGGAAGAAGGACAAATATGTATGGACACTCATTCAAAAGTTGCAGCAAGATCCTAGTACATCTGATACATTTAGTTGGAAAAATGATTCCTTATGGTACAAAGATCGCTTATATATTTGCAAGAATTCCCAACTAAAACAAAAGATTCTTCTGGAATTGTACACTTCTCCTTTAGGAGGACACTCAGGATTTTTAAAAACTTACCACAGGGTGAAGAAAGAATTTTTTTGGGATGGCCTTAAATCTGATATTCAAAATTTTGTGGCGGAATGTTTGGTTTTCCAGCATAATAAAGTTGAGACAATTAAGACCCCGGGACTTCTACAACCTTTATCCATTCCAAGTCAACGTTGGGAGGAGATTTCAATGGATTTTATCACAGGTTTACCTAAGTCCGAAGGAAAGAGTATCATCATGGTGGTAGTTGATAGACTTACCAAGTATGCACACTTTTGTGCATTATCTCATCCATTTAAAGCAAGTACAGTTGCTACTACATTTATGGACATAATTCAAAAGCTACATGGAACCCAAGGGTTATTGTGAGCGACAGAGATCCCATTTTTACTGGAAATTTTTGGACGGAGTTATTTTCTTGTTTGGGTACTCAATTAGCTCATAGCTCATCTTATCATCCTCAATCTGATGGTCAAACTGAGATAATAAATAAATGTTTGGAAGGATATCTTCGTTGTTTTGTATCTGATAAACAAACACAATGGGTCAAGTGGTTACCTCTCGTTGAATGGTGGTATAACACTTCCTTCCATACTGCAACAAAAATGACCCCATTTATGGCACTTTATGGATATCATCCACCATCCATCACATCATATTTAAGAAAAAATTTGAAGGTTCAAGCAGTGGAAGATCACATCGAGCATCAACAAGAAGTTCTCCAACTCTTAAAGGATAACCTGAATTTGGCACAAAATCGAATGAAACAACAGGCAGATCAACATCGCAGCGAGAGAAGTTTTGATGTAGGAGATTGGGTATTTTTACGGCTACAACCATACAGACAAATGTCCCTCAAGCAAGCTAAGAAGGATAATAAATTATCGCCAAAGTACTATGGTCCTTACAAGGTGTTGCAAAAGATTGGTACTATGGCATACAAATTGGAGCTTCCTGCTTCTTCACGAGTGCATCCAGTTTTCCATGTTTCATGCTTAAAGAAGGTTATAAGTGAAAATCTTCTAGTTCAAACAATATTGCCAGAACTTGATGAGGAAGGAAAAATCATATTGGAACCTGAAGCGGTCACGGAAACAAGAACTCGACAGCTACGGAATCGATCAATTTCAGAGTATCTCGTCAAGTGGAAGAACTTACCCACTGAAGATTCTACATGGGAGGATGAGAATTTTATACAGAAGCACCCAGAGCTACTCAAGTGTTGAGGACAACACTTTTTTGAAGGAGAGGGGCATGTTAGGTCCCTATATTACTAGTATAGTCCCTTGTTGTTGTTATTGTAACCCCCTTATTGTTATTATTGTACCCCTGTAACCCCCATATTGTTATTATTGTGCCCTTAAATTATTATTGTTAGGTTGGCTAGGATTACATTGTGGCCCCATGGACTCCTATGTATAGAAATGAGGTTTTGTAATTTGTATCATCCAAGAATTGTTCATTCATGTAATGTATTGTGTAGAAAATTTGAATAATTGATATATTATTCACCGAGATTCTCCTGATCACACACTATTTTAGCTTCATGCACAATACAGAATCTCTTCTACCATTGATCATTACATGCGGAAATAAAATCAATTGCATGCGCACATTAAAACCATAAAAAATCACACATATGAACACAGTATTTCATGGGAAAGATTAAAGATGAAAACCCCAAATATTTGTATATTATATGTCATATATATCATGTAACAATCATTCTACAAATCTCCTCACAAGCTCTCATCACAACCTCCAATTGCTACACACTAATCAAGCTAGATCTAGCAAAACACATGCTCCAATATTTGCCACCTGATAACCAGCCTCTATTGAGTAATCAATGCTGTAGGATGGCTCATTAAATAACATAAACCACCTGGCTTGTACTGCGCAATCCTCATGGGCTCCTCCAATCATTGGTTGTTGCAAATATGCAACAGTATAGTCACAACTGATAGCTAACCTGCTCTTTCACCTATCTCTGCACTGGTCTCCACTGAAACCATCCATGCACTGAAGTTAACTGATGTATTCTTTAGTTGATTATTGAGTTTATAATTAGTGAATTAATTAATAATTAATTCACACCACTCATCACTAATTGTATCAATTAGTTAAACTGAATACAAATAGCTCAACTATGTTTAGATTAGTTAAGCTGAATACAACTCCACTAACTTCCTCAATCAACTCCACCAAACTCTGTCACATGAGTTCTAACTGAAGTATCCATGCAATAGCTCCACTTAACCCTCAAGAATAGCATAATTCCTTCTGTCAGCTCCTGTGCCACATCTGTGCACTTAACTGAAGTGCTCCAAGAGAATAAGATAATGTTTAGAGTCCAAATATTATTAAGAGCTAATAATATTCAACATATCTATTTTTAGAGTGGCAATCTAAAAATAGATTCCACCCAATATGTCTAAAAATAGAAGTCCATCTATTTTTCCAACTTGACCAACCATCCACAAATAGCATCCTGCAACTCATAGAATATGATCGACATGTATAAAAATAGACATAGTCTAAAAATAGACTTGCGCCAAAAATAGCCTGCGGGCCCACTTAGTGAAGGCGACTCTTTTCACTAAGCTCATCATCTTGTTGAAATCTCAACACTCCCTCTCAAAAAGATAGGGATTATCTGCCACCCCGATCCTGCCTCTGTGGTATTCGAATTTGCTCCTGGTGAGCGCCTTCGTCAAGATATCAGCATCCTGATCCTCGTGGGAATGTATGAAAAGTAACATGATCTTCGTACACCTGATCCCAGAGTATAGATGATATCGATCCATGGCTCAATGCCACCTCAGCCTCGCCTCACCAGCCATTACCATGATCCTCCATCAAGATGTGCCTCCCGAGATATCTCAGCCATAGCCTTCTTCCAAAAGAGCTTGGTAGGCTTAGCCATAGCTTGTGAAAGCTGGTTAACTGCATAGCATATATCGGGTCGTGTATTGACCAGATACATAAGCGACCCCACCAACTGTCGATAGACAGTGGCATCCACTACCTCCGCTGAAGTAGCATCCTCCTTCCTCCAACCACAAGGAAGAGGAGTGTCAACAGGCTTGCAGCCTTGCATGTTGAACCTCTCCAGAATCTCCCGGGCATACTTGCTCTGAGAAACAAACAGTCCACCGCTAGTGTAAAATTTCCAATCCGGAAATAATGAGAGAGGCCCAAGTCCTTCATCTCAGCTCTTTAGAATCAGCTGTACATGATATCACTTCAGCTATCAAATTGATGCTCGAATCATCTACATAAAGTACAATGATCAACAACACCTCCACCCTGAAAAGTATAGGTTCGGATCTTGCCTCACTCTTGGAGCTGGAGAATCAGTTGGTGAAGCTCACTTGTCTATCTTGTGTGTACCAAGCACGGTGATTGTTTCATTTGTCGAGTGCTCTCTTGAGCCTGCACACATGCGACTCGCTGCTGAAGATCTCAAAACCTTCGGGCTGCTCTATGTACACCTCCTCGTCAATGACTCCGTTGAGGAACGCAGTCTTCACATCTATCTGATGAATGTGCCACCCCATCTGCGCTCATAGAGAAATAATCGTCCGTATGGAAGAATACCTTGCGACAGGTGCAAAGGTCTCCTCATAATTGATCCCCTCAATCTGTGAGAAGCCTCGGGCAACAAATCTTGCTTTGTACTTCTCCACACTCCCGTCAGCTGCCTGCTTCACTTTGTAGATCCATCTTGAACCTGTTATCGCTCAAGTTTTCCTTGAAGTTGTGGAAAAGGAAAGTAAACCCGAGGTAACCACAAACCAACCTTCAGATACAGAATCTAGCCAATCTGTATCCAGAGAGGGCTCTCTCTTTAAAATTTAGCTTTGTTCTTAGAAAATATTAGGCTAGTTATAAGTCCAAGAGTTTGTTTGAATTTAAATGGTGGAATCTGCCAACTAAGGGCACGATTGAGTAATTCAGGCCATTGGGCTATGGAGTCGAAAGGATGGCTTTACTGGATTAATTTTCTACACACAAGATGGCTTTGCATGGCAAGATAGCCAAACAGAGAACAATTTTAGATATTAAAGTGAATGGAATGGATTTTGAAGGGATGAAAGGCAATTAAGAATCTTTCAACATGTTCAAAGAAAGAAAGTGAATGATTACAAATAAAGAGAAGTTAAGAATTCTTTACTATAGTAATCAAAATGTTTAAACCAGCGAAACAAGAGCAATTAAGAATTCATTGTTTGTAACCAGTTTAGAGGAAAACATTTAGAATAATCACAATTGAAATCAGAGTACACTTAAGTAAGTTATGATTTATTCTTTTATGTCAATTATTCAGAAATGGAACACAATGATATTATAAGCAGATATAAAACTTAAAACATAGGATAGAAATGACTTATTGAACTGTAGTCTGACACATGAATCCTGCAAAAAGTCTTGAGCTTCAATTCATCATCCAGCAAGCCACAAAGAAATTTCTCCAAAGCACTTTTATTCCAAAAAGTCAATGTTACAGCAAAGTAGAAGAATCAACCATCAATACTCCTTTCGAGGGTTTATTTATACAAAAACTATTAAAAATATCTCCGAACAAAAGAGATATAATCTAGGGTGACTAATGAATAGGTTACAATACAAATTTAGACATATGATCTCGTAGATAGGATAAATCAGCTGATGTTGTGTGCTATCTCCTCTTTTTTAGAATGTGCTGGAAGCAGTTCCTTTGTTTTAGCTCGTTGCTGTCTTCTTGAGTAATTATTTTTTGATTGCCTTGCTTGTCTGATACTCTTTTATTCTTACTGATACACTTTAACTGCTGAACTGATAATCTTTGACTTTTATTCACCTATTTATCCTTTATCAAGATATACCTCAGTAAAATAGGCCAAAATTTTTTACCCAAGGATAAATTTTATAAAAGTTCCATCATCTCATCCCACCATTGAACTTCTGGCACTCTGGTTCTTTGCAATTTTCTCAATGTTTCATAAGCTTCATTGTATTTGAAAAAATTAGGCTGATATGGAAACAAATGTTTTATTTCATGTTCAAGATAAAATAAACTCTCCAATTTTTCATAAAGACTTTTCCCTGTTGGCAATGTTCCTTCTGCTGTACTGGTTGAAGAATTGGCTTGATCATCAACCTGTTTGTTTACTTTCGCTACAAAACTTTCCAAATCCATTAATCTACCTTCTTCATTAACAGGACTGGGCAAACCTTTATTTAACACAACATCAAATCTTTCTTTGAAGGTAAAAATTTCTTGCAGCATGTCTGAACACCTTCTTTCAAGATTTTGCATAAGAGTCCTTTTCGTAAAAACTCTTTTGATTTCCAAGATAGTCCCTGTTCTGTCCTGAATTCCAACTCCTGCAAGTTGCTGCTTATTCTGAGTATTCAAAAAATTGATAAGTCTATTAGCTTCTTCTGGCATATTCCCTAACTCTTCCCTTGCTTTCTCAATTTCCTCCAGAGCCAATCTGACTAAATCCTGCTGTTCATACATTATTTGAATAGAAGACCAAACATTATTTATTGATTGAATAATGTTATACCAAAGAATTTCTTTTAATTCACTTAAAGGTCTTTCCATTGTAAGATCCTTTTCCAATGCTTTAACTGATTTTTCTAGTTTTTTGATTTCTCTTGTCTTCTCAGCAACATTTATTTTTGATTGATCATATTTATTTTCCAGAGTAGAAAGCTGAGACTTTAAGCTTTGGAGTTCTGTCACTTGCAGTTTTAATTCATTCGTTTCTTTGATTAATTCATCAGAACCCTTATCAGAAGTGTTCACCTGTGTTAGATCTGCTTGTTGGCCTATGATTGGTGTACCTGTTCCTGTGGCTACCTGTGTTGTAGTTGTTGGAATAATGGACTCTTTATATTTTAATGCTTGCTCAAGTTCTTTTTCTGTTTCAGCAAGTCGTTCATTCATTTTTAAAAGTAAGTCCATCACCTCTTCTTCTAAATTTTCCTTCATTACTTCTTCAGTCCGAGGGTGCCTTGAAGTTGGTAGTTTCAATTGTTTCCTTAATGCAGCAATATCATCATCTTTCTTTTTAATCAATGCTTCAATACCCTTGACATCCTTTGGATTGTGACCTAATCCAATTATTATTTCCGCTAAAGATTTTATCCTATTATCCTTTGCTTGGGAAGAAGCTTTCTCAATCTGCAACTGGGTATTTGTATTATTCAAAGAATCTTGTAGTTTATGAGCTGCCATTGCTTTGTCAGTAAGTGTAGAATATATCATTTCTCCAGTCTGCTTGTGTAATTCTATCTGGTCCAAAGGATGAATATCTCTTGCTAGGACCTCAAAATTGGTCCTGACGTAATCAGCTGCTGTCTGTGGTTTTGGCAAATTAGATTTGAAATGGCTCATTAACATTTTCCCTTGTTGAATGTCAAAAGCTGACATCAATCTCTCTTGATTTTGTGGAGCCATTTTAAGATACTGATTATACACCTGGACCCTTAGTGGATCATTCCTTGCTTTTATACTGATAAATGTCTTTTTTATGTCTCCTGCATCTTTCATTGGCTGTTTGAATGAAGACATTTTAGTACTTGGAAGAATAGTAGTGACTGTCCCACTAATTGATCTTGTTAACTGACTTTCTTCTCCCTCTGGACTATCAATGATTTCATCAACATATTCTACTTCTGGTGGAGGATTCACTTTTTGTCTTTTGGTCTGAGGCTGTTTTGAAGATTCCTTGGGTGGAGTAGGACCTTCAGCCTCTCTTTTCTTGCCCTTTTCAATATTCAGTGGAGTTTGCAAATTTGGCATTTCTACTAGATTGGTTTGAGGAGGAACCTGTACTTGTCCTTGAGCCTTAGATGTTTGAGGTTGTTCAGTCATTTTGAATGTTTCAATCACTTGTATTTCAGGCTCTTTCTCTTTTCCTTTGGATTCAACTGCAATTGATGGAATGTTTTCCCGTAAATTCTGTTGAAAATTCCCTGCTGAAGAAGGACCAATGTCTGGTACCTGCACTTGCCCAAAAAATTCTAGGTCAAGCATTTTTCCAAGATCTTTCATCACACTGTCCATATTGACTTCTTCATTATCCTGTTCAATTAATGTTCCCTCCACCCATTCATCTTTATTAGCATACTGTTCAATTTCTGGAATCCTATGATGGATGTAAGGTGCTGATTTATTTTTCATTCTTTTTTCACAAATGAAGCCGAATGGGTCATAAGGGGCCCAGTAGAAACTCTTTTGCAATTTGAAATGGTCTTCTAGTATTCTTTCAGCTTCTTGTCCATCAACCCTAGAATTGCATATAAATGGACCTAATTGACCTTTGATTCGGAGTTGGGCTTTCTTCTTTGCATTACAAAAATGAATAATATTAGAGTTATTCATTTGCCTGAAGTACTCTAAAGCAAAAAGTCTCATAGGCACATACTTTGGCAATTTAAATGGACATAATTCACATCCATATATTCTGACTTCTGTATAATTTTGGTACAAGTACCAATCACCAATTTTGTAGTGTTTTGAAAGTTGCAGAGTTTTCTTAATTTCATTGCTGAGTCTTGGAGGAGGAACTCCTGTCAACAAGGTAGTTGCAGGGTGTATAAACAGATCAATGAATTCAGTATAGGAATAAGGAGAATCTCTGGAATTATGGGTGATGGCTGACCAAAATATGACAGACCTGGGATTTCCTTAGACATTCAGCTTTTGAACATGAAAATGAAAGTTTTCAGACTGGTAATAGAGCATGAGATGGTAAATTACTGAAGAATACTTGAACACTTTCTCATTCTCTAATCTCATGAATTGATCATGGATTTTATCTGTAATATAGGATGCAAAGTCATATTTGACAACAGAAGGTTGTCCAGGAGTAAACATAGACAATAATACTAGAGTTAACTCATCAACATACTCACTAGTATTAAAGCCCATGATAAAAGAAATCATATTCAAAATGATCTGGCCCATTTCAGTAAAAAAGGCACTAGCATAGGGAGGTGGGCTCTTGGGCTGATGTTCAGGTAACATGAAAGTCTGACAGATGCGTTTTACCTCTTCAGGGGACAACTGGGTAGATTTTTCAAGCAATTATCCAATGGACAAAGGAGTGAGGTTTTGACCAGGTTCAAAATTGAGCATATCATTGATAGACTGAGCAGTAATAGAGAAAAGGACATTCTAGTTTGGGGATAAAACTGCTCTCTGAATTGGATCATAATTAGCATGGCAATAATGGATAATTTCAGGAAAGATATGGATTGAGGGTAAAAGGTATCTCGGGAAATTAGATTCCCATAACCCAATAACGTCCAAGCCTTTCAAATAATTATCTCTGCAGCGACAATGAATTCTAAGGGGGATTTCACTGAAAACTAAGTCTTTGATCTGAAAATCTTTATCCAATAATGGAAAATATTCCAATTCTCTATGAGGGGCGTTCAATGGAGCAACATTTAAAGCCACCGGGACTTCCATTTTTGGTTCTTGTGGATTCAAAAACGGAAGTTCGGGGGTTTTTATGACAATGGGGCACAATTACCAGTTTTGGGAGTATAATTATAGTTCTGAGAACTAAAATATATCACAAGAAAGTTCTGTTCAGACTGTATTAAAATTTGAGCGAGGATTTTTAACAGAGTCTAGCAAGAAATCGGAATAAATACTTGTTTATGGGAAATGGCAGTGTTTTAACAGGTACAAGTTGACTGCGGATGGTCGCTGGGAAGCTGGACTGGCAGAAGTCTTCAACAAAATTCGGTTAAATAGCAGTTGACAGTAGATTTTTTGAATTTCACAGTATGGAGGGTGTAGTCGCTTTCAGTACACAGAATAATGAAAAATGCGCGAGTTTTTTGTTTTATTTACAAAGTCAAACGGGGGGAATATTTTATTATTTTAATATATGACGTCAGGCTGTACAATGGACACGTCACGGGGGAATGGTGGTAAGTGGTTTATTCCGCACCACCTTTGAGGGAAGGCAATTTTATGTGAATCAACAACGATTCCATAGATTGAAAGACACGTGGTCCGGGCACTATTTAAAAACCGCTTTGATTTCGCGAGTTATCTATCGGACAAAGGATGGGCAGTGGAATGAACGCGCGCCATGGATCTTCGATGGAGCGATCGGATGGTGATTGAGACGTGAAGTCGGCGGGGGAGTTAATGAGTAGGCCCGACGCATTTTTTATTGTTCTAATCATTTCGGGAGGGCTTTCATTGGCGGTTGAATTATTAATTAATCCAAATGATTAATTAATCTTGGTTTATGAAGGGTCGGGGTTATGGTTATTTTTACGTTTTAAACATATAAAACATATGCTTAAACCTTTTTCGTATGTTTTTATTATATGATAATAAATCAATGAAATTCATTTACCATAGGGGGCGGAGTTAATATATACGGATATATTTTAGCTAAAGGGTTTGTAATGTGGGATTTTTATTTAATCATGTATGATTTAATTAACTTTGGCTAAAACTTATAATAAATGGGTTTTTTTGGGTTATTATATAGGAGAAGTTATATATTATAGGAAAATGATATTTCAATAGGGATTTAATAAATAAATTAGAGTTAATATGACAAAGGACAAGGTAAACTCAAAATACTTTAACATAACCAAGGAAGTGAAGATTTTTAAAATAAAATTGCATTATCATAACTTCATCACTTAAACTCAGAATAAAAAGTAATTTTGAGGGCTTTTCATGAAATATTGAAGGATTTTCCTAAGTAAAATAGGATTTTACTTAGGAAAAGATTTTTGAGAGGTGAACGAAGGTGATAATGGATGATTTCAAGTACTTAGGTTTTTCAATTATTGGGCCGAGGGTCCGGTCCCTCCAAAAGTCAAGGAAATGCCTTGAGCCCCTTTAATCTCCAAATACCTTAGTGCTTAGGGGAATTAGTAAAATGTTTAGGGAAAAATTGAGATGGGAAGTTAGTGATTTTGACCTTGCTGTGTTCTGAAATTCTGCCAATGTGGTGTTTTGCCTTTGCACTTGGTGATGAAAGTAAAAGATTACAAACATTTTGAAGCCATCATTCATCACATGTAATTCAGTAACAACATCCACCTACCCTACTTACTTACTCTACCATTTTCTCTTCTTTATTAGGGTGCACTTAGACTGGAAAACCCTTAACAATATTCTTTTTCTTTTACATGGTAAATCTATCTAAGTCTACACTTATTACATCCAAGGGCTCAGATTAAACTGTTGAGCACCTTTTATTAACTCTACCTATCTACTTATCTGCCAAGATTAAACTGTTTGGTCAGATATTTATTCTCTATTCTATAGCATGAGATTGAAAAATGAATGAGTCAAGTTTAAACAGTTTGAACCTTCATAAATTGTGGCAAATTTTTTTCTAAACTGCACACAATTTTGTTTATTACAGAAAATGAAATAGTAGTGGCATTTAGACTTGCACACTTTCCTGGTATATTTTTGTTTGGGGTTCATTTCTTTCACTTTTTTTACCATTTTATTCTTTTTACCCTTTGATTTTTCTTTTAGGGTATACCCTCTTTACATTTTTTAAATTTTTTGATTTTTTGATTTTTTTTAAGAATATGGAACACCTTTGCATAAGAAAAAGGTTTGAACATATTGCATAGTTCAATAAGACAATCATGAAAAATGACACCTATTGGTATAGGAGTCTAACAGAACCCACCACTGATTTCCCTTCCGGCCTTGGGACAATCTCCCATGCACTGTTTCTGACAATTGAATCATACTCTTCCACCATGGCATCTACCCATGCGGGATCCTCCACAGCTTCCTCGAAAGAGGATGGCTCTGTCACGATACACTTTCTTATAAGAGCCATGTATCAAGTATACCGGTCAGGTGACTGTCTCTATCTGCGCTGTGATGTAGGTGCTCCTACAACCCTCTCTGCATCTGGAGCCAGTCGCTCAGCTTCTGTAGTGCGCTTCCGCCCTCTGATGGTTGGCGCTGCATGAGTGGTCTCTTCCACTCCATGAACCTCATCTTGTGGCTGATCCACATCCTGAGACTCATCCTTAGGAACTAATAGCTCCTCATCTTCATGCAAGTGTGGCTCCCTCTCAAGCGAACACTTCATGGCTTTCTCCTCATGAAATTTGATATCCTGCACAAATGGGGCCTTGCGACTGCCTTAGTAATACATACCTATAGTTGGGGTGTAATGCTGTACCCTACAAATATCCCATGTGATCGCAATGCTCCAGCTTCTTCCTGGCATCCTTCGTCACATGAATGTAAACAGGTGAACCAAAAATCCTCAAATGGGAAATATCAGGCTTCTTACCAGAAAACGCCTCCTCGAGTGTACTCATGCCAAGTATCTTATGAGGACAACGGTTCTGCACATATACTGTAGTATTGCATGCCTCAGCCCACAAGTGTATGGGAAGGCCCTGATCATGCAACATCGCCCGTGCAACACCCAAGATCGTTCTGTTCTTCCGCTCAGCAACCTCATTCTGCTGTGGGTTATGAGGTGCTATGAGCTCTCTTCGAATTCCTTCTGTGCTGCAAAAGTCCTTGAATTCTCTAGAGATGAATTCACCACCATTTTTTCTCCTAAGAGCCTTCACTTGCTTCCCCGATTCTTTCTCAACCAGTGCCTTGAACTCATAGAAATTTGAGTATGTCTCGCTCTTCTTTTGCATGAAGAAGATCCAGCACTTCCGAGAAAAATCATCAACAAATATCACATAGTGCCTGTGCTTTGCTGTCGAAGCTACTGAGAAAGGTCCACACATGTCTGTGTGAATTCTCTCAAGGATCGTCGTGGCACGACTATCCTTCTCGTGAAAGGTGGCTTTCACAACCTTCTAAGGTATATTCCTTGCACTCGATCTGACTACGCAAGAGACCCCTTAGGAGCCCGTGAGAAATCTTCTACGCATCTTCAAAGCTCCATGGTGAAGGTGGCCCAATCTCCTGCCACAATTAACTCGCCATCATCCCGGCTCACCACTCCTTTTGCCTTGCCTGCCATTGCTGCGCAACCATCTACCCGCAATTGATAATGGTTCTTAACTCGAACCCCTATCCTCCAGGTCTCACCAGTTTCCTTACTGCACAGGAAAGCCTTTCCCTCGCTAAAGACAACATCATATCCCTTGTCTTCTAACATCGCCACAGAGATAAGATTCTTCTTCAATCCTGGAACATGCATCAATTCCTTCAATACGAAGGGTTTACCAGACTCCCTCTCAAAGGAAATGGTACCGATACCGGTCGCACTGTATCTACCATCATCGCCCATATCGATGTGCACTCCAAGATCTTTCTCATCCAGATCAGTAAACAAATCTCGATCTCCTGTCATGTGAAAAGATGCACCACTATCAAGAAACCACACCGATCCCGTCATACTTGAGACCAAGCATGCGATCAGAAAAAAATATAGCTCAAACTGCAAGGCTAAGGCCTCTCTAGCTGCAGTCCGAGCAGCCTGCTTATTTTTCTTCCTAACACTTCTTGCCTTTCGCACCGGATTGAGAAGCATGCTTCTTGCTCTTCCCCTTCTTTTCTTTGGCAGCCAAAGCACAATTTTCTTCATCTGATTTCTTTGATGAAGATCCGTCCCTGGTACTTCGCCTTATCTCCTTTGCACAAGATCCGACCAAAGTCGCTCCCATCCTGGCAATTTCTCCCGACCATTGACAGAGTCCTGATAGGAATGCCAACTCTTCGGAAGCCCAAGGAGAGCCAAGCTCACCAAGTCCTCGTCATCAACAGTAACCCCCACACTTCCCAGCTCATCCCTACATTGGATAAACTTCGTGAGGTACTTGGGCATACTGTCACCTTTCTCCATTTTTATGTTTCTGAGTTTATCCTTGAGCGCCAACTTCCTCTGGTTGCTCTTGCTTTGGAATAAGTCTATCAAAGCTTTCCACATCAAGAATAGAGAAGCCTTACCATGAAGGCTGGACACTATGTGATCCTTTACACCTTTCAACAGAATCCTTCGACACTTTGCTATCTTCTTTTGCCATGTGTCAAGTATGGTAGCATCACTAGAAGTAGGTTTTGGAATTTCTGCATCTATGAACTCCTTCAACCCATTGTCATCCAACACCGCCTCCATCCTGTCCTTCCATGCAATATAATTCGAGCTGCCCTCAAGGGCATACTGCAATCGCAATCCGTTGAAAGACATCTCAATTTCGACACCAAGAAAACACTACTGCAAATTCGAATTTCACCAACACAAAACTCAACTGCTTCAATGTTTTGCAATTGCTCCAATGATCAATATCACTCCGATACCATGTAGAAAATTTGAATAAATGATATATTATTCACCGAGATTCTCCTGATCACACACTATTTTAGCTTCATGCACAATACAAAATCTCTTCTACCATTGATCATTACATGCGGAAATAAATTCAATTGCATGCGCACATTAAAACCATAAAAAATCACACATATGAACACAATATTTCATGGGAAAGCTTAAAGCTGAAAACCCCAACTATATATATATTATATGTCATAGAGATCATATAAAAATCATTGTACAAAGCTCCTCACAAGCTCTCAGTACAACCTCCAATTGCTACACACTAATCAAGCTAAATCTAGCAAAACACATGCTCCAATCTCTGCCACCTGATAGCTAGCCTCTATTGCGTAATCAATGTTGTAGGATGGCTCATTAAATAACATAAACCACCTGGCTTGTACTGCACAATCCTCATGGGCTCCTCCAATCACTGGTTGTTGCAAATATGCAACAGTATAGTCACAACTGATAGTTAACCTGCTCTTTCACCTATCTCTGCACTGGTCTCCACTGAAACTGTCCATGCACTGAAGTTAACTGATGTATTCTTTAGTTGATTAATGAGTTTCTAATTAGTGAATTAATTAATAATTAATTCACACCACTCTCACTAATTGTATCAATCAGTTAAACTAGATACAAATAGCTCAACTATGTTTAGATTAGTTAAACTGAACACAACTCCATTAACTTCCTCAATCAACTCCACCAAACTCTCTCACATGAGTTCTAACTGAAGTATCCATGCAATAGCTCCATTTAACCCTTAGGAATAGCGTAATTCCTTCTGTCAGCTCCTGTGCCACATCTGTGCACTTAACTGAAGTGCTCCAAGAGAATAAGATAATGTTTATAGTCCAAATATTATTAAGAGCTAATAATATTCGACATATCTATTTTTAGACTGGCAATCTAAAAATAGATTCCGCCCAAGATGTCTAAAAATAGAAGTCCATCTATTTTTTCCAACTTGACCAACCATCCACAAATAGCATCCTGCAACTCATAGAATATGATCCATATATGTCTAAAAATAGACATAGTCTAAAAATAGACTTTGCGCCAAAAATAGTCTGTGGGCTCACTTAGTGAAGGCGATTTCTTTCCACTAAGCTCATCATCTTGTTGCAATCTCAACATATTGGAGGTTTCCCCCTTGAAGTGGCTTATTGATAAGGCGTTGATATCTATTTTCTTCTATTTTTGGAGTTGGTTTCACAAAATTAATATAAATGGAAGGAGATTACAACCATAAATAGGTGTTGATCTTGTAGAAGATATCCTCCGAGTTGTATTATCCTTTCCTTGTCACAATGTGCACCTCCAATCACCCTAAATTCATGGAATGATACCTCTCACCATAGAAGCATAAGGGTAGAATCACTCTCTAAAATCAAACCTATTGCATATGGAAGGTTGTAAATATATAGAGGAGTGGTGTAAGTTGAGAGTTCTTATCCAGTTACAAATATAAGGTTTTAGATCCACGCTTGATAGGAGAATGGGATCAAAGGTTAAGGGATGGAAACTCCAAAGAGGGATAGGATATGATCTAAATCTTTTATTTGAGGTAAATGGTTGTAACAAATTATGGAAGCTTCTGGAAGAGGAAGCTTTTGAAATTTCTTTCATTTTCACGAATTTATAGAACCAACCAGGTTAAAATGGGAGCAACCTATAGGTGATCAACACAGGTCATAGTGGAGAAAATATAGGTGAACATTGTCCAAGAATAGGCCAAAGGAGTGTTGGTCCTAAAAATGGCTCAGATGATGCAGTTGCAGGCATAAAATCTTGGGAATGAAGGAGGCATGCTTAGAGATTTATGCAATGATGATACAAGGGGGAATATGATATTGATTGATCCAATTAGGAGGCCTATTTAATCGATGTGAGAAAATGTCCTATAACAACATATATTAATAAAACTTGCCAACAAAGGGTCTAGTTGTATTAGGTTTTCAAAGAAAACTAGCTTTTGCACCATGGTAAGTGGCTCATCAGGGGCTAAGTTTAGCGAAAGTTTCCCCATCTCATGGTGGAACTCAATGAAATGGAGACCATTAATTCCTAAGGGGAGACACCTGATCTAGGTGGATTTTTTGGCCACCCACCTAATCCATTGGCTCACAACACAATTTTCCTATTTTGGTAGTTTTTAGGTCCTGAACTTCTGGAGTTGTTTTGAGGCCCTAAAGGATGTTTTTTGGGGAAATAGGCTAAAAAAAATGATAGCCTAATTTTTATAGTTTGAAATGCTACTGCTTGCATAGGCCTTTCCAACAGGCTATTGTGCATGCAAAATGGAGATCATATGCCAAAGTTACAACCCTAGGAAGTTAACGTTCCAACTTTACCCCATCGGGGCCGATGAGCCTTTGGTGCTTCTTCTCCTAGGTTTAGGTTTTTTTATGTTTAGGATTTCTCACTGCTTCTTGATGATAAAAACACTTTTGAGACTCATTTTAACATAGTTCAAGAAGGCACATAGTTATCACTTCTATTCTTAGATATAAGATACCACTGTTTGAGCTAGTTTACTTTCATTCTACATGTATACAATTTCAACATTTTCCATTTATTAAATGAAGTCAAGTTTCACTGTATCTCTATATTTTGGTTATAAATTTGTATTTAATTTTGTTCCCCTCATAAAATTGGATCATGAAGAGGCAATTTTTCCGCTCCATAGGCTAATTTAGGGGATTTTTTTATTATATAAAATTAATATTTTAATTTGAAGGAAGGCGAGCGTTGATATAGATTAGATCATTATATTATTTTTAGCTCATTTTGATGCTATTAGAGTGGAAAAATTGGAGGAATAAACTCTCACATGACCATTTTTACTAGAAGTTCACAATTTGATGAATTAGGGTTTAAAACGTTTTGAAGGTATGTTAAGGAATTTAATGAAATTTTTTGGTTTCAAAACCCCTAACATTATTCTACACTCAAATACCTTTTTATCGATGCAAGAAATACCTCAAAAAGTTTCCATATGCACAAGTTATGCCTCTCAAAAGTTGACCTTCCTATTTTGTCAACCATGATTCGAGAGGATGTCATGTCAATCCCATTGCTCATGGAAAAAATGGGATAGCCACATGGGATATGTGTAGAATACTCTATAAGGATAAAGTTGTAACTCATATTGAGGGTTGAATGAGTCCAATTTAACCACTAGTTGGCTATCAGGTTGTGTTTTAACTGAGCCACTAGGAGGAAAAGATGTTTCATTCTATTGGAGTGCATTTTGTTCCATAAATAAACAAGGTAGCTATGAGTATATATATATATATATATATATATATATATATATATATATTGTGCTCTGTAATAGCCCATGGGTCACATGTCTCACTCCTTTGTATTTGCACCATTTCCTATTATAGAAAGATAAATTAGAGTAGTATCACCTTCCAATTGGGTTTTCCTTTGAAAGAGTTTCGCAAGTCATATATTGTGTTATTGTGGTTTTATGATTGATTGTTTTAATTGTTCTCTAATTTTTTTGTATTTTATATATTATATGCATAAGCAAAAAAAAAAATTAATAAATCTATAAAATGTAAGGAAAATTAACCATCATAGTATAGAATTTTATAAATATTTACCAAATGTATTGTGGCACACTACTTGGTGGAATATCCATGACAATTTACAAATCAAGGACCTCCTTTATAAATAGAGGCTCACTTTCTCTCATTTTCTCATGGAGGATTTGGGGGAGAAATACTTTAGGAGGTATGAAATTTATATGATTTTCTCTCTTATAACATGGCTATAGAAAGATAAGTTGAGTTACATTTCTTGGCTAGAATTGTGAATTGATGTAACTATTTTTCATGAATGCTCATGGTGGATCTTAGACAATGCATGGTGATGTGAGTTTAATTTATTTATCATGGTATTACGTTCCATGGGATGCATGTTAATGTGTTGAGTTAGTTTATTTGGTATTTTATTCATTATCCCTAGTCATTGAGCTAAACCCTTACTCCAAGTATTTGAAGAATATAGATAACTTATTTTTTCCCCTTAATCATCTATAAAATTTGAGACCCTAAACATTAAACCATAGGGTGAGTTATTTTATTTGCCTTAGCTTGTTTCAATATAGTTATCACTCCAAGGAAAAGCTTAGAATTATTTGATTCCTTGACTCCATATGCACCACCCCCCAACTCGCCAAATACACACACACACAAACTAAGGCATTGATATTCATTCCTCCATCAACAATTTTTCTTTATGATCTTTAAAATCATTTTACTAGGGTTTCCTCTCCTAGACCATATTATAATTTCTTGATTTTGTGTGTTTGGGGGATTTTTTGAGACACTATACGTATAAATTTACCTTTAGATTGGCCCATAAGAACATTTGAGTTGAAATATTGAAACTAACAAGCCCTAACAATCCTATCTCGGGGAGAATCCCCCTTGAGTTGGAGGAGAGTTGACTAGAAACGAAAATAGGGTTGGTGGTGACAATGACTCGCTTTGAAGTCCAAAGGGTTTAACACTTGAACTTTTGAATTTTATCTCAAGAAGTGAGAGACTTTGTTATAAAAATTATCTTTCTTAAAAACTATTTCATATTATTTTTATTAAGTTATTTATTTTCTATTTTAATATGTATTTAAATTTTCTTTGTATATTAATTATTTAAAAATAAAATAAATCATTCCCACTCGGGGTGCGAACCAGATCCACGCTGTATTAATTGAATTTAATGATGGGCACCTCGAAGGACAAGCCTGACACCATACACACACTTTGCAAGGTTGGCGTGGTGGTTTTGTGCATGCCGATAGTTAATACCATCACGGGTGGTGGAAGCCATATCTATTTATGGCTTTGGAATTTATATGTTTGCATGCGATGTGTTGGTAATGAGCCTTTGGTTCTGGATAGAAGTGAGCTAATGATTGGTAAATCAATGAAGCTAGAAATGGTGAGCCCTCAACAAATTATTGCGTTGGAGACCTGGTAAGTATCATGTCACTCCTCCCTTTCCTCCATGTAGCAAGTTTCTTGGTTAAGGGAATTGGGTTTGTCTAGTTCGAAATTGCTGGGGTTTGAGGGTTTGTATACTGTTCTGGTGCTGCATGCTCTTTTTTTCTTGCTAACCCATGAAAATTATCTAGTAATAGTCTTTGTCTCAGTCTTTTTTGGTATTTTCTTGTCTCAAATGGGGTTATATCGGGGTTTCATTGTTTTCGTTGATCCCAGGGTTCCTATTAAGGTCTCGTCGAAACGGACATGGCATCGGGGTCATTCGGTTTGGTCTTTTAATGGTGGCTTAAGCTATTTTGAGTTTGGTCAGGATGGTTTGATGGTATATATGATTGTGCTGTGGGGCATAGTAGCTTCAGGGTTGTCTCTATATGTGTTCCAAGGCTGGAACCCCCTTAGCCTTATCCCTATGAGTCTGGTTGTGTCTCGTATGTATGTTGAAGATAGGATCGACATCCAGTAGGGTATATGATAATTTTTGGTCATTTTATATGGTGTTGGGTTAGCTATTATATGATAAATATTGTTCGTTTTATAAAATTATGGTCTATGATAATTTTTGGTCATTTTATATGGTGTTGGGTTCCTTGTTCGTGTCG
This sequence comes from Pinus albicaulis, assembly GCA_034641835.2. NCBI lineage: Eukaryota > Viridiplantae > Streptophyta > Pinopsida > Pinales > Pinaceae > Pinus > Pinus albicaulis. The sequence goes on along the minus strand of CM076574.1, from coordinate 29,883,103 downwards.
AGGGAAGTTGTTCAAAATTTTTGGAATAAATGAAGTCAGCTCAGGCCTATGTTCCGAATTTATGGTTTTCTATTGATATATTTCCAGGTGGGTAGGATGGTAACGAATTTTGCAAGCCGAGAAACTTTTAGCATGGTTTACCTCCTACGAGGATTTTGTCTTCTCCTACTCCCACATGCTCTAAGACTGAAAACATGGCTCGGGTGGCAGCCAGAACTAGAAGCCCAGCCTTGAGGGGCTGAGGAAGGAAAATTTGGGGCACCGAGTCAACGAGAAACCCAATACATCTGGACGTAAACCAAGAGGCATAAAACCTATCACTAGCATTATCAATGATGTTGTGTTTGTTTATAATGAGGGTATTACTGAGGAAATAAAGAAATCAATCAAGCATAGGGAGGTAGATATGAACTACTAGGAAAGCTCAATAGAGATTGATGCAGAGGATTGGCAGATCTTGGTTCCCGACCCCAGGCATACCCGCAACCGCGTCACACAATTCAAACAGACCCTTTTCCTTTATTGGTCAATGAAAGGAATATTGGGCAAGGCCCTGGAGCATATTTTTGTGAGCATGGCTGCAACAATTCTAGATTTCCTTGATTACAAGTAGGAATTCTAGAAGCTTCAGTTTTAGATGCAAAAACAGGATGGGCACCTCCACCGAATTGAAAACCACCTACCTTGCATCCTCCCTCAGAGAGATCTCCCGAGATCCAATGCAAAGGAACTGACTCCGATGGAGTCTGCTTCTGTTGAGGAAGAATAATAGTTTGTTAGATGTCTCTTTGTGTAGTTTTTTTTAATTTATGTTCATAAATATGTAGATAACATTTAAATTTTTGAGATTCAACAAGATGATGAGTTTAGTGAAAATTAAGAACCTTCACTAAGTGGGGCCCACAGGCTATTTTTAGGTGTATGTCTATTTTTAGACATGGTGAGCATATTCTATATGTTGCAGGATGCTATTTGTAGATGGTTGGTCAAATGTGGAAAATATATGAAATTATATTTTTAGAATATTGGGCAAAGTCTATTTATAGATCGTTGATCTAAAAATAGATGCATGTCGATTATTATTAGCTCTTAATAATAATCCGGCAATAAACATCAAATCCGACAATAAACATCAACTTATTCTCTTGGAGCACTTTATTTCAGTATATAGATTTGGAAAATCAGTGGGCTGAAGGAATTACACAATTCCTAGGGTTTATTGGTGGTTCATGCATGAGGACTCAGTTAGAACTGAAGTGGCAAAGTTATGACAGAGTTGGAAGAGTAGTTTATGGAGTTGTTATTCAGTTTAACTCAGTTAAGTGAGTTAAACTCAGTTGAGCTAGTTGTATCTAGTCTAACTGAAAGATACACTAGTGAGAGTTAAGTGAATTAATTAGTTAATTAATTCACAACTAATAACTCACTAACAATTGAAAAGAAACAATAGTTAACTACAGTGCATGTCAGTTCCAGTGGAGAGATAGGTGAAAGGGTGAGGTGGACAATCCGTGGTGACTATAGTGATGCATTCAATGCATCTGACGCACATTGGAGTTTCCAATGAGGATTGCACAGTCAAGGCAAGGTAGATTCGAATTCATTTAGGGGTCTTCTTTAGCAAGGATTGAGTAGTGGAGGCAGGCTGTCAGGAGGCAAGAAATTGATGCATGGAGATGCATATTTCTGCATGACAGTGTATAATGATTGTTGATTGTACTGAGAGCTTGATTTACTAAGCTTTGCATGATATTATTACATGATTCCATTGATATACATAATATGATAGTTGGGGTTTTTAGCTTTAAGCTTTCCTGTTAAACAACTGTGTTATGTGTGACTGAATTTATTCACATGTGTTTGCAATTGAGTTTTAAATTTCCGCAAGATCAATAGTGGAAGGATTCTGTATTTTGCAAGAAGATAATTATTGTGAGATCAGGAGGATTCGGTAATACATCAGTATTAATAAATTTCTACATAAATTTTAGTATATAGACAGTATTGCCACTTGGTAGATAATTGATAGAAAAAGGAAATACATTCAGTCATACATAGCTTGGATAGACAAACTTAAAACTTATTGTTTTTGGATGGCATAACATGCTATTAGGTGGCCAACAAACTTGGATTCCTGTAGGGAAAGTTGAGGCCACCTAATTATTTATAAACTAGTTGTAACTTGCTGTTTAATTAATGAAAAAAGGAAGGCACTACCAAGCTTACCAAAAAAAAATCATCATTCTCTTTAACATGGAAAATATACCCAAATAAAGAAAATTTTATGATCATAAGAACTTATCTTAGCTCACATTGATGTCTTTGAATTAATTAAATATCATTTTTTCTTGTTGTTCAAAGTTATTTCAATATATTATCAAAAAAGTGTTTAGTACAAAATTAATCTCAACAGGCCCCTTTATCTCATTCCAACCAGACTCGTTGAGATTGAGACCTCGAGGAAACCATGAGAAATCGATAACATGCATGATTTTCGATAGGCCTAGTCTAAGCCTTGGCATACATACATTAAACAAAAAGTGAAGCAAAACATAGCTAAACATATTAAGGATGGGGGTTGGGGGGATTTACAAGGGGAGCTGCAAAGTAACCCACATGTTCATGCATGTGAAAGTCAATATGCTCCACACTCACTTCCACACTATGAAGGTGGTCATTGGTGCGTCAGTGTTGGTGTCTTAGGATGTCCAGTTGTTCCAAGATTTCACTCTGGCTGAATTGGATGTCGTTGATGTATGCTACTAACTCGTTGCGATCATCATATCGATGTTCCCGGAGAATTTCCATGTTCACCTAGACGTTCCTCAATTGTGTTGCAATGGATTGTGGAGTGGTCAGAGCTACCACATGGCCCGGGGAGTGAGCTGGGAAAAGAGCAAAAACCTCCTCAGTTTTTCAGCTGCCGAAAGAACTAGAGGATAGCGGATTTCCAGGATCAGGCTGCGCGGCTTGGCATTTATTGCCAACCCCTCGACAGGGACATCCTCTATGGCACAAAATGCATAATTCAACAAGGTTGTAGAGAAACCAATATCAGAAAATGAAAAAATTCCTCCTCGAAAAACTACATCATCGATTAACAATACCACACTCCACTACACTGCAAGGTGCGACTTGGATGCAATTCTAGTACCTGTCATGTCTATACTCCTCCATGCATACCCTAGAGATGAAGTGAGAGGGACCTCTATCTTGAGGCCACTAGAAACCCACATCTCTGCCTTCGTCCGTGCAATTAGGCACCCTTTCAAACTTCCACAGGGGCGAGGTAAAACCCTAGGCGAACCCTTCCCTCTGAATGCAAAATGGAGCGTACACCGGATGAACTTACAAACCAAGGAAATCCCAATTACTAACCTATTGGGTTCCCCAGTCCTCAGAAAGAAAGGGACAACAAGTCAGAGCGATCTTACCTTAAGCATCCTGTGTTATCTCCGTCTCAAGCACCGATGACTCACTCCTCAAACGAAGGTTCCCTGTGGGAAATCAAAATGATTCATCCACCCTTCGTGTTCCAAGATCCCATGGGTCGTCCCTGACCTCAACCACCCTCTGTCCCTCGCTGTCCCTATCGACCTCGCATCCTATCACCCAAGGCTGAGACCTCAGTGAGGGATATAGGAGCTACGTACCCCTATCCACTATCTACTATATAACCTAGATTCATCTCCTACCGCAACCAATTGAAGGTTGTCACCTTGTGGAGGTTGTATTTATTACTAGTGCATGTGAGTAGTAATGCCACTCGCGGGCATTTAGAACCTACTAGTCTCATCACCATGATTTAATAGCGCGCATGGAGACTAGACATGCTCTGACAGTGTATTGACCACTAATTGACTTTCCTAACACACACCCCATATCATTACTTAAATTTTCAAAATGCTTTGATTCTTTTTTTTTTTACTCTATAATATGTGGGATAAAACATGGTGATTTTCCTTTTACATCTTACCATTAAATAACCGTGTTTTTCTTTTTTCTCTTACGTTGAGAAGATTTTTGAAAATATAATTTAGCATTATATTTTAGATAAATTAAAACAAAATACTCATTTTAGAAAAACATAACAGATACCTAAACTATACCTAAAAGCTCCTCGTTCAAAATTTAACTTTTGGTTCCATGCAAAATCATTCCCATTACTATATTTCTCAACAAGAAACCCTTTTTGTGAGGTCCATTGCATTTCACATCCTTGTATAAATTTTGATATGTGGATTTTGAATTTCCATTGCTTATCGCATCCTTGTATAAATTTTGATATGTGGATTTTGAACTTTTGAAGAAAAGAAGTAAACTTTTCCATATTATTTGTAATGCTGCTTAAAAATGGTAAAGATGGATTAAGAACTCTAAATTGCATTAGAATAAATTTTTTTAATATGATATTTATTTATTTATTTATAAAATTAATATTTTTACACCAAAATATATGTTTCATATTTTATATAAAAATATATATATCACAGGTTTTGAAAATGGTTTAAATAGCAAAACTCAAAATTAATAAAAAAAAATAATTATTATAAATTTAACATATTTAATTATCGAAATTAAACTAAATTATATATATATAATAACTATATTATATGTAACTTTTAAAAAGAATATAACATTTCAATCATATTCACCATCTTTTATTTTTTGTGTCTTATTTACTTACTAATTTAAACAAGTTACGCTGACTAATCTTTTCATGTAATGAATATGAATTAAAGTTATATATATATATATATATATAACCTTAATTCATATTATTATAAATTTAACAGATTTAATTATCCAAATTAAACTAAATTATATATATATATATATATATATATATATATATATAATTATATTATATTATATTATATTATATTATATTATATGTAACTTTTAAAAAGAATATAACATTTCAATCATATTCACCATCTTTTATTTTGGTTGACTAAAAAGATTAGTCATGAATATGAATTAAGGTTATATATATATATATATATATATAACCTTAATTCATATTCATTACATAAAAAGATTTGTCAGTGTAACTTGTTTAAATGGGTAAGTAAATAAGACTCAGAGAAAATAAAAGATGGTGAATATGATTGAAATGTTATATTCTTTTATATATATATATGAGATTTTTTATATATTTGAAAATGTGGTTAGATGTATAATATATTAATATAAATTTATTTTAATTTTGGTTTATTAAGTCTAAAGAGGGATCATTTTTTTTTATTTTTTTTTGTGTTTTTATAGATTTAATATCAATTCGGAGTTAAAATAGAACTATTGGGATTCTTAACAATATTATTGATCTCCCTTTATTATCTTGTTTATTTGTTAAATTTAATCTCTTATATACTTTCATGTAATCTATTCTTTATATTAATTATAGTCAAATTTTAACTTGGTACTCATTATTCTCAAATAAAAACTTTATGTTATTGATGAACAATATTATTTATATTTATATAAATTTCACATCTTTGTATATAAAAATATTCTTATTTTTTATTTTTCTTAGACATGTTTTAAAAGAGTATATAATATTGATAATAGATATAGATAGATAAATAGATATATCACTTAAATTTTTTTATTATAAATATTGAATTTTTATACACTTATTAATTAAATTTATATATGAAATTTTGACATATATTCATTATGAATATGAATCTTTATTATTTAAATTTCTTCTACTTCAATAAGAATAAAAATATTGCTTCTAATTTTATTAATAAAAACAAAACTACAATATAAAAAATTGCATTGAATCATTTATTATTTTGATTATTTCTTTAATTAAGTAGACATTGACTTTTTATTATTATTATTTATTTAATGCTTTATTTTAAGCACACTACAATATCCACTGGCATTTAAATATTTACACACGACAACATCTTCTCCATATTGAATTGTAAAGCGCTTTTTGATGCTACCATATTATACAAATATTCTTATTTCTATTTTTTCTTTAACATGTTTTATGGGCTTTCACTTTTTTTATATTTACAAATATTTTTATTCCAATTGTTAATATATTAATTAAATTTATTATGTTTTTATATTGTTAAATATGTTTTCTAAAAATATAGGGTTACAAATATAAATCATTATTATTTTAATTTATTTTATTAGGATATGTATATTATGATTTTTTCTTCGAAAAATTTGTTTGTAACCTTATCTTTATCTATTTATTTACAATAGACTATTATTTGTATTAAAATTATGTCTGGCCATAATGATTACATAAGAAATTTTACAATATAAGTATCCTTCTACCAGTCCAAAGGGCTTCTGACTGTTGGTAACACAGTGATGAGATTACAGACTATATCAAATTACAAATCATTCCTAAAACTATATATACAACAAAAAATACCTAACAAGAAAGAAAATTTGCATGGAAACATTCATCACATCCATTTATTTTCCTCCCCTATTGTTGGCATATTAAGGTACATAAGCTACTTATCCAAGGTCTTGGATGCATAATCACTTTCATTGAGCCTCACTTTTAGAAGGTTAATTTGATCTTAGAGATCCAAAACATGGCTATGCAAGGCCTCCATCTCATCACCTTACTTGGCCAAATATTATTTGAGGGATTGGTTTTCCTCCAACACTTGGATGTGGAAAATATGTAATGTTTTATCTTCAAATTTAGGATAAGAAAGTCAACCTGTAGGACATCTATTTTTGGCTTCAACTGTGTAACTATGTATGGACTTCCACAATTTATCCTCCCAGATCCTTGGTTTCTTTCCCCCATACTTATGTGGCTCCTCCACATTCTAAATGAAACTCTTCCTTGAAGTGATAACAAATTCAACCTTCCTCCTAATCCACTGCACCAATCAATGAGAACAAAGGTGTTGTGCTATGAAAAATTAGTTTCAAAGTGACACTGTGGAGAGGGACGATTATTCACCCAACCAAAGGATGAGATAGAATCAGTCTGAAGGAGCCAATGACCCTTGAATGGGGAAAACACTTGAAAGAAGACATACAAATTTGAAAAATAATTGATGCAACTATGTAAGTCCCTTGCTTAAGAGTGTCACATAGGTCATCTAGAATGCCAAGGGAACCAATAATTATGCATTGGAATCACCCTTCACATAATTTTATCCTCCTTACTATGGTTTCTTATTATGATAATCTTGACAAGGGGTCATTTCAATTGAAGAATCATTTCCCCATTTGGAAATATCACCAACCACTAAGTTAAAGAATCAAAAAATGACTACCAAGTTATTCTCGAGATCCAAGTTTCCAACCTGCTTGCAATTTTCAAGAATAAATGATGTGTAGAACTGAGATTATGTTTCATAGGCTAGAATTAGATCCCCACTGCTTGGTTTGGATACCCAAAAGTTTTCTGTAGTTGCTTCCAGTTTCCACAGAATTGTGACTTAAATAGGAGATTCCCCCATGTTTGGGTAGAGCCAGAATCATCGTTTTATGACATTTCGTTGTTAAACCACATATAGGAAGATTGAATGCTGCATGAATTTTCATAATCATTATGCTACTGATAGCAATCATAATTCTAAGAGGATTGCGTGTTGGTACTCTCTCAATGAACTCTAGACGAAGAATTTTCATTTCAATGTGATGATTTTTTGGCTCAAAATTTTAACAGAGATAGACCTTGGGTTCAGACATAGGGCACCAATAAAGCAGTCCATCATAGTCTAATTTTATGCTGACATTTTCACCTCACTTAATTAAAAAGGGAGGCATCTCACCCAAAGTGTGTCGAGACTCAACAAGATAACAGATCGTGGAGAGGAATCAAAGAAAAACACAATTGATAACCCATTTCATGCATTCATAACATAATTTATCCATCAACAGACACATATCATGCAGAAAGAACAAACCTGCAACATAAATAGAAAGAAAAGGGAACATTCTGACTTACACTAAATAATTTTTTTAAAAGGGCCCAATCATTCCATCACATTTCCAGAAGATAGAGAATTCCCTCAATTCCCTTTTATAAATAATAGGCTATTTCATCATTACATCACAAAAACATATTCATCATAACAAGAACATCAATCTCCAATGGATCATATATTATGAACATGAAAGAGTTCTCCAATAACGTAGTTACAACATTTCAACATGGAATCCCAATATTCTTATTTCTACTATCTTCCCTTTTTCTTTTAAAAATTCTCCTCCATAGTCCCACTTGCTTGATATGGATTGTGTCACCTTAGATTCCTTCAAACTCCAATGCACCCATTATTTTTTGGTGGCTTCTTCTAACTCCACCTTGACTGCACTTTTGCAAGCTTATATTTATTTGGCTGTTTGTGTGAACTCTGCCTTGAATACTCTTTTTGTTCCTTTTGTGTGCCTTTTTCCAGTCATCCTTGATGTCTGGATTTTATTGACTTATTGATTTCACTTTCTTCGAAAGTCTCTCGCGTAATCGTTTTCCAGTTAAAAATTTCGAATATTCTACTCCAAAAAGTGAAGGATCCAATAGGCCCCGACCACAATCTATTGAATTTTCCTCGAGTCAATCTCTTATTGGTGCTTCTACTTGTTGTTGTTGTTGTGGTGCCTCTTCCTGTGTTGTTTCGTCTCATGCTATAGGTTCGCCTTCAAAAAAAGGACCCAACTCAAGCACAACCTGTATAGCACCAAATTTGAATCAAGAGTATTCATCTATAACAAACTTCCAGGAATTCAAAAGAACTATAGCCTGATCAAAATATTGAGCAGTGTGTTTAGAAATACGGTTTTCAAGCCAAGCACTCATCATGGATTTCCATTGAGTATCCGCATTGGAATTGAGTTGTCACAAATTCCTAAAGTGATTATGAGTAGGTGTCTTAAGGTCACGCAACACAACTTTAGTAGAGTGTGATTCTTCTTCAAGCTAGTGAATTTGTTTCTCCAACAAATCAACATGAGTAAATAATTCCCACTATTGGTTGAGATCTTCGGTGACTATAGATTGATTTAAAACCTGTTGTTCTTGTTGGTGCAACTCATATACCAATTGATTCTTCTTTGTAGATAGTCTGACCCAGTATTGAACCTGTTAGAATACCTCTTGAGCATCCTCAATAAGCTGGCAGAGATAATATTTAATAGAAGTAGCATAAAATAGTTTCTCCTCAATGTCTATGGTATATTTAGTGGTTGGGTCTGGGAGTGATTTCTGAGTAGTTGGAGCAGTGCTATACATATTTCAGTTGACAGCAACATGTTCAGTACAAGCTCCTCCAATATGATCACAACATTAAAAAAGGGGATAATCAAAAAAATATTATGGTACATTAGGGACCACTTTAGTAATATTTGGCCATCACTTCTGGAATTTTTAGATAATATCTTCTATTATCTTCTATTCGATGCTCTAAGTCTTACTTTTCATGAAGAAAATGACCGCGATCATCTGTAAGGGAAAGGATTTGTTGTTTTTTTTGTTCATGGTAAGAGACTAAAGTATTGTGTAGGGCTTCTGCCTGACAAGCAACAACCTGAATAAAATTGAACAAATGTGAAGAGGACCAATTTTGAAGATCACCAGATGAGATAGTACTAGGAAAATGGAACTGTGCCTATAGAGGCTGGCCACTAGCCACAAATTTTCTGAGAATGACCCTGCAGGGAGGTCTCGCATTCCTGGATCTGATCCTTGTGAAATTGGGTGTGAATCTCATCAACAGTCTGTGAAAGTAACAAAGGGACAAGATTAAAATTTTGTGCCATAATGCCCAAGACTTCACAACACCAGTGAGGATCTTGGATGAGTTGCGCAATATGAGTTTCTAAAAATTTGGATCCTGGTGTTGGAGGCAAGGTATCGGGTGCAGGTAAAAAGATACTAACAATATGGGAAGTATGCACATCTAACACATCAAGAGTTTTTACAGTATAATCATGAATAATAGAATCAACTTCCATTTTAACTTCTTCAGTGGGATGGTTGCTTGTACGTGGAACATTGAATATGGTGGCATTGGGGATGTTGTATGCGACAATGGGTTATAGGATGGGGGAGAATTTGAAGGTTGAGAGAAAGGGGGTTCTTCAATTATCTGAGTATCGACTATAAATCCATGGGGCTCTTCATCCGTGAGGTCTACGATCTGGGAATGATGATGGGGTGGATTTTTTTCAAATGTGGAAGGAAAAAGGGTAGCAAAATGAAAAGTCTTTAGTACTATATGTTGGGTGTCAGAAGTAGGGTCCATGGTATCAAAAGAGACAACTAATGGTATGAGTAAGGGAGTGATAAGAGGATTACCAACATGAACATCATAGGAGGAGGGTGTGGAACTTATCAAGGGATTGAAAGCTTACAGAGTGCTTCTAATGGAGAAAAAAAACTCTTTGAATTATTTTAAAACGAGACTCAGTGCCTCCTCAGCTATGCACTTCCTGTACAATGAAGGGCTCTCCTCAGGTGGTTGACATCATAACATTCCTTCAAATGAATAAATAGTTTTATTCTCCCAGACATAACAGTGGATATCTAGCTAGAAGAGAACCTCATTGTGGAACACCTTTTCAGAGACATAGACATGTAACGACTTCATGTAGAAGGTCTCCACAATGAAAAATTTTACCTAAATATATATGGTGTGAGAAGATTCCAAACCAAATAGAGTGCAAGTATTCATCCAAATTCGGTCACGGTACCTGGGTGATATTTTTTGTGATGCTCGCCATGTTATTATACCAACTGGCTAAATATTCTTCATTAATTTCCTTGCTATTTGGATCACAATGATGCTCTCCATGGGGTATAAACAAGGGCCAATGGATTATCATCTGATAATGGATATGGATATCTCCCTTCGAGTATGCACCAATTCATCACGGCGATAAATATTACTAAGTAGTTGTAAATAAAATAGTTATACCAGTTATAGACATCCTCAAAAGCCTCAAATAGTTGATTCAATAAGTAACTACACCAATTCAGCTACTCTTTATGGTCACAAGCTTCAATAATGGAGATGACATCTAAGGTTCACTCACCCTTTGTGTAGTGGTGCATAATTTTCCTAGCTATAATGTGACAAGCTTTAGCGGAGGGTTATTTATCATGTCAATAATAGCTCCTCAAACCCCTCACTGAGTATCATACTTAGTGTAAAAATTATCCTCACACTTCTTCTTACCCCACTTGGAGGTATTCTAAAAGGTGGATGAAACATCTACACTAGTAATGGAAAATCCATAAGGACCCTCCATGAAATCGATTGATAAGGAATTTGGTACATTTCATGGTCACTCTAGTGGTATAAAAAACATGCAGGATTCACAGATTCATCAATGTAGACCTTTGAAATTCTCAAAACTATACTTTAATATGGGAAGAACTACTGCCACCTTGATTTTTTGAAGTTTCCATTAATACCTCGCACTTCAATGCCTGGAAGTGGAAATGAATCATACAAATCATTATCAACTAGCAGGGATTTTTCATAATTTCCAAGGATATCCTCCATATCTACAATGCGAGAATCTAACGGACCTGCAGGAACAATAAGATTAGATACATGGGTCATGGCTAAAACTTGACGACTATAGAAAATATGTGCAGGAGGACAGGATTTATATTGAGAGATAGATGATCTTGACAGTAGATCCGGGGTGAAAAAGTTGACCAACGAACTTCTTACAATAAAGAATTTTAGCGACGACTTGTATACTATATACAAAAAAATGATATAGCCTGGGTTGATTTGGCAGTTAACTAATAAATAGGTAACTTACCAAAATCGATTCAAATTGGGATATCTATGATGCATACAATGTGAACATAGGGTAGATTACATTAAAGACTTAAAGAGGTGGATGGAAATCATGACCAATTAACGTGGAATGATGACAAAGTCAGAAAATGGACAACTGAAATTTGTCAGGGGCATTACGGGAAATATTATAATAATAATTCAATAAGACTCTACTAATTATTGCATATTTTGATACGAAAAATGACACATGTTTCTCCCCGGCTATAATCAATTGCAGTGGGTTGAAACTAAAACAAACTAATAAAATGGATTCACTTACACTTATTTTTGCAACTAGGAAAACTGACACGATTGACTTGATCCTAAACCTAACTACGACCCCTTTCAAATATCAACAATTACTTGACAGTTGTATTAGCCATATAAAGGCTTCAGGCCTACACCATTCACCCACCCTTGAAACAAAATTCCATCCAGTTGTGCAAGCTTGACATCTCTTGAATCTCGTATCTCCGCAACAAGGAAATGACCAAGCCTGTGCATTTGTAATTTTCTTGGATGCTTCAAATATTTTTTTTCATCGAGCAAGACTCGGTCACCAACAAATAAGGACTTCCTCTTTATGTGTTGATCATGCCAGGCCTTATGTTGTTCTTTGTCAACAATTTTATGCAAATCTACTAGGAACCTCACTTCATCTAATTTCCATAGCTCCTGTAATCATTCTGCAATGGATCCATCATCTGTCATCTTAGTAGCTTGTGTAATAAAGAGGTTAGGGACAATAAAATCAGTCAATACCACATTTTCTCAACCATAAACAAGTTGGAACAAAGTGTATTTATGCAGTCACTTCACAACCATATGGTAGGCCCATAATGTAGCTAGTACATGTTCATCCCAATCATCCCTATTTGCAAAACATATCTTAGTAAGTTCTTTCTCCAAAATATTATTAAATATTCAAATGTACCATTTTCTTGTAGATGATAAGGGCTGCTCTTAAGGTGATGAATCATAAAATTCCACAACAATGTATCAAAAGTATGATTAATGAAATGTGACCCTTGATCACCGGTAATGCTTCTAAGATTCCCAAATCTAGTAATAATATTCTCAAAAATGAAATGTGCAACAGTATCAACACTACAATCCTTGAAAATTGTAGCATCAACCTAATGAGTTAAATACTATATTGTAGTGATAATATATCGGGCATGAGAGTGTCACATAGGAGGATTGATGGGACCGAAAAATCAATAACCCACTTTTCAAAAGCTTGAAGAGCTCGAACACGATGTAGCAGAAGCTCGTCTCATTGCGACAAATGGCCAACCTACTGGTAAACATCACATATCTTGACATACTCTTTTTCATCCTAGAATAAAGTGGGCCACTAAAGCCCAAATTTTAGTCCTTTCCTGGTCGTGGATTTTCCTCCTATATGACCTCTCACAACACCCAAATGGAATTCCCAAATAACATCCTCCTTATCATTGTCCAAAACACACCACCGTAATATATGATCTAGTCCCATATTTTATAATTTCCCTGTGATAAGTTGATAATATAAAACTTGAACCACCATATGCCTTTTTTGAGTAGTTGCGTAATCTTTAGGGCACTTACCAATGGAAAGGAACATGGTGATATCTTACAGATAATCGGGAACTTCCTTAACTCAAAACAAGTTTTATTTAGTTAACTAGTAATCCACTGAACCCCTTGATTCTCCTGACTCCAATAGAGAAAGATGGTCAGGTACCAAATTAGTTCGTCCTAGTTTCACAATAACTTCAAATGTGAACTCCTGAATAACAAATGTCATATACATATTCTTCCTTCGAAAATGGGTTTATTCACCAAATATTTTAGTGCATAGTCGTCAGTAATGAATTTGAAAGGCCCTATGCCTAAAATTTTGAAGATAATACACCACATCCAGAACCTCCCTATCTATGGTTGTATAATTATTTTCTTTTGTAGAGAGCTTCCTGTTGAAAAAATATATAGGATGATCTAAATTTCTTTCTCCTGGTTGAGCTAGAATGACACCTAGAGCAATCTCGAAAGCATCTATATGCACATGGAATTCCTTGTTCTAGTCTAGGTTGACTAGGATTAGTGTATTGGAAAGTTTTCCTTCAAAGTATTGAATGGAGTATCACATTCAACATTCCAAATGAAGAATTTTGTATTCTTCAACAATTTTTACAAAGGAGCGGTGGTCAAGGCATAGTTGTGAATAAACCAACGATAATAACTTGTATATCCCAGAGTTGAATGAAACTGTTTAACACTAGTGGGTGTAGGCATGTTTGGTATAACTGACACTTTGGATAGGTATATGCATACTCTATCCTTGTACAATGTGGCTAAGTAGAGTACCAAAGGGAACAAAAAAGATATAATTTTTCAAATTTAAATAAATCTGCAGTCGTCAACATCGATCAAACATTACCTACAAGAGATTGGAATGATTTTTAAAAAGGTTGTATACCATCCAGTCATCCATATAAACTTCTAAAAAATTATCGATATAATCTCATAAGGCTGTAATAAAAATTCTTGAGAAGACAACTGGAGTTAAGGCTTAATGACATCACATTGTAGGCACAGGACCCCCACTTAGTCATGAATGTAGTCTTGCACTTATCCTCTTTTGCAATATGCACCTAATGATATCCTAAAAATTTGTCAGTGAAGGAGTAAGCTTCATATAAGCTTCATTTCCAGCAACACTGTCTAAGACTTCATCACTGAAAGGAGCAGGGAATGGATCATGCATGCAAGAATTATTAAGGCTTCGATAATCCACGAAAAACCAAATATCATCTGAATATTTCTTATCCTGAATTACAATGGGACTAATCCACTCAGCTTCATCCAAAGGAAAAATGAGTATGGCTGCTAGCATATTTTATATCTCCTTCTTTACTTTCTCCTTTACTCTAGGGTTCAATCTGTATGGCCAATGTTTTATTGGTCTTGCATCCGGCTTCAGTACTATTTTCATCTCTCCTAAATGTCCCTTAACTCGCTTGAGATTTGAAACTGATGCATGGAAAATGTCTTCATATTATCTTAGAATAGTAAATATCTCCTTAGTAGTATTCTCATATAAGTAATCACCAATAGTATCCAACTTAGGTCTCTCTTCAATGCCAATGTTATGCTTCCACAACTTTAGTGGATCTAGACATGAACCATCGATAATAGGAACATCCTTTATATATTTTTCTCCTTTGGACTCTTTGAAGGTCAAATGCCTCAGTTATTCTAAATTATCATCATCAGGTTCTAGATTCACATTCCTGCAAACAACAACTTCATGGAACCCTAATTCATATATGTGTTCAAAAATATCTTTGTTAGTATAATCCTAAACAGGCTTCCATGTGGTGAAAAAAACTCTTTTGACTACTTCCAAGACTCCCACAACCTTTTCATCCTCATTTGAAAAGTAAAATTCATTGGAAAACTGGGCTATCATTGGTCACCATGAAATTTCCTATCTTTTCATCTCCTCCTAGAGATACCAGGCCCAAGGGAATGTCCCTATGGTATGAATGAATTGAAGTACCCATAGTATTTCAGAAATTCCTTCTTTGTTCCACTTATCCCTGCAATTATGAATATTTTTGTGTGGATTGGTGTATCCCTCATATTTAGGAAAACTGGTCAAATAATCCCTTGAGGTTCTAAATCGACATAACAAAGTAGACTTGACTACTTCCCACCCTTTAAGATGATTATGATGAGTTCCCCACCACCTCGTCGGCATTGATTTAAGACCAACATTCAATAAGGGAATCTTATGTATCTCTTCAATTTTCAAATAAACTTCATTAATAAAGTTAGCAACAGAGCCTATATCATTAAAACTATGAAATTCTCATACCTTCATACTAATCCATCAAACACAATGAATAGTTGTAGATCGTCTATAATGTAACTCATGATGACATTTTTTACAATCATCCCACACGACATCTAAACCGTCATATGTGCTTTGAACGCTCCTCCAACTAATAGAATCATCAGCTATGGGGTTGATAAAATATTCTATGTTCCTTGTACTGAGCATATATATCAAGTCCAAAAGACTAGGGACTTCTCTGTCATCCATTGGTTCTGTAAATATGGGACCTATATAAAGATATAATGGTTGAAGCATTATGACCCCATCCACCTCAAAATTCATTGTCTCCCATTTGAGATCAATGACAACATAATTCTCAAAGGCCCAATCAATCCCTAACAATGTGAGATATGGGTCTTTATCCCCCATAATATCTATCACTTCAAAATATACATATGTTTTTACCCCTGCAATATCCATTTCAACATCCTCAGGATGTACAATGGGAAGAATACAATATTGATTGTCCATACGCAACTGAATTGGGGAGAACACCAATTTTGGTTTCCCGACAGCTTCACAAGTCTTCCTTGGTAGGATGTTAACATCAAATCCCAAATCTCTCATAGAATCCTTGATCTAGAATACTGCAATATGAGCTTCGACATGAAATTCCCTTCCAATCCTCCTTTCATTTCGTCAAACCCGTCTGGAGTGCCTCTCAGGAAAGTTTTCAAAGATAAGTCCCTTCGAAAGCTCTCCATCCTTATTAATAGTCTCGAGTTTCTTGCGCAACTTCCCCAACATCTGGTCACCACTCATAATTTGTAAAAATAATTTAAACAATCCATCACAAGCTGGGACATGTCTTGTGAGAACCTCAGGCTACTCAATTTAGCTTGTTCCGGTCATTCCATTTGAGGGTTATGGGGTGCTTCAACTGCTTCAATTTTTTTGTCGTATCCCTATAATATTCTTTTTGTTGGTTAGAGTAGGAAGATCTCTTAGGTGATGTAGGTATGATTACCTCTAGTTGTTCAAGGACACCCAAGTCAACTCTGGTTCTCTTTCCTCCTCTGGTAACTATCTTAATATTTGGCATTAGAGCTAGTTCAGGTTCCCAAGGCTCTGCATTAATTAGGTTCACTCCTCTCTAATGATTACACTCCTCCCACCTAGGGTTCGATTAAGGACAATCCTCTATTAAATGTGTGTTTAATCTGCATTGAGAACACCAAGGCCTTTTGGGCAGCGAATAGTCGTGGGAAAACATATCCCTCTTGGTCAAAATTATAGAAACATAATGGACCTCTTGCTCCAGTTCTGCCCCATTTTTTCCTCCACCTCTTCGCCCTTGAGGGGTTTCGTTCACTCTAAATGCAAAGAGATCAAGCCAGTCAGCAAGAACATCTAGAGCTCTACACTAATTTGTTTGATGAGTTGGTGACCCACACAATTCACTGAAAACGTTATTTGGAACATTTGAATACTTCTATAAGATCAGACAAAGATGGGGGAGGTGCCGATACGTACAACATATTTCATAGTACTCATTTAGAGATGTAGTTTGAACAATGTAAACTATGAAATGAAAAACAACTCGAAAAAGAAAATTGTTGATGCTGGAATAACGATTTTTTTTTTAAATTGTTTTTTCCCTGGGGTAAATTTTCAACATGTTTTAAAAATGGTAGTGAAAACCAATTTTTTGGTGCCAAAAACACCCTAAAAACGAAAAGTGTTGATGCTAGAATATCATCTTTCTTTTTTCAGGATATATTTTCAACATTTTGAAATAATGGCATAAAAGATAAAATATCACGATTTTGAAAAATATTAAAATTTCAAAGGAAAAATGAAAACAAAAATTTACAAATAAAAACAAAAATTAAAACAATGAAAAAAACAAAACAAGAACACCCTTCTATCCAAGATCCCGTGGAAAAATAAAAATATATATTAAAAAAAAAACATAGAATTAAAAAATAATAAAAAAATCAAATATATAAAAATATATATATATAAAAAATGAAACATAAAAAAGAAAAAAAAAACCAAATTAACCTATAAAAGATAAAAACTAGAAAACTAAACTAAACTAAAAAGAAAAGAAAAGAAAAGAAAAAGCTCAATATATATATATATATATATATATATATATATATATATATATATATATATATATATATATATATATATATATATATATATATATATATATATATATATATATATATATATATATATATATATATATATATATAATTTTCAAAAACATAATTAAAGAAAAAAAAATAAAAAAAAAATAAATGGTACTTTATTGAATAATAAAACAAACAAAAAGAAAACATCAAAATAAATCAATAAATAATACATTAAAAAAATACATATATAAAAGAAAATAAGATAAAAAAATTAAAAAAAAAAATCTATAAATAAATTCAAAATAATAAAAATAAAAAACATTAAACAACTTTAAATTAAAAAAATTAAAAAAAACCAATTATAGAAAATATTTAAATAAATACCAAAAAATTAAAAATAAAAACATTAAAAAAATAAATTTGAAAATTTTAAGAAATAAAAAAAATTAAAATAACAAAAAAATCTTAAAAAAATAAATAAAACAAATTAAAATTAAAAAAATTAATCTTCGGCTCCTCGGGTCTGTGGGCGGGTTCAAGATGATTATAAGAATCGGCTTGATCCTGCATAAGGACCCAAGGGGTCGTCGTCCTAGGCTGGCAGAGCTAAGCAACTCCGCCAACCCAGAGCAGCGGTTGCTTAGGCCACTTGATAGACTCAAAATCAGCTTCAGCCTGCTTGGTGGCAAATCGACCTCCGCCCTAGGAATCAACTTCAGCCTACCAGGTGGCCTCTGCCTTGGGTTGGTAGAGAATCAACTTCAGCCCTCCAAGTGGCCCGAGGGGTTGCAACCCTAGATTGGAAAAGCTGCATCCTGCTCGATGGTTGGAGGGAACTTCTCCCTAGGAATCGACTTCAGCCCGCTGGGTGGCCCAAGGGGCCTCTGCCCTGGGTTGGTGGAGAATCGTCTTTAGCCCTCCAAGTGGCTCGAGGGGCTGCAACACTGGGCTGGCAGAGTTACACAACTTCGCCAGCCTAGGGCGATGATCTCTTGGGCCACCCAACGAGCTCAGAATCAGCTTCAGCCTGTCGGGTGGCCCAAGGGGCCTCTGCACTGGGAATTAGCTTCAGCCCGCCCAGTGGCTCGAGGGCTGGAAAGTTTTATTTTTTAATTTTTCTTTTATAATTTTAATTTTAATATTATTATTTTTTTTAATTTTTACTTTTAGTTATATATGGTTTTTATTTTTAATTATATATGTTTTATTTTTATTTTTTAAACTGTTTTTATTTTTTATTTTTTTAAATTTTTTTATTTTTTATATTTATTTTTTCTTATTTTATTGTTTTTAATTTTTAAAACTTATTATTTTAAATGTTTTATTATTATTATTATTTTTAGTTTTTTTATTATTCTTTTATTTTTAATGGTTTTTTTTTATAACTTAATTGTATTTTTATTTTTAAATTTTCTATGTTTATGATTTTTATTGTCTTTTTATTTTATTTTATTTTTAAATACTTAAAATTTTATTTAAATCATTTTATTTGAATTTTTGTTTTCTCAAATGTCATCATCTTTTAAATAAAAATCATAAAATTTGTTATTTTTCCAATTTTTTTATTCAAATTTTCCATAATTTTATTTTATTTCACGTTTTATTTTTAGCAAAAAATGTCCTAAAATACATATTTTTTTAATTATATCTATATGCAAAATATATATTTTTTGTCGATTTTTGAAATTATTATTTTTTAGTGACAATTATTTTATGTGTATTGAAATATTAATTAATGATATATAAATATAAAAGAAATCATAACCTCAAGATATTAATTTTTTTAAACTTTGGAAAAAAATAAAATTTTTCATTATAAAAAAAGATTGCAAAGGAAAACAAAAAACAAAAAATTGGAAAACCCTTAAAAACCAAATATCTTAGGACGAAAAATATGAAGAGGAATAAGATAACTTGAAACATGGTTAAATAATCAACATTTAAAAAAAAATTATGTTTACTTAGGATATAAGAAAATTTAAAGCATAAATAATATGCCTTAAAAAAAAATTGTTGATGTTTTTCAAAATCCGTATGAAAATCACCAACATTAAAAAAAAAAATCCACACTTCATACATTAGAAAATTTAAAGTGTCAAAAATAAGCCCTCTAAAAAAAAAGGTTGATGTTGCATCAACACTTTTCAAAACTAGCATGAAAATCACTAACATTTAAAAAAATGTTCATACTTGATACATAAGAAAATTTAAAGTGTAAAAAATATGCTAAAAAAAAAGGTATATTATGAATCAACACTTTTCAAAATCAGATGATCTTTTGCTACCTCAAAAAAATTAGTACTTCTTTCAGTTCTCGTTTCAAAGTTTACATTGCTTTTGTTGAATGGGGAAAGCATGGAATTGAGTACGACCTTGGTACAAGAAATTTGTGCTGACTTGCATAACTCCAACAATAGACAAGGGTGGAGTTGGACTCACAGGCATAGAGGATGTTCCCGAAAACCTTAGCCTTGGTCATTTCGTAGAATGATGACCTTCGACATGGAAATTGGTACACCACACTTGAATATGTATAGGTCGTGTAGAATGCATATCTTTTAAATTCTCTATCAGGTCAACAATTTGGTGTTGTAATCCAGTAAGGGTAGGATCATTAGAATTAAATCCTCCTCGGTGCTTATGAGGATACCCTACCATAGCTTCAATCTATTTGGCTTTCTCAAGTGCGTATTATAGTGTGTAAATATTCTTCCAAGTTAAAGATGCCTGAGTCAATGACAACAAAGCCTTAATAAACCAATCCCATTAATGGTAGGGATGTGACAGGATAACTTAACTTACCAATAAAATCCTTAAATTGATTCATCATCTCCCATGCAGTTTCCCCTTCACATTGTTTAATATCCCAGAATTTAGATAATCCTTGTTGATTTGTTTGCGGAAGTTTGAATTCTTGAATGAATTCTCGTTAAACCTAATTAATGGTAGGATTTTGATGCATATCATAACATTTAATAAATAACCTGAGTGCTTTGTCTGTCAGGGTAGTTTGAAATTAAATAAGTTTAGTAGCATCTGGTGTTTACCTAGATCTCCATATGGCTTTACACAAATACCAATGTTATTCAACATCTTCATTCCCTCATCCTAAAAATTCAGGGTATCGAGTAAACGATCTTGCTACATTACTAGTCATTTTGGATTGACCAGGTGATATGAGTATGAACCCTTGAGAACCAGATTGTGAAGACCTCGAAGAACCCAAGTAAGAACTAACACCACCACTAGAATTACCATTTGTATATGTAATATATACGTTTTGAAATTTTATAACTTTATCTAACTTCGAAATAAATGAAAAGGTTATTGATGGGGTATGAGGGGGGGTCATGGAAGGTGCTACATGTGCTGCTGGGAAATGAAGTATCACTTGTAGAAGACACATCATCTTCGAAAAAAATTTCTCATCACAAAATGCATTTCTTCATTAGGAGGGATGTCCTGGTTACTATTCTCATTGTAGGCCATAATCCATTTGGCGTCATCACTCTTTTTGGTACATGGAGATCTCTGCTACTTCCTTCCATCCATCCCACAACAATAGTTTCAATCACTCCTATGTGGCTAGGATTTGCCCTATCACTACCCTGCACATTCCGCAATCCCAAATTATTTATTACTCCTTCCTGCAACCTTACATTACTCCACACCTATCCTATTTGGGGTTATTCATTCTATCACCTTCAAATATCATGAAAATTTTTCTCCTACCATTCATCAAATATTTGTGCCCTATTTTTTCCCTCAAATCTAGAGCCCTTCGCAATTCATATCCATCGTAGATACCGCCCCTAGTACTTAAAGTTTGAAACAACGATCGTCTGGTCTTGGAACGGTAGTAATTTTTATTCTACAATAAAACCTTTAATCCAGAAAGGGATTTCCTTCAGCAACTTCCCCACAACCCATATCTAAACATAACTTCAACTTTATAAAAGGATAAATGGTACCTTGCAACAAACTGAATAATATAACTCTTTAGAGTTGCTTGTACCTAGAAATTAACAACTCTTGTTAGTTCTGTATCTAGCTTATGCAACTCATCGAAATCAATAGTAGTCCACTTACAAGGAGATCTATGGAAATTTCGAGCTCCCCCTTTTATCTACAACCACTGCAACCAATTATGAAGTTCTTTAGGGAACTTACACCATAATATTTTGTACTAGTCACAAATAGGTTCAACATATAAAACTTCTTCCTTCACCTACTCTAAATTATTGGCGTAGCTACATTTGCTGGAAAATAAATTGTTCAATATGCTCATGCCAACAATATTGAAGATATCGTCTAAGGATCCTTGATACCATGGTCCATATCCTGTTAATATACTCATATTCTAGGTAAAAAAAAACCATTTGTTGGCTCAAATTTTTAACAGAGATATACCCTGGGTTCAGACACAGGGCGCCACTAAATTAGTCTATTGTATTCTACCATTACGCTGACATTTTCACCTCACTTAATAATAAAGGGAGGCCTCTCACCTAAGGCGTGTCAATACATATCAATATAAGGGATCATGGAGAGTCATCAAAAAGCAACAAAGCTGATAATTTTCTTCATGCATTCATAACATAAGTTCTCCAACAATTCAGTGAGATCATTTCGACATGGATTCATGATCTTATTATTTTTGCTATCTTCCCTTTTTCATTTACATATTGTCCTCTATAGTCCCGCTCACTTGATCTGGTCCTTATCAATCATATTCCTTCAAACTATAACACACCCATTCTTCTTTGGAATCTTCTACAAACTCCACCTTGAATTCTCTTTTGTGTACTTATGTTTTTTTTGGCAGTCTCTGCGAACTCCACCAAGACTACTCTTTTTTTCCCCTTTGTGTGCCTTTTTCTAGTCATCCTCGGTGTCTGGCTTTTCTTGACTCATTAATTTCCCTTTCTTTGATGGTCTCTTGCGCAACCATTTTTTAGTTAAAACTTGGTCAAAATTTTCCAAAATTAAATTCCTAAATACAAAGAACCCACAATGATTTGTGTGTTAGCAGAAAGGTTGAAGGTATTATGGGATGTGGCGACTAGATTCTAGCACCCAACCACCTATGGGGATTGATATTCCATTAATAACTTGATATCATGGATATTTTACCTTATTGTAGGAATGATTATATGAACATAGGTTATATTATTCATGAGTGCCATATGCGATAGATTGGGTTAATGGTAAATTTCACCATCCATGGATGCCACTGGTTTTGGCTTGCATGGATTTAAGCTAGAATGCATGGTTGACACACTAGTAATCCTCAATTTTTTTCTTTCATAGATTAGGAAAGAAATATTTATGAGGGGGTTTATCCAACACCACTTTTATTATTTTCAAAGGTTTTCAAGGTGACTATATTTTGACCAGGTTCTAGTGAGAAGGTGTTGAATTGTGATAAGTGAATCTCTGAGGATGATTATATGATTTACTTGGGTAGATATTTCCAGTAGCAGGCCATGCAATTTGGCTTAGTTGTTGGTCATATTTCCCAATCCCCATGCATTTATTATACCAATTTTTAATCGGGGATATTATGAACCCCTCCATTTCCTTCTACCCCTAAATCATTTCTAGTTTTATTAATAAAAACAAAATTACATTATAATAAATTTTACTGAATGTATTTATTAATCTTATTTTTCTAATTAAGGCTACGTTATGCTATATTTATTTATTTAATACTTCATTTCATAAACACTACATCCTATTTTCCATATTGAGCCTATATTTAAATGTTTACACTTATTTATACAAATTACAACATCTTCCCTATATTAAGCTCTAGAGTGCTTTAAAATAAAGTAATTTTTGTTGATGCAATTATAAGATAGAATGCAAAATCTTCTTTATATTGTGCCTATATTTAAATGTTTACACTCATTTATACACATTGCCACATCTTCTCTATATTAAACTCTAAAACACTTTAAAGTAAAATAATTCTTGATGATACTAATTATAAGATCGAATATTCAATATCATAATTAATAGAGGATATCATAGGGTTCATAAGTTATTAAGTTTGATGCACTTTTTTTAAAAATCTTAATTTAAATATAAGAATTATTTTTAAATAAAATGATGATGTATATTCAAATTTATTTTTAATATTAAAATTATACCATGATAGTGAATAATATTTATTGAAATAAAAATTGGTTTATTAATTTTTTTTTAAATGTAAAATATTAGTACTTGGATTGTTTCTAAAATCTTATTTTTATATTAGATCAATACAAATCTATTATAATTATGAATTTATTAAGGGTAGAGAGGAAGAGTGAAAAACTTGAGAAAATGTTTGCAAATCTCTTTGAGTGCAATTTAACTTTCTAATGTTATATATATATATATATATATATATATAGCAAAGAGAAACTTGAGAGAGCACAATTAGAAAAATACTTTATTGTTAACAAGAAAAATAAAAATAAAATTAATTGTTGGATAGGGTACCCCTAGGTTGAAGATTGTGATAAAGACTCCACATTTTGAGGATCGGAGCCCACAATACGAAGATGTAATAGAGTCTTAAGGGCTTTGGGGTGGGTCAAAGCTCCTTATTTTGTAAAGGGATGAGAATTTTTGGTATAATTTGAGCTCCACCCATGGTTTTCATACCATGGTATTGTAAAAGAGAAAACTATATAAGGAGCTATGTTAGTTAGTCTAAGGACATCTTGTATCTTTTATCATAGAATGCATTTGGATGTAAGGTTGTATTGAGTCTGCATTTTGTGTTTTGCACGAAAGGGAAGGATCCTGCGGCTGAGTGCGCAGAGACCTTAGAAATTATGCAATAGAGTGCATAGACCCCTGTAGTTGAGTGCACAGGGAAAAAAGTATTGTATTGAGAAGATATGAAGTAATAAAGGAATACTTGAAGAAAAATCTATGTCCTTTACTTGTGTGTTTTATTTATTTGTATTTTGATGTTATCTATGCCAAGTTAGGGTTTTTATTTGTATTTGTATCATGAAGTTCTGTTTATGGTTTAAGAATCGTGCATTCCACAAGTTAGTTTAATAGAAGTGTTGAAAAATGACTGTGTAGTTAATATATTTTTTAAATGAAGCTCTGATAAGTGCTAAAGAGAAGATAAGCCCTAAAGTCACACTCCATAGTCCCTCTAGATGCAACAACTTGGTTCTAGCATCTCCTAATATTACCTCAGGTGAGACTTCGGTCTGCGCAACACATCATTGCCGAAAGGGCCATTAATAGTGGGTTTTGTTGGTTCACACAGCCATATTTGAACCTGGGTCTAGGCCCCATCAAACCAACAAATGGTTCTGTTTCCGAGACCAGGATCTGACTGAGGGATATGTGGACGTGGCATCCATCTAGAAAAGAAATTCGAGACTGGGTAGTTTTGAACGAGGGCGAATCTGTAGCGCAAGAAAACATAAATCCGCGTCTATCAACTGAAAAGTGGTTACATAAGTATATTTTCAAAGATCAACATGAGATATTTTTCTCGTCATTCGCTAAAGATTTGCATGAATGGATATCTAGATTAGCTGAGAATACAAACCATTTCAATAAGAGGCTTACTTCGTGGAACCTAGAGTTGATTAAAAGACCCAAGGAGACAAACAACAATATCTCAAGGGCTGTCGATTATTGGATCGATAGTATTCTTGGAGGATTTATTACTAAGTTCATGATTGATACATATTTATCTTATAGCGAAGCTGAGTGCATATTTTCAGAGGCCCATGAAGTATGTACTTATTTAAGCTTTGGATTAAGATGTGATTGTGTGAAAAGGGTGTGCTACGAATGCAAACTGATTTCTGTTCGGAGTAAGAGAGACTAGAACTATGCGACATGGTAAGATATTTAGGGTAGATAGTGATGATTACATTGAGTCTAAATATAGTCCATTTTTTGGGTCTGAAAGCGAAGAAGGAGAAAGCAACCTTTCAACCCATAGAAGCACGTCAATAGAATTTGGAGATCATCAGGGAGCTACTGGGATTCCCCAACCCTCCAATGCCATCACAACCCACCCAAATATTGTTCCTCCACCTTCCCTATTTGATATGGCTCAGACAACGAAGATGCATGTGTTTAAAGGCCTCAAAACAGATGATCCTGAGAAATTCTTGTTTGTTGTTGAAGTAGTGTGGAGATCGCTAAACATCAATGATGAGAATATGAAGAAACCACAGTTGGTTATAGCACTACAGGACAAAGGCTTGTCTTGGTATATGAATTACTCCACAATGAACTAGAATGCCACATTGGATCAGACAAAGCTTGTGTTGAATGCTGAATTTAGGAAGCTGAAATCACAGTCAAAATGTATTACGAAGATTAAAGAGATCAAGCGATTAGTCACTGAAACTGTGTGGGAAGTAGATCAGCAATTGTTGAGTCCCAATTTTTCTCAATTTTGGTAGCCTTCTAAGACCTTTCTGCCCCCTTTTTGAACTCTCTTTGACTCCTAATTACTCCGATTTCGTTATATTACCTAAGTTTTGACCAAAAGGGTGCTATGTGCTCGAGGTATGAAAATTATTTTAAAAAGTATCATTTTATCTTGTTCTTAAGTATTCCTTGAAGCTAATTATTTCCTAATCGAATTATCAAGTTGACCGATCAAATTCTTATGCAGATTAGTCATGATTTGAAGCAGCTCCATGATTTCCTGTAGACAACCCGTGGTCGTTGATTTCCTACGAACATTCTGCAATTTACTGTAGATGCAGGTTTCCTGTAACCACCCAGATTTCCTGTAGCAAAATTGACAGTTGGATATGTTCCACTTGGTCTCAATAAGAAAGGGAACATGGGTTTTATGGGGAAATCCACCTACATGGATGCTTTCCTATTGGCTGTGTCGAATTCATCATCGCAACTGCCTAGATATTCAATATTCTTCTTGATTTCCACATTGGGAAAAGCTCCAACAATGTAACGAAATCAGTTTGATCCATGCTTTCAGTCATGGATCAAACTCAGTAGATCTATTTTTATCATTATGTTCTGGTATTGATAGTAAATAGTTATAGCATAATAGTTTTCCTAACTCAGGCAAAGCATCTGCCTCTGAACTTGTATAAATTTCATTATGTTTCATTTGCAAAGGGGTCAACTGGTTGGTCGAACATATCAGACTCGTACATGAATGTAATACTCTTCATATTAATATAAAGTTACATGTTATATTAATTTTGATGAGTAAACCCTTTTAACAATGAAGGGGTTGTGAGTAAGGGAGGGCCCCCTTTACTCACAACTCCATTAGTTACAATATTGTGTTCTTTTGATTATTTATGTAGTCATAAAATTATTTGCACAACTAGTGTTGCTCTTTTATGAGTTTTAACAGCACATGTAAAATGGTTGGATGATGAAGTTTATTTTACAAATGTGTTTGGAATCATTTAATCAGGTTTTAGCTTCAAAATGTTAAATTGATTTTATTATGGTTATTTCTTGGTCCATTATCTTTTTTTATCAACATCGGCAATATCAAGAGCTATAGAGGGATGATTGAATTCACTCCATAGACTTTGTTGCCAAGTGTTGATGCAAAAAAGATACATTAGAATTGTGTATGTATAATTGATTTAATTAGGAAGCACTTAAGGTATTAGCCTCCATATATTTTGTGCAACATCTCATAAGCTTACCTACCCTTGGTTGATAGTTGATGTTTTCAAATTATAATTCTATAATTTGACTCAACATTTTGGCGTCGTTGCCAGGGAGGTGCTAAGGGATGATACTAAAAGTGTTTTAGTATGATTTCTGTTGTTTGAGATTTTTCTGGATTAGGGGAGTCGAAGTGGTAAGAAGTAGGGTAAGGCCCATGCACATGCAGAGATCAGAATTCACCAAAGCCATGTCCTAATTGTTTGGTAAGTAGAATTTTTGAATTTTTTTTCATAATAGATGAATAGGGTCCAATATTTTCAAATTTTTTTGGTGGTGGTGTGAGCACCGCTTCATTGACTAATAAACTGGCAAGAATAAGGAAGTCTTCCAAAAACAAGGAAACAAAGGAAGGAGAGTTTGAATAGGAGGTATGTAGTCCTGAAAAGAGCTTCGTCATTGACCCTAAGCAGATCAATACTTCTACAAGAAAATATTATGTTGGTAAATCTTCTATTGTTGCCCATTTAGAACCTCCTCTTGAAAGGAAGTCAACATCTCTGCTCAGTGGTAAGCTTGAAGAATATTTCCTCATCAATCCTTTTCAAGAACCAGAGTTCTGGACCATTGAATCTAAAGAATATGTAGTTTACAAGGGTTCTACTCTCTCTTGGTCCAATATGGTCCATCTATAGGGTACTTGTAACACAGATGGGGACTACAATGAGAAGGAAGAGGAACTATTCACATTTTAATTTCCTATCAGGGAGACTGGTGGAGTTACTCAGATGAAAAACATTCCTCTTTCATCCTTGCCTAATTTTCGTGGTGTCTCTAGTGAAGATCCTGATGGCTTCATATTTGAATTTGATGATTTATGCAGAAGCTATGACTAATTTTCCAATGCTCGAAAGCTGAAATTGTTTCTTGGTACACTGAAGGATGAAAATCTCAAGTGGTTTATGGGTTTGGGTTCAAACTCCATTTCAACTTGGGATGAAATGAAGAAGGTGTTCCTGAAGAAGTATCAAGATTATTGTAAAACTAGAGACCTCAGAGAAGAAATTTTTAGCATGAATTAGAAGGAAGGGGAGAGTCTTGAGGACTTGGTGGAGATATTTAAATACAATCTGGAGAGATTCAAGATGAATCAACTGAGCAAAGAGACCAAGAAAATTTTTTTGCTGAGGACAATCAGACCAGAATTTCTAGAGATTTTGAACTTAATGGGAGCAGGTGATATATCAAAGATGAGATATGATGATGTGTGTGAGCTATGTAGAAGATATTCAAGGGGAAATTATAAATTTGGATGAGGATCAAGAGACACTTCTTCTAGGCTTGTTAAATCAGTTTCCAAAGCTGGAGTAACCATAGATGAAATGGGTAATTTATTTGAAAATTTTAAGATTGATATTCTTAGCACTTTGTCTTCACAGTAATATATTTTGCAGGCTAAGAAGAAACTAGAGGAATTGGAGAAATCCATGGTTGTGTTCTACTCCAAATACAGGAAGAAGTATGCTCTAAGGGAATGCCCTGTAGACAGTATAGAGGTATGCCGAATTTTTGAAGCTTAGAATTATATTGATCAATGTCCTTCTCTTATTGAGATTAAAGAAACATATGTAGTAGATCAGGGAGCTGTCAATGCACTCTATGCAATGGCACCTCAAAGACCATGGAAACCATGTCCTACAAGCATGTCACAACCACATTTTCAAATTCCTTATGCTTAGAATCAGATGTGGAATATTCCAATTCCTTGGCAGTACTGGCCTCCACAACAACCTTGGCAGGGGAACCTTTCTTACCTTGCTGCACAGAATTTCCAATCTCAAATTTTTTATCCACCACAGTGCATGCCACAACAAATGGTACAACCACAACAACAACAACTTCAGTTTCCTTCCTCACCAAATCAGCCTTGTCACACACAACTTCCTGCACATCCAATATCTAACCCCAACAATAAAACCATCGAATCCACTCACAATATTGGAGTGATCACTTATCCCACTTTTCCTACTTATTTTATTCCAACATGGCCTTTACAGGAAATTTATGTTCCTTTGCTGTAGGAATTTCTTGTGTCGCTGCAAGAAATTAAACTAAGATCAGGAAAAATGGTGATTTAGCCTGAAAAAATTGAAGAGATTATAGAGGAAGACACTCTGGAAATACTTGAAGTAGAAAACACACTTGAACTAATAAAACAAACCACTTCAAGATCACGAGAACCTTCATCGTCCCATATGGTCGAACCTCCTTTTCTAGAGAGGTTGGAGATGAAAATAAAACAACATGAGTTTGATCTTGTGTTTGAACTAAGGAATGTGTGCATTAAGATCCCATTACTACAAAAAATTAAGGATATCTTGATTTATGCCAAAATAGCGAGTGAGCTATTTACTAATAAACCAGGAATATAGAAGAAAGAAACCTCCACAATTCAAGTAGGTGGGAGACTTACAACCCTTATGTCAATCGGTTTTTTTACTGAGAAGTATGCAGACACTGGAATCCCTATGGTTACCAACTTTATCAATGGGTATCCAATAAGGAACACTCTAATTGATTTAGGTGCAACCATCAATGTGATTACAAAGGAGAATTTATCTCACATAGGATCCTTTGACTTACTTACTACTCCTACCATTTTAGAATTAGCAGATAGGCCTAAGGTAAAGCCAGAGGGTGTATTAGAAGACATTGTCATTTCATTGGATTCTTGGGAGTACTCTGTAGAATTTTATGTTCTTCAACCTAAAACTAACTTGGGAGGGAATCCTTTGATCATGGGGAGGCATTGGTTAGCCACGGCAGATGCCTACATAGGGTGTAGGTCGGGAAATATGACCATCACTCATGGAGCTGAAATAAAGCATATCGATTTGTATCCCCCTTATAAACCCCTCTTAAGATAAGAAAATAATCATTGGGTTGAAGAATACGAGCATGATCCAGAATGTATCCAATTAGTTTTAACAATATCCCAAGCCATGAGCCTTAAGGAAAAATCAGAAGAAAATCTGATAAATTGTTGTATTTCTAATCCTGTTTTTTCACAGTGTTTATAAGGGCAGTCTAGTCATAATACTGAGATATAATTACTAATCTATAGGAATTTTATGAAAATAGTACAATAGCTGAACTACATTCAACCCTCTTATCTCATTCCCTGCATATTCAATGAATGAATGTGGGGGGGGGGGGGGGGGGGGGGGTAATTTAATTTAATTTTTTCCTGGAAAATCTTTAAACATCAATATTGCCTTAACTCCCGAACAAGAGAAACAATTAATTCAAGCATTGAAAAAAATTTCAAATACATTTTCTTGGGAATATACAGACATGAGGGGTATTCACATAGATACATACATTCATAATATCTATATAGAAGAATATTTCAGGC
Organism: Pinus albicaulis; assembly: GCA_034641835.2. Lineage (NCBI taxonomy): Eukaryota > Viridiplantae > Streptophyta > Pinopsida > Pinales > Pinaceae > Pinus > Pinus albicaulis. The sequence continues at coordinate 29,852,293 of CM076574.1, read as the reverse complement.
CAGTGAGACATCCACAAAGGAGGATGAACCCTTCTTTAATGGAAATTGTGAAAAATGAATTGCAGAAATTGTTAAATGTAGGGTTCATCTATCCTATCTCAGATAGCCAGTGGGTATCTCCACTAGTTATTGTCCCTAAAAATACTAGTAAATGGTGAGTGTGTGTAGATTACATGGAAATAAACAAAAATACATTAAGAGATCACTTTCCCTTGCCTTTTATAGACCAAGTACTGGACACTCTAGTAGGGAAGAAGTATTTTTCCTTCCTAGATGGGTTCAATGGCTACAATCAAATTAGGATAGCTCCAAAGGACCAGGAGAAGACAAAATTTACATGTCCTGGGGTACCTATGCATATAAGGTATTACCATTTTGTCTATGCAACGCACCAGCCACATTTCAATGACGGTCCTTGGTATTTTCTCTGACCTTTTGCATGATTGCGTAGAGGTCTATATGGATGAATTTACAATGATGGGTGACACTTTTGAAGAAGCTTTACATAATATTAAGATTTTTTTTTTAGAGAAACTAATATTTCACTGAGTAATTAAAAATGTTTTATGATTATGACTGAAGGTATTGTTTTGGGCCATCATGTTTCTGCTATAGGAATTAAAGTTGATTTGGTTAAGATTGAAGTTATTGTAAAGCTGCCCCCACCAAAAAATCAAAAGGGAGTTCAAAGTTTCCTTAGACATGCAGGCTAATACAAAAGGTTTGTTGAGAATTTTACAAAAGTATCCTCTCCATTATTTAAATTATTGACTAAAGAATCTGAATTTCATTGGAATGATGAGTGTCAAGCTACATTTGATACACTGAAGGAAAATCTTTCTTCAACACTTGTCTTGAGAGGCCGAGATTGGAAATTACCCTTTCATATTTCCACTGATGCCTATGATTCATCCATAAGTGCAGTATTGGGTCAAAAGGAAGATATCGTAACCCATGCTATTTATTTTTTTAGTAAAAAATTAACTCCTGCAAAACTGAATTACACTGTAACTGAGAAAGAATTCCTTGCTGTAATTTATGCTATTATTAAGTTTAGACATTACATCACTGGTTATGAAGTTTTTTTACACACTAATCATTTTTCAATCTGATATCTCATGAACAAAACAATCACTAATGGCAAGATCACTTGGTGGCTTTTGCTACTGCAGGAATTTGACATCACAGTATTGGATAGGTAGGGAAAAGAAAATCAGGTAGTTGATTTCCTATCTAGGCTCAACCATGCAGGTGAGGATGTTCTTGTTAATGATATCTTTCCTGATGAGAATTTGTTTGTTATTTCTGTCAAAACACCTTGGTTTGTAGACATGGCCAATTACCTTGCTACAGGAAAGTTTCCACCCTAATTTTCATATAATCAGAAAAAGAGAATTATTAGGAAAAGTGATGATTACTCTTGGATTAGGGGAGACCTCTTTTTCACTGGACTTGATTTTATTATTCGTAGGTGTGTCATAGAGGATGAGATATATGATATTATGAGAGCTTGTTACAATGAACCTTGTGGAGGACACTCTGCGGATAAGTGGACATCCTATAAGATCCTTCGCTCAAGTTACTATTGGCCAAGTATTTTAAAAGATGCAAAGGAGTATGTCTGGAAATGTGATAGCTGCCAAAGAATCGGGCGATGTGTTCAATTAGATGAAATGACTTTGCAGCCATAGGTTCTCATAGAACCGTTCAAGAGGTTAGCTCTTGATTTTGTAGGTCACATTAATCCTATATCCAAAGGTAAGAAGTATATTTTGGTTTGTACTGGTTATGTTACGAAGTGGGTGGAAGCAAGAGCACTACCTAGAGCAATGGAGAAATCAGTGGTAGATATTTTTTTTCTTTTCTGATATTTTTGTAAGATTTGGGGTACGAAGTGAAATAGTTACTAATTAGGGTACTCAGTTTGTGTCAAATATTTTTCAATTAATTGTACAAAAATATTAGATTACTCATCGGAAGTCCACCCCTTACCATCCATAGGCCAATGAGAAGGTGGAACCAACAAATAAGGTGTTGGAAACAATCCTAACAAAGATAGTGCAATTACATAAGAAGGATTGGTCTGATCGAATTCCTGAGGCATTTTGTGCTTACAAGATCACATGGAGGAAAACCGTTGGATTCTCTCCATATGAATTGGTGTATGGAAAACACGTTTTACTACCCATTGAATTTCAGATCAGAACTTTCAATATGGCAGTAGATTTGGGTATAAACCTTAATGAGGCATAGTAGTAGAGAATCCTACATCTCAATGAGCTGGATGGTATTAGGCAAAATTATTTTCGACGTACTAATCTGATCCAACAACAAAGGGCTAAATGGCATGACAGATACATTAAGAAGAAGCAGTTCAAAGAGGGATATTGGGCATTTTTATATGATTCAAAATTTAAGAATTTCAAAGGGAAATTTAACACACATTGGTTGGGCCCTTATGAAGTTGAAATTTTTTTTGGTAGATCTATTCGAGTTAAAACTATTGATGATGGGAATGTTACCTTGGTGAATGGGCACAAACTCAAGCTATATTAGAAACCCCAATCTAAGGAGGAATTTAAGGAAGAAATTGTGAAGAAAAAGGAGTTGGAAATGGTGGGAGAGGGAGTCATTCATTTCACTACCTCTTCTTGATTTCCTGTTGATACATTGAGCTCACTTTGTTCCTCCTCGTGCTCAGTAAACCATGAGAGGAATGTCTATTGGGTACAATTTAATTCCATTTTCTGGGCCCAATGGAATAGTTACGAAAAAGGAGCCCCTTGGAGTCTTATTTTTCAGTATTTTAGACTCTGTTAAACTAAAATCTGGTGAGCATGCACTGCCCTAGGCTCGTTAAAATCACAGGTTAGTAGATCCTTTGGGATCCTCTCAATAAATTCTACTTTTCAGTTAATTTTTGGATTTCTCATGTTGGACTGATATGGGATTTATTAAGGCCCTCCTTCCAACAATCTTGGCCCATCGACATCAGTAAATTATCTGGGTCCAAGATCGGAGCCTTATGATACCTTGAATATTCTATGCCTTAATGAAAAGTTATCTCGCCAGGAGCAATGGGGATTCATCATGGCTCCTTTACTGCTAAATCCTATAGGGGGTTCAACAATAAATCATAAATTCGCACCTGATAGGATGCATCAGATGTACCTTGGTCCTCGCTCCCATTAATGGTGATGGCCTCACATTGTTTAACAACTAACCTTAATGGCTGGTAATCCAATGGGATCATTGCACATTCGACATCAACACCGTCATTCATGTGCAATGAACTGTACAAAAAGGGGACGAAACGGTGGGAGAGGGAGTCATTCCTTTCACTACCTCTTCTTGATTTCCTGCTGACACATTGAGCTCACTTTGTTCCTCCTCGTGCTCAGTAAACCATGAGAGGAATTTCTGTTGGGTACATGTTTATTCCTTTTTTCCAGGCCCAATGGACTACTTACGGAAAAGGAGCCCCTTGGAGTCTTCTATTTCATTATTTCAGACTCTCTAAAATTGAAATCTGGTGAGCATGCACTACCCTAGGCTCGTTAAAATCAAAGGTTAGTAGATCCTTTGGGATCCTCTCAATAAATTCTATTTTTCAGTTGATTTTTGGATTACTCATGTTGGACTGATATGAGATTTCTTAAGGCCCTCCTTCCAACAATATTGGCCCATCGACATTCGTAAATTATCTTGGTCCAAGATCAGAGCCTCATGATACCTTGAAGCTTGTATGCCTTAATGACAGGCTATCTCTCCAGGAGCAATGGGGATTCATCATGGCTCCTTGACTGCTAGATCCTACAAGGGGTTCAACAATAGATCATAAATTCACACCTGATAGGATGCATCAGATGTACCTTGGTCCTCGCTCTCATTAATGGTGATGGGCCTCACATTCATTAACAAATGACCTTAATGGCTGGTAATCCAATGATATCATTTCACATTCGACATCAACATCATCATTAATGTGCAATGAACTGTACAAAAAGGGGACGAAATGGTGGGAGAGGGAGTCATTCCTTTCACTACCTCTTCTTGATTTCCTGTTGACACATTGAGCTCACTTTTTTCCTCCTCATGCTCAGTAAACCATGAGAGGAATGTCTATTGGGTACAAGTTTATTCCTTTTTCCGGGCCCAATGGACTAGTTACAGAAAAGGAGCCCCTTGGAGTCTTCTTTTTCAGTATTTCAGACTCTCTAAAATTGAAATTTGGTAAGCATGCACTGCCCTAGGCTCATTAAAATCATAGGTTAGTAGATCCTTTGGGATCCTCTCAATAAATTTTATTTTTCAATTAATTTTTGGATTGCTCATGTTGGATTGATATGGGATTTATTAAGGCCATCCTTCCAACAATCTTGGCCCATTGACATCGGTAAATTATCTGGGTCCAAGATCAGAGCCTTATGATACCTTGAATATTGTACACCTTAATGACAGGCTATCTCGCCAGGAGCAATGGGGATTCATCATGGCTCCTTGAATGCTAGATCCTACAAGGGGTTCAACAATAGATCATAAATTCACACATGATAGGATGCATTAGATGTACCTTGGTCCTCGATCTCATTAATGGTGATGGGCCTCATATTGGTTAACAACTGACCTTAATGGTTGGTAATCCAATAAGATCATTGCACATTCAACATCAACACTATCATTCATGTGCAATGAACTATAAAAAAAGGGGACGAAACGGTGGGAGAGGGAGTCATTCCTTTCACTACCTCTTCTTGATTTCCTGCTAACACATTGAGCTCACTTTGTTCCTCCTCGTGCTCAGTAAACCATGAGAGGAATGTCTATTGGGTACAAGTTTATTCCTTTTTTCAGGCCCAATGGACTAGTTACAGAAAAGGAGCCCCTTGAAGTCTTCTTTTTCAGTATTTAAGACTCTCTAAATTTGAAATCTGGTGAGCATGAAATACCTTGGGCTCTTTAAGATCACAGGTTAGTACATCCTTTGGGATCCTCTCAATAAATTTTATCTTCCAGTTAATTTTTGGATTGCTCATGTTGGACTGATATGGGATTTCTTAAGGCCCTCCTTCCAACAATCTTTGACCATCGACATCAGTAAATTATCTAGGTCCAAGATTAGATCCTTATGACACGTTGAAGCTTGTATGCATTAATGATAGGCTATCTTGCCAAGAGAAATGGGAATTCATCATGGCTCCTTGATTGCTATATCCTACAGGGGGTTCAACAATAGATCATAAATTCACACCTGATAGGATGCATTATATGTACCTTGGTCCTCGCACTCATTAATGGTGATGGGCCTCACATTGGTTAACAACTGACCTTAATGGTTGGTAATCCAATGAGATCATTGCACATTCGACATCAATATCATTCATGTGAAATGAATTGTACAAAAGGGGGACAAAATAGTTTTCCTGCAGAAGGATTTCCTACAGAATTTTAGCCGTTGTGGTTCCATTTCCTGCAGTAACAACACTAATTTCCTGAAGAAAATTGCAGATAGAACATTATCTTAAATTAATTTGATAAATTACTGATCATTTTTCATTATTAGTTGAGACCATGAACTATACAATTGTGCATATGATGTAATTTCAAGGTGGGTTATTATTTCAAGACAAAGGCAGTCATCATCCAAGTACTGTATCGTTGGAAGGTAATATCGGTAAGGTATGGTTGTTGACAGGATGCTTAATTTAAAAGGTAATGATACTTTAATTTTAAATATTTTCATGAATGTAAGTCATGGTAACCCTTGCGGAAGAAGGCGGCTACGAGCCGTTACATAATAAACCAAGTTCCATTTCCAACCATAATTACTCTGACACGTCCTTTGGTTATTTTCTGATATTCATTTCACAGGTCAGATCATGATGAAAATCCTGATCATGACCTGTGTTTTTTTGGAAGTTGCCACATTCTCGAATACTTCTAAATTTAAACTATCATTGTCAAATTTTTTTGCAAAGTCTTAGAGGCATCTCTATGAGTTGAATTAACTATGTTCTCTCTCCTTCCTATCCATGTCGAGAATGTGTTTTGCTTTCAGATTTGAACCACAGGGTCCTACATTGTTGGACGCTGACCCTCAAAGTAAAGAAAGACTGGAGAAGGTAGGGTGGCTGCCTCTATTTCTGAAATTTAGTGGGCATAATTCATAGGTAACAAAGTCCTTTGATCCAAATCTAAATGGTGACAGAGTGCAAGTGGGGAATGTTCAATTTAGGTTGATAGAGGAGATCATGGATTGATCTTGTGACATCCCACAGGAAGGGGAGAATCGGTTCAAGAATAAACTGTTTAACAAAGAAATTTTTGCATCCTTCCTCTAGAAAGAACATGAAATCCTGATTGGAGTAAAGGGATCCCATAGGAATAAATTCAAATTAAGTATCGAAATTTTTTGTTTTTCCTAAAAAAATACATAACCTGTGAAGGGAGTTTTCTTCTAGCATTTTTGTTTCATATTTTCCTTCTCGGCCACTTCCAAGATAGGCCTTTTAATTTTCCGTACTATTTAAGAATGTCCCTGATGAAAATTTCCACTGCTACCAAGGAAAGGGCAGTCCACATAGAGGAGAACCTCTATCACCATGGTTTTATAAAAATGATCATGATAGAGGTTCTGCGTAAGAAAAATAAAACATGGGAAGAATTTTTGTCAGAGAATTACTTCGTGGAGGATGAGAAGGACCCTGGTCCTTCAAAAACCAAGGAGGAAGAGCCAAAAAAAAATTCGAAAAAGAAGCCACGAACCTATGGTCCATTGAGAGAGGAGGATAGGAAATATGAAGAGGTGGTAGTGACTAGGGAAACCATAGGGAAAAATCCCAAATTGAAGGGCACTTCCATCCCTGCAAAAAAAATTACAGGTAGTCAAGTTGCAAAGTTGGTAACAAGGGAAATTGTAGAAGAGGGGATACCACCAAACAAAATTGATAAAAACAATGAGAAGCTCCAAGGCTTGTCCAAGGGGAAAGGGAAGGTTGAGACATCTAAATTTATTGACAGAGAATAATGGGAGGCAGTCTCCTTCCAAGATCCACTGCTGCAGGAAAGTGGGAATAAGACAGTTGAAGATTTCCAAGGGTAGGAGGAGCTGAGTTTTCCCCAGTCCTCCCAAGTACAACATTAGGGGGAGGGAACTCCCCAGAAAAGCTCTATTGTAAGGAATTGGAAGAAATCATCACTAAACTTACTGTGTCAGAGCGGGCTCCGCGAAAAGATAATGAGACCTTGAGGGAAAATAGCCTATGCATGCAAAAGGATCATGATGAGTGGCATCAAAAGGCAACCTAGATTATGAAGAAGAAAAATGCCCAAATTTATCACCTGAAGAAAAAGAATGAAGCATATCAGAGTCAGGTTTAGGGAGAATCCAGCAGGGCCCAATTAGACCACTTCGTTGCAGTAGCTACAACATGGGGAAAGGACTAATTTTTCTTTTGAGGGTGCAACATTTTTTCTTGCATAAGGGACATGTAAGAAGCTAGGTGTGGGGGAGATCTTGGGTCCCAATTTTGCTCAATTTCGATAGCCTTCTAAGACCCGTCTTCCCCTTTTTTGAACTCTCTTTCACTCCTAATTACTCCTATTTCGTTATATTACCTAAGTTTTGACCAAAAGGGTGCTATGTGCTCAAGGTATGAAAATTATCTTAAAAAGTATCATTTTATCTTATTATTAAATATTCCTTGAAGCTAATTGTTTCCTAATCGAATTTTCAAGTTAACTGATCGAATTATTATGTAAATTAGTCATGATTTGAAGCAGCTCTGTGATTTCCTGTAGATAGCCTGTGTTATCACCTTGTAATTTCTGAAGGCTGGAGACAAAACCACATAGTGAAACATCAAACCAAATTTGGAGTCCAGGACCTAGCCTTCCTAGAATCAGAAAGGGATATCTCTGTTAGATATATCTTGATAACTATAAGTGTTGATATTACGCTAGTTATAGAAATGAGGGTTTGTTTGAAGATGTTTGGTTGAGGTAGCAAAAGAGGGCCATTGGGCTATGGAGTCAAACAGGTGTAAACAAAATCAAATAGATGAATAACTAAGGTCAGGTGCAACCTGGCAAGCTAGCCATGTCAATGGATCTTTATAGCTTGTGAAATGGAAAAGAGGAGGAGATTAAGGTTTAACAGGAATGCGAAGCAAACCGTCTCTAAATTCTACATTCAAGTCTCAACATGGATGCAGAGCAGACCATCTCTGAATTCTGCCTCCAAGTGTTTAGAGGAAAACATAATGTATTGTTTCAAGACTGAGAAGGGTACCCTATGGTAAATCCTACACAAAAATTTCTATTTGCAATAAAGAAAAGAAAACAACATGTAAAACAAAAGAATCACAAATTACAGGGGAGGAGCACTTCACCACAAATCATAACACAAGAATTTGGAAAACAACATACTCATTCATTCAGCTAAAAGAGAGTGCTTACAACAAGCAGAGTCTATTAAAATGGTTTTTCCCCTTCCAGGCCCCCTTTCTACTACTAATTTATGCAGTATTTATATAAAAACTAAGTCGGTTAATCTGTCTACTGCAGTAATTACATTCAAGCAAAACTGGACAAGTGGAAACATGCAGGCGGTGATAAGACCAACTTGGCCTGCAATAGTGTCTTTTGGAAATATGTTATTAGTTACAGAGTGGTTGGAAACTGGTTCGAGTGACGCCAAACAGGTGGCCAATAAAGCATTCATGACATCTGGCCTTGCTCTTCAAAAAACTGGTGTTGGGTAAATAAGTCTGGTGTAACGCTGACTATTTTCATTTATTGATGATGGTGTTGATGTGCTTTGCTGCCCCTTTAGTCTCTGTTGTTAAATCTCTCCATAAATGCCCAACTCGACCTTTACCATATTTTTCTGTAATGTTCCAAAATTTTCATGAATAAATTGGAACATTAATTTTTGCTCATATTGCATAGTAGGTGAATAAAAAGGAAGAGGAGGCCTCTTAACATGAACAAAACCCTTCCTAATGTAAAAGGGAACCTTTTGAGCAGCTTATTTTACACCTCCTAGTGTGAAAAGGGAAAATTGTATGAGGACAAGGTCAAGTTGACCAAGTCAACCATTGTAGCCTAAGGAGGAGTAGCTTGCCTATGCAGACAACGTAGTTTTGGAGGGAAGAAATTCAAATGAAGATGGAAACCCTAAGAGGTGGGACCCAAGGTGAGGAGACTCACCAAAAATAAAAAGAGGGCATAGCATCAAAGAAAATTCATTCATGTATTTCGAATTTCTTGGTCTAGAGACCATTTTCATACTTCAGCTGTTTAGCCAGAGTTGTTGCACTACTTAGTGCAAAGAATTCCCATGCGGGAATTCCATCCTCTCTTTGGATCAACTTGCTTAAGGGATAAAGAGAGAAGGATTTGAGCTTAATTTTCTATATTTGGCTTGATTCCATTCATCTACATTCAGCTACAACACATTCATCTTCAGAAACTGCGTCCTTCATGCAAAGGCAACAACTACAGTGTTGCACCCTTTGATTTTGTGTTATTTCTTGAAGAGGAGGTGCTCATTTCCCTCCGGGAGTTTGTTAGAGAGGCCTTTGGCCCTATTTATGTATTATTCAGCCATTATATGATTTATTCAGTCAATATTAATACATAGTTTCAGCATCTGCATTATTTTCTGCAGTATTTCTTATTTCATGCTTTTTGCCGGAAATGTTGCTGGGAGTTTTGTTTCTATTGTATAAGTGTTTAAAATCCATTTATTTGCTGTGTGATTGATATAAGTTGTATATCAGACATATTACTTCATTTTTTTCAGAAATCAGGGTTTTAAAGCCTAGTTTGGGAAGGAGGAGCTATTTAACTAAGCTAGAATCATTTTTTTAAGCTTAAATTCGGATTATATGTCCCTATTGACCTAATATATAAGATAAAACCGCTTTCCACCCTTATTTTCACGCATATGTATGAATATACACATTTTAGGGTCAAAATCATCGATTTTCCCCACTTTTTTGCCCCTAAAACGCTGTATACGGTTGCTGTTGTTGTATCAGATGTAATATTTGTTATTGAACATATTTTATGAAATTATTTGATGATGAATAACCATTTTTTTGTCAAATATTTCTTAAATTCCAGATTTGGAACATTACAGTGGTATCAGAGCAAGATCTTTGGCTCGGCCTGTGGCTTCATGCCAAAGTGTTGAATCCCTGAAGGAGGAATATTTACATAGCTATAGATAGACCTAAGGAGGTTCCAGATAGACTCCAGATCTCATCCTCTCCTTAGAGGTGACACATCCGGTAAATTCCCACTCAGTCCATCTCTGAAATAGCCTTGTACATATTTCCATCAAAGGGTTTCTTCAGTGGTGGCTTCAAGAAAGGTCAGAATGATGGAGAGGATGAGTTTACTCTCATCCATATTCAGATCCAAGAAGAGAAGAGAAGAGAAACACAGTGAAACTCCAAGAGGGTTTCAAGGAGGAGAAAATTGCAGTGAGACCTCTAGAGGGTTTCAAGAAGCAAAGGCAGATGCATGCACTTCCTGTTCTTGTAGAGGAAGTGAAGAACAAGGAGACAACTTAGAGCATGAAAATATCAGTGGGGATTTGGCAGAATACAAGTTCCAACCTAGGGCTTTCAAAGAAACTCTAGATTCTCCTCAGTTTATTCAACTGAGAGAAGAAGGAAGACCCACATCACCAGGGGAAGAGACAAGTACCAGCGATGCGATGACCTTGAGAGAGTAGCCATCTACACTAGTAGTTGGATCAACCAACATATTGGAGAGGGGACCTCTTGCAGCCATAGAAGCTGTCCCAAATGCTCACAAAGGTATGCATCAATTTCCATATCTCAACATTTCAGAAAATGTTATGGAAGGGTTTGGAGATTTGTTTGCATATGGCCCAGGATCAAATAGTATTGCTGAGGTAGAGCAGCAGGATTGCACTATGTTGTGCAAGCTTGGAGGGTTCCAGGGAGATTTGAACCATCAACCTCATGCATCTCTGATAAGTTACACACAACCCTTAAGGTTGAAGTATGAGTTCTTGGAGGATGGAGTGAACCCTGCTCTAAAAAAATACATGTAGAACCAAATGCTCATCCGGGAGTTGCTGCATGAGATAGCCAAAACACCCTGGAGGAGGGTTACAGTGCTTTCAATAGATAGTAGTAAGGAGGGTTTTCCTTCTTTACATTCAGATCCTTATGGGATCAAGATGGTTGTGGACATGAGATCTCCTCTAAGGGATCTCCAAGAAGATGCATTTCAGCATATCATGAAATGAAAAGAAAAGAAAAATATGCTTTGGGAAGATTGTAGTCTTCATTGTGAGGACACAAAGAAAGGAGAAGATGGGTGCATTTCCGGTTCATAGGGAGGGAGTGAAGAGAATGGAGGGCCACAAGGAGAAGTGGGTAGATGGTAGAGGAGGAGGAGCTCTCTTCCCCACTTGAGGAGGCTTCTACCAGTGCTGTCATGTTCATAGAGAGGCAGCCAACCATATCATTAGTTGGACCAGCAAATGCATTGCAGAAAGAGACTCATGCAACCCTACAAGATGTCTCAAGGGCTTCCAAAGGTATGCAAAAATTTCCATGCTATAACACTTCATAAGATTTCATGAAGGGTTTTGGAAATTTGTCTTCACATGGCCCAGGATCAAAATGCCTTGCTGATGAGGAGAGGCAAGCTTATACAACGCTGTGTAATATGGGTTTGATCCAAGAAGGGATCATCACTCATTCCTTTGCACCCTTATTGAGTTGCATGCAACATGAGGAGTTATGGTGCAAGGATTTGGGGAGCATCATGCATGAGGTGCCATCCCCTACTGATGTTTGGTTTCTAGCACTCTTGGGTTTTGTTGGATTCAAGGGGTTAATTGGTGAGAGGTCTCTATTGAGAAACCTCCAATGGGTTACATCTCAACCCCCCATGAGGTGTAAGAAGGAATACTTGCTTGGGGAGATTGGTGGTCTTCATTGGGAAGATGCCAAGGGAGAGGATAATCAAGGGCAGCCAAACTTGGATGAGGGAAGAGGGATGGAAAGCAAGAGGCTTGTTAGCCACCTGCAGATCTATGACATAGGGCAGCAAGAAGCTAAGCTGCGCTGGCTACTTAGGAGAGAGTTTGGCCATCATGAGACATATCCTATTTCCAAGGGTATGAGGGAGGAAGGAACTTGGAAGGGTACTTTCATCATGGGGAAGCAAGGAGTGTGGATAAATTATGATGGCATGATCATTATGTTTTCACTACATAATGTGTATGATGGAGGTATGATGAGGCAACAAAGATCTTTGTTTCTTCAGAGGATTGGAAGAGAGCAAGGGAAAAATTGCTCTCCCACTTGGCATAGTGTTGCAAGGATGAAGTATGGCACTATCATGGTGCAAGAGGTGTTTCCTCTTGGAGGAGACCCCTCATATATGGCAGCATTATGGAGAATACCTTTGAAAAACTACATGTCAAAGGATGGAGCTATATTTTGGCCAGGGCTTGCTTGCATGAGTCAACAAAGTTGTTACTTCATGGCATGGATTTGTTGATGGAGTGTCCATTTGACCTCTCCACTTTTGAGGCACTTGAGGGAAAATATGAAGGTGAGAATTTTGTTTTTGCATGTGTTGATTAGCTAACACAATATTTTCATCTTCTCTCCATTTCTATGAAGTGCTTGGCTCCACAAGAGGGCAGCCTATTCATTAAGCTCCATGAGCATTATTGGGCCAGACTATGTGATGGAGGTAGCTATCTCTCATATGGCCTTGGGCAAGTGTTTATTTCCATGCATGTTCAGATTATATACTCAGCCACCTCATATACATTATCAGAAATAAGAGCATGCATTACTTTACATGTACTCAAAGACAACTTGCCAGATCACTTCTTCAAGCAGCAGTTTGGGGAATTGCGCTGTGACCAATTGGAGGACTGTTGGTACCTTACTGCACAACATCAAACCTTCGGTATTTCTTTTAGTTTGTTGTTGATCATGTGTTTCCTTTCTGATAATATCATTATCTTTATAGAGAGCATGATTAGAGGAGAGACACATAAGGAGGATGTGTCCTTGTTGGGAAAGGACTCCCATATTTTCTGTAGTACATGTTCTCAAAGGAACATGGAAGGAGACATGGCCTCTATAGTAGCATATTTGTTACTTAATGAGGAGGACCATGAGATGGATAGGGTTTCATATGGCAGTGATTTCTTATCCATTATGTGTGTGATGGATTGGGCTAGCTTCATTCACAGCGCTCGGAGAGAGACCTTTGGAGGTCTAACTTCTTTCTTGCCATTGGAGGGCACTCATGTTGCAGCTCAAGATCAGTATATCCTCATCACTTGTCTTGAGTGGGGAGGGGGAAAGCATGGGATAGGCCTTCTTTCCTATCATGATATGTTATTTAGGCCACCTACACTTCAGGAGCCAAAGGTGGAGGGGATTCTTCATGAGTTACCATGCTGGAGGGTGACTCATTTTATATGGATGATAGCTTGGGGGTGGAGGTTTCACTTTGGGGAATAATATTTCCCATGCATCTTGCACTCCATGCCTTGAGAAGACCTCTAGACCACACATGGTTGTCTCTTTGAGTAGTTTCATTCTCATGATCTTAGTCATTTGGGGTGTTTCACCAAATGCTAGTCTATATGCTTGGGAGAGGCACTATGGAGTTTCATGGATGAGATGGCATCATATTATTTGGAGGTTTCTATCATATGTTGGTGCTACAGGAGGAGGTAAGGAGACACATTTAGTTCTATCCTTGCAGTTTTTTGAGGGCAAGCAACATTTTGGAGGGGACGACTGTAATGTTCCAAATTTTTCATGAATAAATTGGAACATTAATTTTTTCTCATATTGCATAGTAGGTGAATAAAAAGGAAGAGGAGGCCTCTTAACATGAACAAAACCCTTCCTAATGTAAAAGGGAACCTTTTGAGCCGCTTATTTTACACCTCCTAGTGTGAAAAGGGCCAATTGTATGAGGACAAGGTCAAGTTGACCAAGTCAACTAGCACAGCCTAAGGAGGAGTAGCTTGCCTAAGAAGACAACGCAGTTTTGGAGGGAAGAAATTCAAATGAAGATGGAAACCCTAAGAGGTGGGACCCAAGGCGAGGAGACTCACCAAAAATAAAAAGAGGGCATAGCATCAAAGAAAATTCATTCATGTATTTCGAATTTCTTGGTCTAGAGACCATTTGCATACTTCAGTTGTTTAGCTGGAGTTACTACACTGCTTAGTGCAAAGAATTCCCGTGCGGGAATTCCATCCTCTCTTTGGATCAGCTTGATTAAGGGATCAAGAGAGAAGGATTTGAGCTCCATTTTCTATATTTGGCTTGAGGCCATTCATATACATTCAGCTACAACACATTCATCTTCAGAAACTGCGTCCTTCATGCAAAGGCATCAACTGTAGTGTTGCACCCTTTGATTTTGTGTTATTTCTTGAAGAGGAGGTGCTCATTTCCCTCCGGGAGTTTGTTAGAGAGGCCTTTGGACAAATTTATGTATTATTCAGCCATTATATGATTTATTCAGTCAATATTAATATATATTTGCAGCATCTGCGTTCTTTTTTGCAGTATTGCTTATTTCATGCTTTTTGCCGAAAATGTTTCTGAGAGTCTTATTTCTATTGTATAAGTGTTTAAACTCCATTTATTTGCTGTGTGATTGATATCAGTTGTATATCAGACCTCTTAATTTTTTTCAAAACCCTCTCAGAAAATACGCTCTCTATGTTTCAGAAAATTCTGCATACTCCAAGTCTTGGGAAATCAGGGTTTTAAAGCCTAGTTTGGGAAGGAGGAGTTGTTTAACTAAGATAGAATCATTTGTTTAAGCTGAAATTTGGATCATAGGTCCCTCTTGATCTAATATATCATATCCAACCAGTTCCCACCCTTATTTTCATGCATATATCTGAATATACACATTTTAGGGCCAAAATCATCGATTTTCCCCACCTTTTAGCCCCTAAAATGCTGTATAAGGTTGCTGTTGTTGTATCAGCTATAGGATTTGCTATTGAAAATATTTCATGACATTATTTGATGCTGCATAACCATTTTTTTTTCAAATATTTCTTAAATTCCAGATTTGGAACATTACATTTTCTTTGTGATATTCAGCGTCATCCTATCGTTTACCCCTTGTCGGGTTCAGCTCGAGTCTTTCTACTATGCATGGATTATTTACTCATAAATGGCACATATAAATTATATGCCTAGTTGTGGAGAGATGGTGGTTGGCTAACATGGTGCAACAATGATGGTAGTGGTCAAATGAATACATTGGCAGTTTAGAGGCCAGTGAAAACAAATTTTTGGAGGGAGTCTTAGGTGGTAAGTAGGTAATATATAAGGGGGGTGTGAAATAATGGAAGGGAGACACATAGTAGGGAGGGGGTAAGTGATACCACCCATTTAAGACCGGCCCCCTCCCCCATGGTTAAATTTCGGAAGCTAAGTGGGGGTGTGAAATGCACAAGGATCATCAGATGAGGAGGGGCTGTTTTGAGATGGAGGAAATATGGAGGGCGATGAGGAGAAGGTAATGACATGGCGGTAAGGTGGGACTAGACCGTAGCGGATATCATAATCTTTAACTTTTAGTTGTAAGCGCAGATGGTATAAACTTTAAAAAGTGAAAAGGGCGATATGCGGGGCGAGGAGATGAGTGACATGGCAGGGAGGAACCAGGACCACGATCATAGCGCACATTGCAATGTATAGTTTTTAGTTATAAGCTACGGGGGTTAACTTTTAAACTTTGTGAAATGCAGGGAAGAGGGACCAACTGGCCATGCTACGGAGTTTTTATGAATCGAAAAAGGTTTAAGCAGTAAGTGTTTTATGAAGTTTAAGTGGTATATCAATGCTTTGCGACAGTTATGAAGCGGGGGTGGAGCTGCAGAGGTGGGGCCGACTTATCGCATCGCTAAATAAAAATGATAGACTGCAGACGCTCACAAAGGTAAGTCACATGCGATGCGATATTGCAAAATTAGCGATCACATTATTTATATTTTAGTTTCCAATGCAAAACACGTAAACTCTGCGAAATGCGATGAGGGGCCACATTGCGATTGGGAAATGGGAAACGGAGCAATGGAAAAGTGATGAAAAGGTAAATTTTGATGTTTTCCAAAGGAAAATGAAACATAAAAGAAAGCACAGCGGGGATTGGGTCCTAATTCACATTGCATTGGCGCTTTATAAGTTTGGCATTGGATTGTTGTAACAAACACTTTGCGATGTGATAATGCGATGAGGCACAAGGGGTCCCACCACTAGTTTAAGCGACTATATTATAAGTGATATATATAACGGTAAGGTCTATGGTTCATATCATATGGCTATTTGATGGGGGGCGAAGCTTATAACATTTAACACTTTCAACCTTTTATGTAAGTGGGTTTATAAAATAATAAGCCCTGAAAAGTTATATATGTGGGTTTTTGGGGGGATTTGAATGGGATTTAGAGCATGGGAGAATATGGAGGAAATGAGGGGGGCGAAGAGGGTGAATGAAATGAAATGGAGTGAGGGCAAAATGAAGTTTGATCCCCATCACACCTTGTTAGCAACACCTCCTTCCTTCTACGGGATGGAGAAGCAGACTGATTCCTTTGAAGCTCTTGACAGTCAGGATTTCCCTTTCATTCTCAAAAAATAAACGATAGTCACAGAATATTATTTTTAGTATGAAAAATATAAGAAATAATCAGTCACCTTGTGATATTGTAAATTACAGGACACTTATAG
Source organism: Pinus albicaulis (assembly GCA_034641835.2). Lineage (NCBI taxonomy): Eukaryota > Viridiplantae > Streptophyta > Pinopsida > Pinales > Pinaceae > Pinus > Pinus albicaulis. The sequence goes on along the minus strand of CM076574.1, from coordinate 29,835,509 downwards.
TGGCTCCAGTTGTGGATAGCAGCTCCTTAAAGAGGTGCCACGAACACTGTAAACTAGTGGCCTGATCCATTGGGCTGATCTCGAAACATACAACTTATTTTGCTGCAAAACCTCTGTGGCTGACAGTCTTCAAGCTGAAATTAACACTCTCTACAAAGTTGAAGCCTGGAACACACTTGTACTGAAAAACTGGATAGTAATCTAAAAATAAAAATGGAAGGATGCTCAGAGTACTGAGCTTATTTGTAGACCTACCTACCCTACTCTACTGAAATTGCTACTTGTTCTAAATGATACAATAATTCTAGTACAACCAGTCAAGTAGTAGCATAAATATATGGACAACTTGACTGCTTGTTAGGACAATCAACATTATAACTTGATTATGTGTCCTCACAACAAAATTTATAATATGTAATGGCAACTACTGATGCATTTTATCCTTATAGTGAGTACATGTTTGAAATATTGGACTAAAAAGAACCTTCATATACTCTGCTATAGGATCAACTAAAGCATGGTGTATAATACTTGCTTCTAGGCCTTCAATTACTAGTTGATCATATGTATCCCAAATATTAAACTTTGAAACCACGTTTTCAGTCCGGGACTTGAAAGCACAATCATCCTCAATATGTAAGTCAAGAGGTAGTACAGTTTCCTCTTTCTTAGGGGAAGGAATATTTTTCAAGAATTCTTTAGGATCTTGGAAATTATATGAATGAATTTGAGAATTCAAAATTTCAATACCAGTTTCATATCTTTCAACAACTAAATCCAGAAAACATTTTTTAGCTTCAACACTAAATTTTCTTGACTTCAAAATGAGAAAGACAGCTGCTAGAAAATCTTCATCAAGCTAAAATTTTGATCACTGATTCCTGAATTCATTTAAAACTTCACTAGATAGAAGGTCTGCCACAAACCTTGTCATCTTGTTCTATAGTAACTATGGTAAACATGTTGTGGAGTCACCATGAATGCCCAAAAGATGGGTTCTTTGAATCGTGGAGTTGCCAGGTGAATAATGCAGCCTTCTTGTGTCTGGTCACTGTCCACCATCGTTAATCAAATATGAACTTTGATGTGCTTTCTGAGTTCTGGAGGAACATTAAGCTTTTTCAATAAGTGATCCCCAGGTGAGTCGCCATTATGTTATCACCCTGTAATTTCTGAAGGCCGGAGATAGAACCATAGAGTGAAACATCAAACCAAATTTGGAGTCCAAGACCTAGCCTTCCTAGAATCAGAGAGGGATCTCTCTGTTAGATATAGCTTGATAACTATAAGTGATGATATTATGCTAGTTATAGAAATGAGGGTTTGTTTGAATATGTTTGGTTGAGGCAACAAAAGAGTGCCATTGGGATATGGAGTCAGAAAGGTGTAAACAAACTCAAATAGATGAATAACTGAGGTCAGGTGCAACCAGGCAATCTATCCATGTCAATGGATCTTTTTAGCTTGTGAAATGGAAGAGAGGAGGAGATTAAGATTTAATAGGAATGCGAAGCAGACCGTCTCTGAATTCTACATTCTTGTCTCAACATGGATGCATAGCAGACCATCTCTGAATTCTTCCTCCAAGTGTTTAGAGGAAAATATAATGTACTGTTTCAAGACTGAGCAAGGAACCCTATGGTAAATTCTACACAAAAATTTCTATTTGCAGTAAAGAAAAGAAAACAACATGTAAAACAGAAGAATCAAAAATTATAGGGGAGGAGCACTTCACCACATATCATAACACAAGAATCTGGAAAACAACATACTCATTCATTCATCTAAAAGAGAGTGCTTACAACCAACAGAGTCTATTATAATGGTTTTTCCCCTTTCGGGCCCCCTTACTATTGCTAATGTATGCAGTATTTATATAAAAACTAAGTCAGTTGATTTGTCTACTACAGTAATTACATTCAAGCAAAACTGGACAAGTGGAAACATGTAGGCAATGATAAGACTAAATTGGCCCGCAACAGTGGCTTTTGGCAATCTGTTATTAATTATAGAGTGGTTGGAAACTGGTTCGAGTGATGCCAAAGAGGCAGCCAATAAAGCACTCCCGTCATCTGGCCTTTCTCTTCAGAAAATTGGAATTGGGTAATTAAGTCTAGTGCAACATTGGCTATTTTCATTTATTGATGCTGGTGCTGATGTGATTTGCTGCCCCTTTAGTATCTGCTGTTAAATCTCTGCATAAATTCCTGACTCGACCTTTACCATCTTTTTATTTGTGATGTTCAGCCTCGCCCTGCCTTTTACACCTTGTCGGGTTTGGCCCGAGTATTTCTGCCATGCATAGCCTATTTCCTCATAAATGGCGCACATACCTTATATGCCCCGTTGTGGAGGGATGGTGGTTGGCGGACATGGTGCAACAACGGTGGTAGTGGTCAAATGAATACGAAGACTATTTGGAGGTGAGTGAAAACAAATTTTTGAAGGGGGTCTTAGGTGGTAAGCAGTAATATAGAAGGGGGGTGCGAAATAACGGAAGGGTGACACATAGCGGGGAGGGGGTAAGCGATACCACCCATTTCAGACCCCCCCACCCCCCCCAAGTGGTTAAATTTTGGAAGTTGAGGGGGGGGGGGTGCGAAATGCATAAGGACCGTCAGATGAGGAGGGGTTGTTTTGAGATGGAGGAAAGATGGAGGGCGATGAGGAGAAGGTAATGATGTGGCGGTAAGGTGGGACCAAACCACAATGCATATCACAATATTTAACTTTTAGTTGTTAGTGCAGATGGTATAAAATTTAACAAGTGCGAAGGGCGATGCGCGGGGGGAGGAGATGAGTGATGTGGCAGGGAGGAAGCAGGATTGTGACCGCAGCGCACATCTCAATGTATAGTGTTTAGTTATAACCTGCAAGGGTTAACTTTTAAACTTTGCAAAATGTGGGAAGAGGGACCAACTGGCCATGCGGCAGAGTTTTTATGAATCAACGAAGGTTTAAGAGGTAATTTTTTTATGAAGTTTATGTGGTATATCAATGCTTTGCGACGGTTATGAAGCGAGGGCGGAGCCGCGGAGGGGCCAACTCACCACATCGCTAAATAAAAATGATAGACTGCATGTGCTCGCAAAGGTAAGTCACATGTGATGTGATATCACAAAATCAGAGATCACATTACTTAGAGTTTAGTTTCCAATGCAAAACACGTAAACTTTGCGAAATGCGATGATGGGCTCCACTTCCTTCGTGATCGGGAAATGGGAAGCGGACCAAGGGAAAAGTGATGAAAAGATAAAGTTTGATGTTTTTCAAAGGAAAACAAAATGGAAAATAAAGCACGGCGGGGATTGGGTCCCACTTCACATCACATCGATGCTTTATAAGTTTGGCATTGGATTGTTGTAACGAACACTTTGCGATGGCGATAATGCGATGAGGCAGAAGGGGTCCCACCACTGGTTTAAGCATATATATGATAAGTGATATATATAACGGTAAGGTTTACTATTCATATCATACGGCTATTTGATGGGTGGCTGAGCTTATAAAATTTAACACTTTCGGCCTTTTATATAAGTGTTTTTATAAAATAATAAGCCCCGAAAGGTTATATATGTGGGTTTTTCGGGGGATTTGAATGGGATTCAGAGCATGGGAGAATATGGAGGAAATGAGGGGGGGTGAAGAGGGTGAATGAAATGAAATGGAACGAGGGCAGAATGAAGTTTGATCCCCATCACACCTTGTCAGCAACACCTCCTTACTTCTACGGGATGGAGAGGTAGACGGATTCCTTTGAAGCTCTTGACAGTGAGGATTTCCCTTTCATTCTCTGAAAATAAATGATAGTCACGAAATATTATTTTCAGTATGAAAAATATAAGAAATAATTAGTCACCATGTGATATTGTAAATTATAGGACTCTAACTACCTGTGGTCACTGATTTCCTGCTGACATTCTATGATATACTGTAGATGCGGATTTCCGGTAACCTCCCAGATTTCCTGTAGTAGAATCAAAGGTTGGATATGTTCGACTTAGTCTCAAGAAGAATGGGAACATGGGTTTTATGAGGAAATCCACCTACATGGACGTTTTCCTATTGGATGCCTCGAATTCATCATTGAAACCACCCAGATATTAAATCTTCTTCTCGATGTCTGCATTGGGAAAAGCTCCAACAATTTAATGAAATCAGTTTCATCCATGCTTTCAGTCATGGATCAAACTCAGTAGATCTATTTTTGTCATTTTGTTACAGTATTGATAGTATATAATTACAACATAGTAGTTTTCCTAATTTAGGAAAAGCATATGCCTCTGAACTTGTATAAATTTCATTATGTTTCATTTGCAAAGGGGTTGGTTGGTTGAACATATCAAACTTGTACATGACTATAATAATCTTCTGATTAATATAAAGTTACATGTTCTGTTCATTTTTCTAAGTAAACCATTTTAACAGTGAATGGGTTGTGAGTAAGGGATGGTCCCCTTTGCTCACAACTCCATTAGTTACAGAGTTGTGTTCTTTTGATTATTTTTATGCAGTGATAAAATTATTTGCACAACTAGTGTTTCTCTTTTCCGAGTTTTATCAGCACATGTAAAATGGTTGGATGATGAATTTTATTTGACAAATGTGTTTGGAATCATTTAATTAGGTTTTATCTTCTAAATTTTAAATTGGTTTTCTTATGGTTGTTGCTTGGTCCTTTATCTTTTCTGATCAACATCAACAATATCAAGAGCTGTAGAGGGATGATTGAATCCACTCCATAGCCTTTGCTGCCAAGTGTTTATGCATAAAAGAGACATTATAATTGTGTATGTGTGACTGATTTAATTAGGAAGCACTTAAGGTCTTATTCTGCATATATTTTGCGCAACATCTCATAAGCTTACCTACCCTTGGTTGATAATTTATGTTGTCAAATTATAATTCTATAATTTAACTCAACAATGACTAAAGAAGTTGTTAAGTCAAGCCAGCTTCGAGATCCCTAATGAGAAACATAAGGAGTGGTTTATAGCTGCATTATTGCCACATCCTAAATTTCAATTTTCGCAGCAGAAGATTGCAACCCAAGTGGAAGCATTGGAGATTGCGATGAATCTAAAAGATTCATTGGTAGCGGATACTGACATAGGGGTTCAACAGATCCAGACCTTGTTGGAAATATTACATATGGAACTCCAAGACTTGAAGGAGGGAAAGGAGGTTCGTTCTGACATACGTTCAAAATTTCAGTGCATAAAGTGCAAAGAAGAGGGCCATCGTAAGGATTAGTGTCTTGTTTTTAAAGAGTACTTGGGCCCTGGGATTATAAGTCCAATGAAGCCTAGGCCAAGTGCCAAAAAAAGTATGGGACAAAATTTCTGGTGTATCCTATGCCAAGTTGTAGGCCAGAACCCCACAGACTACTGTCATTTGCTGCAAAAGTATATCCAGTCATCGAAGCAATTGTTCTGTAAATTTTGTAGCTCGTTGGGACATTATGAAAGGAATTGTCGAAGCCATGATCTAATGATGCAATAGATTCCTATGGAATACAAAATTCAAGTCGAAGGATGATAAGATCCAGGTTATCCCACAACGCATGAAGCTTTTCAAGGCTAAGGGCATGGCCGAGAAGGAGGCACTTGACGAGGTTGTAGACATATCGTATGTTATAATTGCGATCAGCCTAGACATTTCACCAGGGATTTTCAGAATCCCGCTGTAATTTCTTGTAAGTATTGTCACGCATTTGATCAAGAGATAGAGGATTTTGCTACATTTTTGGCTAAAATGTATTAAAAGCGCAATCAACAGCCTGCCTAGAACATACAAATGCTGAGGGATGAACTGCACGAAGAGGATCTAAGTGTCAACATAGTGATACAAAGAAGTATAAATACTAGAGAAGACAAAGATGAAGAAAAAAAGCATATGGATGATACATGGGTCCAAAATGTTGGAGAAAAGAATAACGGGTTTGATGTACAACAAGAAAGAGAAACCTTCATGGAAGTGAAGAATAATTTTATGAGCCCTGGAGCTTCGACATCGACAGTGTAGAGATAGCTGATTCCACTGAAGAATACACTCAAGGAGATTACTGAAACAAAGGAAGTTTACCCATCCATTAGGAAGTCATGTTTGCAGACATGTATGAAGTTCTTGAGGGATCAAAAAGATATGACAGGATTGCAGGAGATGATTGAAAAATGTGCTAGTAAAGAAGAACCACAACCTTAAAAACACACAGTACGTAAGGTATCAGAAATAAGAAGAGAAACAACAGAGAAATGTGGTTAACTGCGCAGATAGGAGATTATGAAATGGGCCAAGTAATTCTTGATGTAGGATTATATGCCAATGTTTTTCAAAAGCAGGCATGGGAACTACTGGGACAACCAAAGCTGTGATGGTCGCCGACTCAGGTAAGAATGGCCAATCAAAAAAAAATTATTCCTATGGGTCGATTGCATGGCGTTGAAGTAGAGATTAATGGTGCAAGCATGTTATCAGAATTCGAAGTCATTAACATTATTGATAATAGAAATACATACTCTAGTTTTCTTGGATTCAATTGGGCTTACAATATGTATGCCATAATTAATTTTAAGAACATGAAGATTTTGTTTAAGAAGAATGGTACCAGGGTCATTGTCCATTTGGACCCATTTGAAGGCATGTGATATTCAAAACTAGTTCAGAATGAATATGGTGATATCCACAAAATCTATAAGACCGATGCGTAGCATGAGGATTGGATCAATCTGACTGCTGATGGAAGGATAATTTGGGAGTGCGATAGCTCTTGCCTTATAGACTCCAACGAATAATTGGAGAATTGGAAGAATTGATTGCACGAAGTTTCTACTAAGCGGTGTAATAGAATTACCATATCACTTTACTGCGTCACATCATAGGTACATGAATTACCCTATTATTATGGAAATGGGGATGTTGACTTATTTCTTGATGAGTTTGAGAAGAAGTTCTTGAAGTACAACGATATGAATCTTTGGACTTCGCTTTGAGGTCCACCCTAGCCAGATGGTGCGGCACACATAGAGAACACCTAGGAAGATGGAAGGAATATTGAAGATTGATGGGGCTCAGATTTGGTTATGCAGACACTAGGATCACGGAAAAGTACAATGGTAAGGATGATCCTCACAAAAATTTGTCTCACTGTGCTACGTTTTGGGGCGAAGAACCTCAACCTAATTGGGTACATATATTCTTCCACACCTTGGATGTAATACCTCAGCAGTGGTATCTTGAAACTGAGTTGTGCCATGGCACCAAATATTGGTACAAAATGACTCAAGTTCTTATTGACCTATATCTTCACAGATGGTTGGGATTGTATTAATGAGGCTCTTTAGGAATTCAAAATAGGAATATTTTGAATTACCATTGAGCCAACGACTTTGGTACAACCTAATTGGTCTACGAAGTTGGATCTGGCATAAGAATGTTACAATGTGACTATGGAAGAAGATGAGGAGGATCCGTGAAATATCAATATTCCTGAATCATAAGGACAACACAATGTTGCAAGTCATGAAGTAGAGATGCTTGAAATAGCACAACCTGTAAAGATTCAGAAAGTAAACATAGGCTTAGAAGCAGAGCCCAAGATCGTGAATATTCAAGGCTACTAGGACGATGATACTGTGAAAAAGGTCATTGAACTGTTGCATGAGTACCAGTAGTTATTTCCAACGAATTTCTCTAAGATAAAATCTGTTGTAGGAGATTTTGGAGTTATGCACATCACTTTGAAACCAGATGCAAAGCTGGTCAAGTAGCGCCCATATCGGTTGAACCCAAAATATAAAGAGAAATTAAAGGAGAAACTAGAAAATATGCTTGTTGCTAGCATTTCTGAACCCATAGAAGAATACGAGTGGGTTAGCCCTATGGTAGTCCAGGAGAAAAATACCAAGGGAGAGATAAGGATTTGTGTTGATCTCAGAAAGCTGAGCGATGCATTTGTGCATGATCCATTTTTGACACCATTCACTGCTGATGTTTTGGAGAATGTGGGAGGGAAGGAAGCCTACTCCTTTACATATGGGTTCTCAACATACCATCATATTAGGTCGCTGGAAGATCAGAGCAAGACCACCCGCGTAACTAAATGGGGCTTTTTTTACTACACAATCAAGCCATTTGGATTGAAGAATGTGCAGGAAATTTTTTCTACAGTTGTATTTGTTGCGTTAAAATAATATATCCACAAATTTATAGAGGTGCATTTTTATGACTGGACTGTCTTTGGGTTGTTAAAGAAATGTGTCTAGTCTGCACTTCATGTTGGATACCTGCAGGAAGTATCAGATATTCTTGAACCTGAAGAAATGTATATTTTGTGTGCCATACGGTATATTATTGGGGCATATTATTTGCAAACAGGGTTTGATGGTGTACACTACAAAGATCATTGTGATCATAAATTTGGAGCCACCAATGAATTTGAATATGCTATGCATGATTTTGGATAGGGTACCCCTCGATAAATATTTTGAGAAAGACTCCGCAAATCGAGGAGCAGAGCACACAACACAGAGCTATTCTAGAGTCCTAGGGGATTTGGGGTGGGTCAAAGCCCCTTATTTTGTAAAGATATGGGATAATTTTGTATACCTTGAGCTCCGCCCATGGTTGTAGGTGTTAGTGTCCTGTGATTTAGTAGATTGGTAGACCAAATGCACAAGGTAACATTAGACTAGTCTTTGGAGTCCTAGGACCTAGCCTTCCTGGACTCAAAGAGGGCTCTCTCTATTGTATTCAAAGGATGTGAACTTGTTTTCTTTAGATGGTTGATTTTAAGCTAGTTGTTAAGTGTAGGGTTTGTTTTTTGTTTTGGTTGGGTAAGATGAACAGGTAGAATAGGTGGAGTGAGAGGTATTCATATCATTGGGCTATGGAGTCAATGAAAGTCATGGATATCTAAACAATGAAATAGGACGCTTAGCAGGGAAAATCTAGCATAGTCAAATGAATCTTAGAGGTATGTGTGGAGTGAAATGAACATTAAGTTGGTGAGCATAGCAGGTGTGTAAGGGAAATGAAGAATCCTTAAACAAATAATTTTAAACAAGATAGTCTCAAATACTGATCAACATAAGAAAATAATCATAAGGCAGGGAAAACCAATAGCTCTTATATTATACTTTAAGAAAACAAGTATTCAAGATGAACAATTCCAATGAAATATAGAAGGTGAGAAACTCATTTAACTTCTAGTGATTTCTCCTTCAAGGTTAGAAAACATCCAAGATAAAAAATAAATTTAATCAATGAAGAGGGAACGCCTAAACATCAATGATCAAGCTACAAAGAAATTTAAGGCAACTTCTCAAGCATGGACAAAGGGCATGATAAAAACATGGCCTCTTTGGCTAAAACCTAACAAGTAATACTTCAAAGAGAGATTCCAAAACAGAGTTTAAATAGAATCAAATAGGCAGGGCTAACCATAAAACATATTTGAAAACTACTATATTGAAACATTCATGGAATAAACAAGCATAGGTAGATCTAAGGAGCAACTAAGAATTCCTTAAACAAACCCAACAGAGGAAAACATAAAGACAATAGACAACAAGAAGGACTAACATGCCTCCAACAACATTTCTTAGCCCATACTCTTCTGTTCTACTGCAGCATAGAAGGATGGAAACATAATGAAAACATGAGAAAAAAATAACATGAAAGACAAGCACTTCACCAATAACCAAGCTTAGGGATCCTGCAAGCTATCCTCCTTCATCATCAATCCAAGCAAGCCATTCAGAAACTCCGCAAGACCAATTTATCCTTCAAACTCAAGAAAACCATGTATTTCTCTCAAAACTCATCAAATGCCAACATTTAAAATGAAAGCCCTCATTCTCTATTTATCTAGAAAAGGAGGGAAAAACACCTAGATAGGGTTGGAAAATGTCAAAATCACTCATAAATGTCATAAATGCCCAAGAGACCATGCAAGGCCCAAGGCACAAAATATCCCATGATATAAATGCAAAAATAACTTCTAGCACCTAATTTTAGAGTGATTTGCCTCAAAAAACACTAAAATATGGTTTTTCAATAAATGAGTGTGTTTTGTTGACTTTTGGTCCAAAACACATAGTGTTGTCCATAAGCGTAGCGCCACCTTAGGCAGAAAATAGGTCCTTTTGCAACTAGGTTTTGGAGACCTTCCCGATGTCAGATTTTGCTTCTTGATGGCTTGTTGGAAATCCTGATGAGTCTACTTTCCAAAAATACTCTTGGTTTCTTGATCTTGCTCCTGTAACCTGTACAAAATTCCAAAATCCCAACACTGCTCTGAGCACAATGCCAGGCCTGAAAAGGAGGCAGAATGGTGAAAAATGAGGAGTTTTTTGACCTTTTGAGGAGTAAAAAATGCTCCAATTTCTCTAAAATATTGTGAGAATAGTGTGCTAGCCATGAGAAATAAAAAATGTAGAGTTTTAACTCTGAGGATGCCTGAGGGAAAAGCCTAGCACCAGTGGCGCTACGCTTATAGGCCTCCAAAATATCAAAAAACAAAAACTTGTCCAAATTCCTTCAAAATTGGTGGAGGTGTCCTTCAAGGGGTTTGAGAGACTTGTAGGGAATCTGATGCCAAAATTCCAAGTCTAGCTTGGTTTTCTCCTCCTTTTATGCTTGGATTTCAATGAGGGCCTCTTTGATTTTGGCACAAGCAAGTTTGTTTTTTATTGCATAGTGCTTGGTCATCTTTTTCTGGAGAGCAAGGCCCCTTTTTATCTTCTTAAAATTCTTGTATTCATTTTTATAATACTGAATGATACGCTGTGCCATGGAATATTCTCTCTCTAGCTCCCTAATTTGTGCATCTTTTCTTTGTAGTAGTATTCTAGTGGCCATCTCCTTATCTTCATTATCATTGTGGGGATGATTGTTGTCATGACTGTCATGACTATTTCCTTCTTGGTTGTCTTTTACCTCATTATCTTCTTGATCACCTACCTCTTTGTCACTGTTTTTTACCTCCTCATTGTGATCTATCTCATTTGCATCAATGCTGCCTTCAATTTCTGCACCGTCCTTACTGTCTTCATCTTTGTCATTGTCATCTTCTTTCATGCCTTCATCATCTATCATAGCTTCATCGTCATTTTCTTTATCTTCTTCTTCATTTGCCTCCTCATTCTTTGCCTCTATATCCTCTGTTTTATTTCTGATCTCCTCTTCATCAAGGCTCATTTATTTTCCACTTTCAACCTCCTCATCTTCTCCATCATCCTCTTCCATTTTGTCACTGTTTTGCTCACTGTCATGCTCACTGTTATGCTCATTATTTTCACCTTCATCACTGTCATGCTTACTGCCCCTTTCTTCATCATCTTTTTCTTCCTCTTCCTCTTCATCAATTTATGTCCCTGCTTCATCATTTCCTTCTTCCTCCTCATCATTTTCCTCTTCTTCCTCGTCATTTTCCTCTTCTTCATTTGATGCATCAAGAGAAGGAGAGGAGGGGAGGTTTTCTTGAGGTGAGAGCACTTGTGTAGATGATGAGGGCAAACTAGGTTGATTAGGGAGCCATGGGATTGTGAAGATTTCATGTGCTATGAATACCTCCCAAGGTATACCCTGCTGTTCCAACTGATGTAATACCAAAATCTTGATCAAGGAATGGTGAAATACACTTTGCATTTGTTGGGAAGGACTCCTTCTCCAGAAAATAGAAGACATTTTGTCCATGCTTATATAGAGGTAGTAGGGCAAGTGATCTAAAAATGGAACTATTTGTAATGCTATGCAAAGTATCCATTTCCATTTAATTAAGTGTGCAAAGTATTCTCCATATCTTGCAAATTAAACAAAGTGTTTTTGGTAATTGTTTCTTAGTTTAAGTGTGAGGGAATGTTAATTAAAATTATTGTTTAACATATTAAATCAGAAATACACAACAAATAAACTTCACCATAACATAACACAGCAACATGATGAGGCAGTTCACCCCTCCTGGGCTACATCTGTCGGGTCCAAGGCTCCCAATGGGCATGTCCTTGCTCTATTAAGTTGCTAAAATTGGTTATACAGTGAGAAATATTCCTAAACAGGAAAAAATAGCTGTGAAATTGAATTCAGAAGACATAAATAAGCTAAAAATGGCTTTTTTTTCACCTCAAATAGTGAAGTATAGCCCAATACAGCTCCATTTCCCTGATGGCCCTGATGGCTCTCCAAGATTCCCTGAAGAAAAAATGGCTGAAGAAAATCTCTGTTCACTCTAAAACCTATCCCAAACACTCTATAATTCTCAAGAAACCAAAAATTGACTAAAATTTCGTCCAAATTGGTTCAATATTGAAGAAGTTCTGACCTCCACAAATTTCTGCCCAATGTCACTTGAAAACCCCACTAAATGTGGGCTAACTCCAGTTAGCTTCGACAAAGATGGCGGACAGATAAGACTGGTAGAAAATATGTGCTAATTTTGGGGACAACAATAAATTTGACTGTCAGACAACTGTGCATTCACATGCGGGAAAGTCAAAGACCGTTGGCGCTGGCAGTTAAGGCTTTAGCCCCCGCCCATGGTCACTGGCGGAGGTACTGTGGTGAGGGCTAACTCCAAAGGGGCTTAACCAAAATATTTCCGCCTGTTCGAAAGTGCTTAGCACTTGGTTATGGTGCGAGGTCACGGGACCCACAGCCTTAAGCCCTAAGGGCTTAACCATGTTTTATTTACCACCGACTCGACTCAAATGCAAGCCCGTTACTCCATGACGTAAACAAGTTCACCTGCTGCACGAGTGCCCGACCCAAATAGTTGTGCAGCCTCTGCACAAGGCATGCATGACACGACCCGAGGGTCGTTCAGCCTCTGCCTGAGCATCAACTGCACATTTCTCTAAACACGTTCAATTGCCCGACTTTTGATGACCCAAACTCGTTCAGCGTGACCCAAACACATTCAGGTCGGCTCGGGTTAGCCTATAAAATTTTTTAAACATGAATTTGAACCATAAGCCTAGGGCCACGTGGCAGCCTCTGGGTAGGCCATGTGGCAGCCTCTGATAGGCCCCCAAAAACCATAAAAAAATGAAATTTTTCCATAATATTTTTTATTTTATTTTTTTTCAAAATTTGACAAAGTCATAGTCAAAAGTCCTATTTTTGGAGGTTATTGGGAAACTTCAAACTTCAATATATTTCAAATACGACATCAGATTTGAGTCCAGTTCATGACGCCAGAATCACAGCGACAATGCCTTTCCGGTTGTTCAGATTGCAATCAATTCTGGCAGTTCCATTTTTGAGCATTTTTTTCAACTTGGACATGATCACCTGATCAACAAGTTGAGAATTTTGACCCTTGTGAAATGCATGAGGAGTCTAACATGGTAAGAGTAAAGCTTGGAGTATCTACCCTCACAGGTAAAGTACTTCATAATGACTTTCATCAAGGGTGAAAATCTGTGTTTGAGTTGTGAGAAAGGAAAAATTGCCTTGCAGCCCGTTCTGTACCTAGTCTTGAGAAATGGCTCATAATAGTTTTTGTCCAATTTGGCTTTCTTAAACCACTTTTCACCAATAGTAGGGATACCTATGGCATTATATATGGCATCTGATGATAATTGAAAGTCCACTCCTGCAAGGCTTTGTTCTGAAGGTTAAGAATGAAAAGCCTTGTAAGCTCTGGGTGGATTTGCACTTGCTTGAATCTCTCACAAAATTGGAAGCACCCTACATTCTGGAAACATGAGAGGATCATGGGAGATGAGGTGATAGCTACTATGCTCTAGGGTTCAAATCTGTTCACTTTTCCTCCCTTGTGATTTGGCCTCATAGGCCCTTGGAATCTTTCACTACTGCTATTTTCTTCTACCCTTGACATGGTGATGGGAGTTGCTTGTGGACAAACTAGGGTTTGGAGGAGAAAAATGAAAATGGTGGTGAGGGCAGATTTTGTGAATGAGTGATGTGGAGGTTAGGTTTAGGACATGAGTGCTTGTATTTGAAAGAGGGCTTATTTTGAGATGAAGTGTAACAACCCTAATTCAATCTCCTTCAAATGACAACTAATTTGTTCATGGAGACCAAAAACAGAGGTTTACTATGCATTTAAGACCTAGGGTTTGCACAACTAGGGTTTAAAAATTCCATAGCAATAAAATGACTAAAAACACTTAGGAGGAGGAGAGAATAAGGCACCTACCAGTTTTAATTACTTGTATGTCTTTGGAGGCAATTTGAGGGTGTCCTTGAGCCTTTGGGCAAAAATTGTTTTTGCAAGTCTCGAGGTCCTCTGCATTAGCGCAGCGCCCTGCCCGAATAGTCAGGTCGGCCTATGAGTGCAGTGCCAGAAAGTTGTTCCTCTGGTGTGAGCATAGCGCTGGGCACGTGCAGGCCTGCTAGGCCTCTGGGCACAACGCCAGGAAGGTCGTGTGCTATGTGTGCGTAGCGTCGGGTGTTTAGAAAAGGGTGTCAGGTCCTGGGCGTGTCAGGCCCGTCTGTGTGTAGCACCACCCGATTTGCACAGCGCCACTCATTATTCACACAATGCTGTTGAATTTTGAATGGTGGAAAACCTAATAAGCACAACGCCAGGACCTGTGAGGGCAGTGCCACCCGATTCGCGCAGCGCCAGGGAGATTTTGCCCAGGAACAATAGAAAAACTCTGAATCTTCTCTTGAAGGTTTTATTTCTTTGAAAAATGGCAAGTGAGTTTGAAAATATAACTGAGGAGCCTTTATACCCTTTGAAAGATAAATAAATTTTAGAAAACCCACTTTTGCTAAGTTTTTATTTGTCATTTTTCTAAGTTTCACTGATATCATGTGACCCTTTTTGTTGGTGATTTGCAACTTGCCAAAGTGATTTTTATTCTTTTGGTGAGGATGTGTTGAAGAGATGGAGAGGTTTTTTTAATATTTTGAGGCCCTTGGCACTATCATAAACCTCTTTCTGTATTGAGAAAATGACAAAACATGTTTCATCCCTTTTTGATATGTCTGGATGTTAGTGACCTTAAAACACGTTCATCTTATCTCCTTATGTTTTTAACACTCACTTTGACAATGACTACAAATTAGATCTGCCATGTCTTCCCCTGGCCACTTCTAATTTGTTTACTGGTGTTGTGACAAATTTTTTTGTTGTTCCCATTTCCATTCTTTGGAGTTTGATAACCTTTAGTCATATATCAGCAAATTCATGCTCATGTCAATTTTTTACCTTGTAACCCAAAACTATACTTTCATTCCTTTGATCCTTTGAAGGCAATTGTCTGCAAATGGAGGCTTGAACTCTTTCCCATTGATAATATTTTCAGTTTTCTTTCTTTGATGTAGTGAATCACTATTGCCTTGGCAAACCATGGAGGTTACCTCCTAATATCCTTTTCAACCTTTTTCTATCATGATGGAGGCCCATCATCTTCATTTCACCTACTTTGTCTATCCTTCTAAAACTTTAGGTTTTAGGGCTGTTAGAGAAAAATAATTAGTGTTGTCTTCTAAGTTCTATATAGCCCTTTCAAGTTCATTCATTTTTGTTCAGTTCACCTCACCTTTTTCCATTATTCATTTGTAACTTCTAAAAAATCTTCAATTAGTGCTTGGTTGTGTTGATGTGCCTCTGACCTTGTGGCCTTTTGCATTGGATTTTTGCTTGGCAACACTGTTTAGCCAGTCAGTCCTAAAAACCCTGATTCTTTTTTAGCATAGGCCTGCTGCCTCTCCTTTGTTATGGCTGTCCTTAGTGATGAGCTGGTCTCTTACCTTACCTCAATTTCTACTGATAGCCATCTCAATCATTCCTGCAGAAATGTTTAAGATGCACAGTTATCCTGTGGCAGAATGTTGTCTTTGGAAAAGTAATCCTTCTTGAAGGTATTTTTGATCTAATTTGTACAAACATATACTTGAACTTCTTTCACATTTGGTTTCATATTCTTGGCATAAGAAAAACAGTGTTTTAGAACACCAAAAAAATCCTACAACCTATGAAACCCTAACTGACCTAGTGGGAGGCTCTCTGGGTTGGCCTTTGGCTGAAAACTTGACTTTGAGATTTTCAAGTGTAAAACAGACCTTTTGACAAACCTTATGCATTGCAGACCCAAAAATACTGATTTTGATTTATCTAAAGAGACTAGAAGGGTAGCTTGAGACCACCAATGCTTGAGGCACTTAGTGAATAGGGGAAAAGGTTAGGCTACTTGGCAACCCTAGGTGGAAGTGGAAGGGTTAGGCAAGTCAAAACAAAGTGGTAAGGTCAGAGGTGGCAAAACATAGTGAAAATGAGTGGCATGAGCCCATGATGGGTATTTTGGGAGTGATAGGCTGACCATGACATGATAGGATAGTAAAATAGTGAAAAATATATCTTAAGGATAATGAAGGCAGTGAGATTTGTAGAACTCACAATATTCATGAATTTTGTTTCTAGAAATCTAGAATAAACATTCAGTCATTATGAAAATAAAAAATTACTGATGAGTAACGGTGGCTCCACTTGGGGAGGGCAGCTCCTTTTCAGGAGGTGTCCAGAACTTCATATCTCTGGTTTTATGAAGACCAATGCCTTATCCATTGGGCAGATTTTTCGTTCTTTACATTTGTTGATGCTTCTTTGAAGTTGTGATATCAATAATTTGAAAAACATTATTACTTTAATTTCATCTCTATCTACCCATCTTACTTGCCTAACATTTTTTCTCCCTTGGGTGCACTTGAACTGGAAAAACCTTGACATTTTCTCTTTTTGAAAGAAAAAACAAACTATCTACTTCTATCTTATCACTTCCAAGAGTTTATATTATGCTAGTGAACTCTTTTTATTCTCTACCTAGACTATTTGACTTCCAAGATTAAGCTGTTTGGCAGACTTCATTCTCTAAGCTACTAATATGAAATTGAAAGCATGGTTTAAATCAGGATTAGGCAATCTAACTTACCATGGGTTGTGGAATTAGGACAAGCTGCATACAAACATTATTTTTGTACAAACAAACTAGGAAAATAAGGGTGATTTATCATTTCGTATGCATCCCCATCTTCCTCTTTCGTTCAATTTTGAGCATGTGGAACCAATATCTTTCATTCCTAATCTATCATATTTTTCAAGTCAAGTTTGAATGATTTGACAAGCTCTCTTTTCCTAACTTATCAGCAATAAATTGAAAACACGTTCAGCCATTATTAGGCTAGATGACAGAACAAGACTCTTTGGAACAATTAGTGGCATTTAGGCTTGCACACTTTCAGCATTACTATTTTTTTTGGGTATGGGGCTGTACCTCTTTCCAAATCTGCCCTCTTTTTCTTTCTTTCAATTTTTTTGTTTTTTTGTTTTCTGATTTTTCTTAGGAAATGTTATATACAATGAATGAATGTTATAAACTAGGGATTCTTGATAGCCATGGTACTTGAACACCCTGTTAGCAATAGGATCTTCAAACAACCCCTTTTCATTCAGCTCTTGTAAATAGAAAACATGGTTACCTCCATTTGAGGGCATGCTGTGATGATTTTCCCACAAACTTTGAAACTTGTCATTTTTTCCTTTACACCTTCTCATTGATCTTTGTTTTTGAACTTTGTCTTTGTTGAAGAACTCCCTTAGATGAACAAGGTCATCTTTATGAGTTTTAAAGTAGACAATGATGTCATCAATGTATATCATGGTAGAATAGCTCAAATCAGGAGTCATGGATCTTTGGAGAGTAACTTTAGCACTCCATGATTCAAGAGGAATTTGGTCATATAAGTAGATACCCCAAGGTGCTTTGAAAGTGGCCTCATGCTAATCATTTGGATATACCCTCTCCTGATTGAAATCTGAAACACTATCAAGCCATTACACTTTGTTAGAACTCTCTACCTCTTGCAGTATATGATTTGTCTTGAGAAATGGGTATCTATTTTTCAGGTGGTTTTGATCTAGGTCTATGAAATCCATATACAACCTACACCCTTTTATTTTCCTTCTTAGTGACATAATTTGTTCTGAAGACTTCTGGTTCTTCTTGAAAGGGATCATACTTTGAACAATGTTTGTGTCAAAAGTCTTTAAATTCTCATCACTATATGCAAAATCATATTCAAACACCTTTCATAGCCTTATGTATTTCAGTTTTGTCTGTAATGACAGAGTTATAGATAACTTAATCATTTTGGGTCTTCCTAGGCTGCCCACATTATACTCCTCTATATTAGTTCCAGTAGATACTCGTTTAGGGTCCATAGTAACATTTGTTGGATTCACCAACTCTTCTGAAGGGAAAAAACTCTTTGATGATGAGTTTTCTATGTAAGGCAAAACCTTAAGATTCCGTTGACCCAAATTCCTACAGATTTCTATTGTGTGAGGGTATTTAAGCACTTCTAGATTGGCACAAGGGAAAGGTTCTGTTTTTGAGGTTTGTCCTTCATTTGAGCAATCTGATTCAGATTCTAAAATGATTTTTGATTTTGAAATTTCATTTTCAATTTGTAGAAAGTTAAGTTCAGTTTCATCATCATGTTGTTGTTTAGGGCTGATATAGTTTTAGATGATATGTTCTTCATTTGAGGATATATTGGATTGTTCTGGTGGGCCTAGATCTTTTTCAACTTCATTCACTTGTTCATCAATGTCATTTTCATTATACAAGATGAATGAGTCTAAATCTGAATGAATGGAATAGACAGGGGTGTTGTTTGGCCTATCTAGGCTACTTACCGTATACTTCATGTGGGACTCCCGGTATAACCTCCTAGTTTGGTTGAAAACAGGGATGGTAGCATATGACATGTCAAGCTGGAGGTTCCCCTGAAGCTTGGCTCCCCAAGATCTGGATAAAAGCATGCCATACTTAGGGGGAATGTCATCAAACATTATGTCCATGACTAGGTTCTTAGTAGGTATTTGTGCCAGATTGACACAAAGATCCTTGATTAGGCCCAAACAATTGACTCTACTCGAATCGAATGAGTATAAGTCTTTGTAAGGTTTAATAATTTCTAGGCCTAATCTATCCATCAAAACTAATTTAGGCATGAGGTTGTGAGAGGCACCAAAGTCTAGCATGGCATTATGAAAGATTTTTTCATGTATATTTAAGCTAACATAGAAAGGGGGACTGGCTCCTTCTTGGTATTTCACTTCTACTTTAGGACCAAACAACAAGTCCGGTTTATCATCTGTCAAGTTTAAAGTATCAGTATCATTGCCTATGTTCAAGAGCTTCAAAACTTGGGACCTATACACTTCTTGAGTAACCAGTTCAGTGAGAGGTATGGTTATCTTGATTTTGGAAATATCTCCCTCAAAGCTGAAATGTATTTTTGTTTTGGGCATATTTACATCAGTTTTATCAGCCATGAACTTTTCTACATTTTTAATTTGCTTATTTTGATTTGGGGCTTTAGACAATAGAATTTTTTTAGGGCCACTAGTTTATGTACTAGGGCAGCTTGGGTCACTATTTTGCTGGCTGATTTTTTCTTTGTTTGGATCAATTTTCTTAGCCATAGTGTTTGTGTTGCTTGTTGTATTTTTAGGAGTGTTTTCAGGGGTTTTCCTAACAGCAGTGTCTAGATTTTTTTTCTTGGGGGAACCTTGGTTCTTTTTTCTCCTAAGGTCATATTGCCTATGGACATCCATTATGGCATTTTCAAATCCTAGTTGGTAGTCTTTAGAATCCTCATGGTTTATTTCATTTTGATCTGAGGAAAATAAACCTTGTTCTTCCTCAGTGAGAAAAATATCATCTTCATTATCAGAGCCTATCAAATTTACATGGTTTTCTTCTGGCTCCATAATTTCTCTTTCTTCCTCATCTACACAGTTTTGTTGAAAGGGAGGTCTGATTTGTTGGTAATTTTCCCTTTGTTTGATTTGAGGAGTGTCTCTTCTAAAGTTTTGAGCTCCATTTCTATTTTGGGGATTTGCTTGGTTCTTCCTAGGAGGTGCCCTTTCATTCAAATTTATCCTTTCTATCATTCTCTCCATTGTTCTCATTAGGTTGTCCATTTTGGCATTGGATGAGGAGGTTGAGGCTATGGTTTCATCTTTGTAAGTGACTTTTTTTTCTGACCTCATCCTAGCTCTCTTTTCAATCAATTTGGCCTCTGCACTAATAGCTACCCTTTGCATTTCTTCTAAAGTTGTGGGATCTCTCTCTCTCTCTCAATTGGTATGTCATGTCTGGATCAAAGCCTTCAGGAAATTTCACTAGTGCTAGGCCTTGTGGGGGTTTCATGTGAGGTGGGAGGGCATTGTAGACACTGTTAAACCTAGTGAAATAATCTTGTACACTTTCCCCCACATTCCTCTTAATATTGTTATATTCTGAAAGGATTTGGAGGGGGTTTTTCTTGATTTCCCACTTGTTTATAAAATTTTGGTAGAGGGAAGGGAGATCATGTATGGTGTTAGGAGTTAATGCTTTGAACCATTTTTTGGCTTCTCCTCCTAATATTTATGCAAATATCCTAATTTTAATGGTTTCTTCTTCTATTTCCATGTAATCAAAGGCATCATTTATCCTATCTACATGTTGTTGGGAAGTGGTTGAGTCAGCACCTGTGAAATGAAGGATCTTGGATTGGTAGTCATTTGGCAAAGGTAATAGAGGTTGAGGTAAAACCAAGGGGGCATACCAAGCTTCCATGATGGGAGCTAATGGAGGATTTAAAAGAGGAGGGTTTGTGAAAGGAGGTGTAGGATGAAGTGGAGTGGTTTTCACAGTGGTGTTATGGATGGGTGTGGTGGAAGTACTTGGACCAACAAACTAATTCTAAGAATATTTGGGATGGAAAGAGCTAAAGTGATGGAGAAGCTGAAAGTCAGGTGGAGTAGAAGGAGAGGCTTCTCTACTAGAACTTTGTTACAAATATATGGGCTCAAGGTCAGTTTAGTCAATATCACTTTATGACTTGGTTCTGAAATGGTTCTTTGTATGGTGCAAGTCGAACTGGGGATCTTGCAAGGTTGTAATATGTTCAGGTACAGATATTTCTCTATGAATGTTCCTAACAGTAGTTAAGTTTCTAGATTTAGAAGTTTGCCACAAAATATTTTCTGGGTCATTAACTATGGTGGGAGGGTTTGGGTCCAGATGAGATCTGGTACTGATCCTTTGTGAAGCCAGATTTCAAACTCAAAATGTAGAGAGGTTAAAAGTTTAGGATTTTTTTCAGAAGGCTGACCTCTCTTAATGCTTGGTAACCTCACACAGTATGGGACTAGGCTTCTAAACTTCCCGGGGCTGATTTGACCCAATCCTAGGGAAGTCTAATGAGAACTAGTGAAGTAATAGGCCTACAAGAGGCTAGTGGAGTCATCATGTGGATGTTTTTAGTTGTTTTTAAGGTTATGTGTGTATGGTACACCACCAATACTGGAAAAAAAAAAAAAAAAAAAAAAAAAAAAAAAAAAAAAACCAATCTAGGGATGTTTTTGGCATTTTCTGAGCTCCTGTAGGGATACTAAGATTGTCACTAACTCAAAGGTCCCATCATGATCACCATTATGTTAGTGATAGTAATGAGATGAATATAAATCAACGGATACTCTTTAACAAGGGTTTCTAAATTTTTAAGGCGTACTTAGATTTCCACTGACTTAGAAGGTCCCACAGTGATCACCATTATGTTAGGGTCCCATGATTTAGTAGATTGGTAGACCAAATGCACAGGGTAATGTCAGACCAGTATTTGGAGTCCTAGGACCTAGCCTTCCTGGACTTAGAGAGGGCTCTCTCTATTGTATGCAAATGATGTGAACTTTTTTGCTTTAGATGGTTGATTTTAGGCTAGTTGTTAAGTGTAGAGTTTATTGTTTGTTTTGGTTGGGTAAGATGAACAAGTAGAATAGGTGGAGTGAGAGGTCTTAAAATCATTGGGCTATGGAGTCAATGAAAGTCATGGATATCTCAACAATGAAACAGGACGCTTAGCAGGGCAAATCTAGCATAGTCAAATGGATCTTAGAGGTATGCGTGGAGTGAAATTAACATTAATTTGGTGAGCATAGCAGGTGTGTAAGGGAAATGAAGAATCCTTAAACAAATACTTTTAAACAAGATAGTCTCAAATATTGATCAACATAAGAACATAATCATAAGGCAGGGAAAACCAATAGCTCTTAGATTATACTTTAAGCAAACAAGCATTGAAGATGAACAATTCCGATGAAATATAGAAGGCGAGAAACTCATTTAAATTCTAGTGATTTCACCTTCAAGGTTAGAAAACATCCAAGATAACAAATAACTTTAATCAACGAAGAGGGAACACCTAAACATCAATGATCAAGCTACAAAGAACTTTAAGGCAACTTCTCAAGCATGGAAAAAGGGGATGGTCAAAACATGGCCTCTTTGGCTAAAACCTAACAAGTAATACTTCAAAGAGAGATTCTAAAACAAAGTTTAAATAGAATCAAATAGGCAGGGATAACCATAAAACACATTTGAAAACTACTATGTCGAAACATTCATGGAATAAACAAGCATAGGTAGATCTAAGGAGCAGCTAAGAATTCCTTAACAAACCCAGTAGAGGAAAACATAAAGACAATAGACAACAGGAAGGACTAAGGTGCCTCCAACAACATTTCTTAGCCTATGCTCTTCTGTTATACTACAACATAAAAGGTTGGAAGCATAATGAAAACATGAGAAAAAAATAACATGAAAGAGAAGCACTTCACCAATAACAAAGCTCAGGGATCCCGCAAGCTATCCTCCTTCATCATCAATCCAAGCAAGCCATTTAGAAACTCCACAAGACCGATTTCTCCTTCAAACTCAAGAAAACCATCTGTTGCTCTCAAAAATCATCAAATTCCAACATTTAAAATGAAATCCCTCATGCTCTATTTATCTAGAAAAGGAGGGAAAAACCCCTAGATAGGGTTGGAAAATGTCAAAATCACTCATAAATGTCATAAATGCCCAAGAGACCATGCAAGGCCCAAGGCACAAAATATCCCATGAAATAAATGCCAAAATAACTTCTAGCACCTAATTCTAGAGTGATTTGCCTCAATAAATAGTAAAATATGATTTTTCAATAAATGAGTGTTTTTTGTTGACTTTTGGTCCAAAACACACAATGTTGTCCATAAGCGCAGGGCCACCTTAGGCAGAAAATAGGTCCTTTTGAAACCAGGTTTGGGAGACCTTTCCAATGTCGGATTTTGCTCTATGATGGTCCGTTGGAAAGCCTGATGAGTCTACTTTCAAAAAATACTCTTTTTTTTTCCTGATCCATCTCTTGTAACCTATCCAAATTGTCAAAATCCCAACATTGTTCTGAGCACAGTGCCAGACCTGAAAAGGAGGCAGAATGGTGAAAAATGAGGAGCTTTTTGACCTTTTGAGGGGTCAAAAATTCTCCAATTGCTCTGAAATTTTGTGACCATAGTGTGATAGCCATGAGAAGTGAAAAAATGTAGAGTTTTCCCTCTGAGGATTCCTGAGGGAAAAGCGTAGCGCTAGTGGCGCTGCGCTTATAGGCCTCCAAAATCTTAAAAACAAAAACTTGTCCAAATTCCTTCAAAATTGGTGGAGGTCTCCTTCAAGGGGTTTGAGAGGCCGGTAGGGAAGCGGATGCCAAAATTCCAAGTCTAGCTTGGTCTTCTCCTCCTATTAGTTCTTGGATGTCAATGAGGGCCTCTTTGAGTTTCGCACAAGCAAGTTTGTTTTTCATTGCATAGTGCTTGGTCATCTTTTTCTGGAGAGCAAGGCCCCTTTTTATCTTCTTAAAATGCTAGTGTTCATTTTTATAATACTGAATGATACGCTGTGCCATGGAAAAATCTCTCTCCAACTCCCTAGTTTGTGCATATTTTCTTTGGAGCAGTATTCTAGTGGCCATCTCCTCATCTTCATTATCACTGTGGGGCTGATTGTTGTCATGACTGTCATGACAACTTTCATGACTGTCATGACTATTTCCTTCTTGGCTGTCTTGTACCTCACTATCTTCTTGATCACCTACCTCTTTGTCACTCTTTTTTAGCTCCTCCTCTCTATGATCTGTCTCATTTGCATCAATGTTACCTTCAATTTCTGCACTTTCCTTACTGTCTTCATCTTTTTCATTGTCATCTTCTTTCATGCCTTCAACATCTATCATAGGTTCATGATCATTTTCTCTCTATGCTTCTTCATTTTCCTCCTCATTCTCTGCCTCTGTATCCTATGTTTTATTGTTGATCTCCTCTTCATAAAAGCTCATTTCTTTTCCACTTTCAACCTCCTCATCTTCTCCATCATCCTCTTCCATTTTGTCACTGTTTTTCTCACTATCATGCTCACTATTATGTTCACTATTTTCACCTTCATCACTGTCATGCTTACTGCCCCTTTCTTCATCATATTTTCCTTCCTCTTCCTCTTCATCAATTTTTGTCCCTGCTTCATAATTTCCCTCTTCCTCCTCATCATTTTCTTCTTTTCCCCATCATTTTCCTCTTCTTCATTTGATGCATCAAGATAAGTAGAGGAGGGGACGTTTTCTTGAGGTGAGAGAAATTTTGTAGATGATGAGGGAAATTTTTTTTGTTGAGGGAGATGTGGGCTTGTGAAGATTTCATGTGCTATGAATACCTCCCAAGGTATACCCTATTGTTCCAACTAATGTAATACCACCATCTTGATCAAGGAATGGTGAATTACACTTTGCATTTGTTGGGAAGGACTCCTTCTCTGGACAACAAAAGATATTTTTTCCATACTTCTATAGAGGTAGTAGGGAAAGTTGAGAATTTAGACCCTTGTGAAATGCATGAGAAGTCTAACATGGTTAGAGTAAAGCCTGGAGTATCTACCCTCACAGTTAAAGTACTTCATAATGACTTTCATCAAGGGTGAAAATATTTGTTTGAGGTGTGAGAAAGGAAAAATTTTCTTGCAGCCTTTTTTGTATGTAGTCTTGACAAATGGCTCATAATAATTTTTGTCCAATTTGGATTTCTTAAACCACTTTTCACCAACAGTAGGGATACCTATGGCATTATAGATGGAATCTGCTGATAATTCGAAGTCCAATCCTGCAAGGCTTGATTGTTTATTCTGAAGGTTAAGAATGAAAATCCTTGTAAGCTCTGGGTGGATTTGCACTTGCTTGACTCTCTCACAAAATTGGAAGCACCCTACATTCTGGAAACATGAGAGGATCATGGGAGATGAGGTGATAGCCAGTGTGCTCTGGGGTTCAAATCTGTTCATTTTTCCTCACTTGTGATTTGGCCTCATAGGCCCTTGGACTCTTTCACTACTGCTACTGTCTTCTGTCCCTGACATGGTGATGGGAGCTGCTTGTGGACAAACTAGGGTTTGGAGGAGAAAAATGAAAATGGTGGTGAGGGAAGCTTTTGTGAATGAGCGATGTGGAGGTTAGGTTTAGGACATGAGTGCTTATATTTGAAAGAGGGTTTATTTTGAGATGAAGTGTAACAACCCTAATTCACTCTCCCTCAAATGACAACTAATTTGTTCATGGAGACCAAAAACAGAGGTTTACTATGCATTTAATACCTAGGGTTTGTACAACTAGGGTTTAAACATTCCATAGCCATCAAATGACTAAAAACACTTGGGAGGAGGAGAAAATAAGGCCCCTACCAGTTTTACTTGTATTTTTTTGGAGGCAATTTGAGGGTGTCTTTGAGCCTTTGGGCAATTTTTTTTTGCAAATCTGGAGGTCCTCTACATTAGCGCAATGCCCTGCCCGAACATTCGGGTTGGCCTATGAGCACAGTGCCGACAAGTCGTGCCTCTGGAGTGAGCAGAACACTGGGCACGTATAGGCCTACCAGGCCTTTGGGCGCAGTGCCGGGCAAGTCATATGTTGTGTGTGCGCAGCGCCGGGTGTTTCGAACAAGGTGTCGGGTCCTGGGAGTGTCAGGCCCATCCGTGCATAGCGCCACCCAATTCGTGCAGCACCACTCCTTATTCACACAATTTCATTGAATTTTGAACAGTGGAAAACCCGATAAGCGCAGTGCCAAGGCCTATGAGCGCAACGTCACCCGATTCGCGTAGAGCCAGGGAAATTTTGCCCAGGAACAATAAAAAAACTCTGAATATTCTCCTGAAGGTTTTATTTATTTGAAAAATTACAAGTTAGTTTGAAAAGATAACTGAGAAGCCTTTATACCCTTTGAAAGATAAATCAATTTTAGAAAACCCACTTGCACTAAGTTTGTTTTTGTCACTTTATGAGTTTCACTCATATCTTGTGACCCTTTTTGGAGGTGATTTGCAACTTGCCAAAGTGATTTTTCTTCTTTTGGTGAGGATGTGTTGAAGAGATGGAGAGGTATTTTTAATATTTTGAGGGCCTTGGCACTGTCAGAAACCTCTTTCTGTATTGATAAAATGACAAAACATGTTTCATCCCTTTTTGATATGTCTGGATGTTAGTGACCTTAAAACATGTTCTTCTTATCTCCTTACTATTTTAACAGTGGTACACTCACTTTGACAATGGCTACAAATTAGGTCCGCCATGTCTTCCCTTGGCCACTTCTGATATGTTTGCAGGTGCCTATGACACATTTTTTTTTGTTCCCATTGCCATTCTTTGGAGTTTGAAAACCTTTAGTCATATCTCCAAAAACTCATGCTCATGTCAATTTTTTACCTTGTAACTCAAAAATATACTTTCATTCCTTTGATCCTTTGAAGGCAATTGTCTGCAAATGGAGGCTTGAACTCTTTCCCATTGATACTCTTTGTAGTTTTCTTTCTTTTATGTAGTGAACCACCATTTCCTTGGCCAACCATGGAGGTTACCTCCTGATACCCTTTTCAACCTTTTGATGTCATGATGGAGGCCCATCATCTTCATTTCACCTGCTTTGCCTATCCTTCTAAAAATTTAGGTTTTAGGGCTGTTAGATAAAAGTAATTAGTGTTGTCTTCTAAGTTCTCTATATCCCTTTAAATTTCATTCATTTCTATTCAATTCACCTCACCTTTTTCCCTTCTTCATTTATAACTTATAAAAAATCTTCAATTAGTGCTTGGTTGTGTTGATGTGCCTCTGTCCTTGTGGCATTTTGCATTGGCTTTTTTCTTGGCAACACTGTTTAGCTAATTAGTCCTAAAAACCTTGATTGTTTTTCAGCATAGGCCTGCTGCCTGTCCTTTGCTGTGGCTTTCCTTAGTGATGAGCTGGTCTCTTACCTTACCTCAATTTCTATTGATAGCCATCTCAATCATTCTTGCAGAAATGTTTAAGATGCATAGTTATCCTTTGGTAGAATGCTGTCTTTGGCAAAGTAATCCTTCTTGAAGGTTTTTTTGATCTAATTTGTACAAACAGTTACTTGACCTTCTTATCACATTTGGTTTCATCTTCTTGGCATAAGAAAAACATTGTTTTAGAACACCAAAACAATCCTATAACCTATGAAACCCTAACAAACCTAGTGGGAGGCTCTTTGGGTGGGCCTTTGGCTGAAAACTTGACTTTGAGATTTTCAAGTGTAAAATAGAGCTTTTGACAAACCTTATGCATTATAGACCCAAAACTACTAATTTTGATTTATCTAAAGAGCCTAGAAGGGTAGCTTGAGACCACTAATGGTTGATGCACTTGGTGAATAGGGGAAAAGGTTAGGCTACTTGGAAACCCAAGTTGGAAGTGGAAGGGTTAGGAAAGTCAAAACAGAGTGGTAAGGTCATAGGTGGCAAAACACAATGAAAATGAGTGGCATGAGCCCATGATGGGTCTTTTGGGAGTGATAGGCTGACCATGACATGATAGGATAGTAAAATAGTGAAAAAATTATCCTAAGGATAATGAAGGCAGTGAGATTTGTAGAACTCACAATATTCATGAATTTTGTTTCTAGAAATCTAGAATAAGAATTTAGTCATCTATGAAAAGAAAAAATTACTGATGACTAACAATAGGACCATGGTATTATAAAAGAGAAGACTATATAAGGAGTTTAGGATAGTCTTGAAAGATATAAAATCTCATAACTCATGATAGAATGCACATGGATGTAATGTTATTTTGAGTCTGTATTCTGTTGTTGTGGGAAAGGGAAGGCTACTACTTCTGAGTGCACAAAGACCTTAGAAATTCTGGAGCTGAGTGCACAGACCCCTGCAGCTGAGTGCGCAAGGTGGAAAGGGTTATCAAGAATATTTGAGTAATAATAGAAGACTTTGAAGACATATTTGTATTTTGTGTTTGTTTGTTTTTTTTACTTTTATTTTGATATCATCTGTTATAAGTTAATGGTTTTTATACATAATTTCATCGCGAAGTCCTATTTATGGTTATTTATGTTGTTTTATGTTTGTAAAAGTAAAATCACACAGTCTGCAAGATAGTTCAATAGAAGTGTTGAACAACGACTGTATAATTATCATAGTTATTATGCGAAGCTCTTTTAACTGTTGAAATGAAGATAAGCCCTAAATCCGCACTCCATTGTCCCTCTAGATGCAAAAAACTGGTTCTAACATCCCCCTATATTGCCTCAGGTGAGACTTCGGTCTGTGCAACAGATCATTTTTGAAAGGGCTGGTAATAGTGGGTTTTGTTGGTTCACGCATCCATATCTGAACCTGGGTCTAGGCCCCATCAAGCCAACAAATGGTTCCATTACTGGGAACAGGATCTCACTGAGGGATATGTGGATGTGGCTTATGACTAAGAAATAAATTCAAGATTGGGTAGATCTTTAAGACCGTGAATTTGCAGCATAGGAAAACAAAAATTCACACATATCTACTGAAAAATGGTTACATAAGTATATCTTGATAGATCAACATGAGATATTTTTCTCATCGTTTACAACTGATTTGTATGAGTGGTTATCAATACTAGCTGAGAAAATGACCCATTTCAACAACAGTTCTACTGCGTGGACTCCAGAATTGATCAAGCAACTGAAGGGAACTGATAATGAGATCACAAGGGTTGTTGATTATTGGATTGATAGTATCCTTGGAGAATTTATTACTGAGTTCGCGATTGATACATATGTATCCTATAGTGAAGCAGAGCGCAAATTTTTCAAAGGACCGCTAGGTAAGTACTTAAACTAATTGAAGCTTTGGATTAAGATGTTTTTTTATGAAAAGGGTGTAATATGGGTGCAATCAGATTGATGTTCAGAGGAAATAAAATTGGAACTACTTGATGTGGTAAGAGATTTAGGGTAGATCATAATAATTACGTTGATTTTGAGTACAATCCATTATTTGGATTTGAAAGCGAAGAAGGAGAACGCCACCTGAATACCCCTAGAAGTGCGTCGATAAAATTTGAATATAGTTAGGGCACTTATGGAATTATCCAACCTTCCACTCCCATCACAACCCATACCTATAATTTTCCTTCACCTCCACCTCCACCTCCCCCATTTACCATGGCTCACTCTCCCAAGATGCCTATTTTTAAAGGATCGGATGATCCCAAGTAGTTATGGTTTGTTGCAAAAGTAATGTGGAGATCACAGAACATCACTGATGAGAATATGAAGAAAGCACGGTTGGTCACAACGCTGCAAGATAGAGCATTATCCTAGTATATAAAGTATTCCTCGACAAACAAAAATTCCATGTTGGCCCAGACAAAGGCTGCGTTGTATGCTAAATGTAAGAAGCTGAAATCAAAGTCCTAGTGTATTACAGAGATCAAAATTCGTCACTGAAACTATGTGGGAAGTATACAAAGGTTTACGATAGTACTAAGTCAAGTCAACTTCGAAATCCCTAACGAGTAGCGCAAGGAATGGTTTATAACTGCACTATTGTCACATCTTAGGTTGCCATTGTCTCAACAAAATGTCACAACCCACATAGAAGAATTAGAGATCGTGATGAAACTAGAAGCTTTTAAAGTAGTGGATACCAACATATGGGTTCAGCAGATCCATACCCATTTGGCGAGCTTACCTATGTAACTTCAATACCTGAAGAAGGGAAAAGAGGTTTAGTGTGACATGTGATCAGAAGTCTGGTGTATAAAGTGAAAAGTGTAGGGCCACCATAAGGATCAATGTCCTGCTTATAGATATTACTTGGGCACTGGGATTCCGAGTTCGTTGATGCCTGGGCCAAGTATTGGAAAAAATGTGGGACCAAATTTCTAGTGTATCTTATGCAAAGTTGCAGGCCAACACTCCATACACTACTGTAATCTACTGCAAAAGTACATCCGGTCGTCAAAGTAATTGTTATGTAATTTCTGTAGTTGGGTAGGACATGATGAAAACCATTGTTGAAGCTATGATCTAATGATGCTGAGTCTTGGAGCATACCAAATGCAAGTCAAAGATCACGAAGATCTAGGCTCTCCAACAAGGTGTGGAGGTTTACAGGGCCAAGGGTGTGGCATCGGAGGATGTGCTCGATGAGGTCATAGACAGATCATATATTATAATTGCGGTCAGCCTGGACATTTCACCAGGGATTGTCAGAATCCTGCTAACGTATCTTGTAAGTATTGTCATGAAATAGAATAAATAGAATACTTTCCTACATTATTAGCTAAAACGCAGGAAAAGCGCAATTAGCAACCTTCCAAGAACATACAAATGATGATATATGAACCACACGAAGAATATCTAAGTGTAAACATAGTGACACGAAGTGGTATAATAATGGAGAAGATAAAGCAGAAGGAAAGAAGTATATGGAGGATACATGGTTTCAAAAAGCTGGAGAAAATAGTAATGGGTTCGGTGTACAAAGTGAAAGAGAAAACTTCATGGAAGCGAAGAATAATTTTATGATCCCTAGAGCTTCTACATCAACTACACAGAGACAACTAATTCTGCTGAAGAATAAACCCAAGGAGATTAATGAATCAAAGAATGTGATCCATCTATTCTGAAGTAATTTTTATAGACATGTATGAAGTTTCTAAGAGATCAGAAATATGTGGAAGGACTACAGGAGTTGATTGAAAACTGGGTTGGCAAATATGAAACATGACTGGAACAATGTGCAATGCATAAGGTCTACAAACATAAGAAGAGAACCGACAGAGATATATGGTTAAATTCGCAGATCGAAGATTATGAAATGGACCAATTCATCCTTGATCTTGGATCAGATGCCAAGTTTTTGCCAAAAAAAACATGGTAACGGATGGGGAGACCAAAGATGTAACGGTCACTGATTCAGCTAAGAATGGAAAATCAACAAAATATTATTCCTTTGGGTTGATTGTAGGCACTAGCATAGATATTGATGGTGCTAGTGTATTGTCAGAATTCAAAGTCATTGAGATTGTTGATGACAACAATCCATAGCCTACTATGCTTGGATTTGATTGGGCTTATGACATGGATGCCATAATCAACCTGAAAAACATATATATGGTGTTCGAGAAGAATGGTATAATGGTTGTTGTGCTTTTGGACCACTCTAAAGGTGCACGATATTTAGAACCTGTCCAACACGAATATGGTGATTTCAACAATATCTATAAGATCACTGTGCAGGACAAAGACTAGATCAATCCTACCACTTATGGAAGGATAAGTTGGGAGCATGACAATTTTTGTGTTTAAGACTCCGACGAAGAATTAGAGCACTAACAGAACCAATTGTATGAAGTTTCCACTAAGTGGTGCAATAGAGTTACCAAATTTCTTCGTTGCATCACATCGGAGGTATGTGACTTTCCAATCTATGATGGAACTGGACATGTTGATTCATTTATGAATGAATTTGAAAAAAGGGTGCCGGACGAGAAAAAATATGAAGCTTTGTAATTCGCTTTGAGGTCCACCCCGACCAGAAGGTGGGGCGTGCACAAAGAAGGCTTAGGAGGATGGAAGGAATATTGTAGACTGATGAGGCTCAGGTTTGGTCATGTAAACACTAGGATCATGGAGAAATACAATGGTGGGGATGATCCTTGCGATCATTTGTCTCACTAGATTGCAGCCTAGGGCGAGGAACCTCAACTTGAATGGGTGCATATATTATTTCATACCTTGGATATGATACCTCAGCAGTGGTATCTTGAAATGTAGTTGTGCCATGGCACCATGGATTGGTATGAGATGAAGGAAGGTTTCTCATTGCATTATAATTTCAAAAATTGTTTGGATTGTATTAATGATGCTCTCCAGGAACTCAAAACAGTAATATTCAGAATAACCACTGAGAGAGTGGCTTCGGTACAACCTGACTGGGCTACGCACTTAGAACAAACACAAGAATGTTACAACTTGACTGTGGAATAAGGAAAGGAGGATCCATGCAATGTGAATATTCTTGAATCAGAAGGATAATGCAAGGTTGCAGGTCCTAAAGTAGAGATACTAGACATAGCACAACCTATAATAACTCATCAAGTCAACATAGGCTGAGAAGCGGAGCCCAAGTTTGCAAATATTGGAGAATATTGGGATGATGACAAGGTGAGCAAGGTCACTGAATTGTGTCATGAGTACCAGGATCTGTTCCTGATGAATTTCTCTGAGCTGAAAGGAATTATAGGAGTTTTGGGATTTATACACATCACTTTGAATCCTGATGCAAAGCTGGTCAAGTAGCGCCCATATCGGCTAAACCCGAAATATAAAGAGAAAGTAAGGGGATAACTCGACAAGATGCTCACTGCTGGAATTATTGAACCAGTAGAAGAATCTAAGCGATTTATCCCTATGGTGTTCTAGGAGAAAAATACAGAGGGAGAGATAAGGATTTGTGTTGATCTAAGAAAATTGAATGATGCATGTGTCCATGATCCTTTTCCGACATCATTCACTGATGAATTTTTGGAGAATGTAGGATGGAAGGAAGCCTACTCCTTTAGAGATGGGTTCTCAACATACCATCAGATCAAGATCGCATCGGAAGGTCGAAGCAAGACCAATTTCACTATTGAATGGGGATGCTTTCAGTACACAGTCATGCCATTCAGACTGAAGAATTCTCTGACAACCGTTTCCATAGTCATAGTCGATGCATTTAAAGAATATATCCACAAATTTTTGGAGGTATATTTTGATGGCTGGACAATCTTCATACTGTTAAAAAAGCATGTTTCTAGTCTGCACTTGATGTTGGATACCTACAGGAAATATCAAATCTCCTTGAACTTGAATAAATGTATTTTTTGTGTGCCATATGGTATATTGTTGGGGCACATTATTTGCAAGTAGGGATTGATGGTAGATCCTATGAATATCGTTGTGATTATTAACTTGGAGCCACCAACGAAGGTGAAGTAGCTATGCACGATGCTCAACCATACCGGTTATGATAGAAAGCTCATAAAGGCCTACATGCAGATCACTGTGCCAATGGAAAAAATCTTGAAGAAGGATGTCAAGTGTCACTGGGATTATGATTTTCAGAAGAGCCTCGATGTGTTGAAGGAAAATATGGTCAGTGCACCAATTCTAGTTTTTTTGAATTGGAAGAAGGAGTTCCATGTACATGTCGATGCATCCTGCATAGCTTTGGGAGCTATCTTAGCGTAGCCTAGAGAAGGTGATCTAGATCACCCTATTTATTTTTCAATCTAGAATTTGTCTACAACATAACGAAATTACTCCACCATAGAGCACGGAGGGTTAGCGATGGTATATGTGTTGCAAAAATTTTGACATTATTTATTATGCACGCACTTCAAAATGTTCACCAATTATTTTTCGTTGAAATACTTGGTGAACAAGCGTGTGTTGGGAGGGAATATTTGCAAGTGGCTATAAATATTTCAGGAGTATGATTTCAAAGTGATAGTCGAGCCAGGACGTTTGAATGTCGGGCCTGATCATTTGTCTAGGATTGAGATAGGCGTGGAGAAAATGAATATTGAAGAAGGATTACTTGATGCATATTTGTTTGTGATTTGGGTTGCGGATGAGCATTTCATAGATATCATTCAGTTTCTAACTACAGGAGTTGCACCAATGAAGTATACTACGCAGCAGAAGAAAGAGTTGGTAATAAAGGCAACACATTTTACACTGATTATAGGAAAATTATACAAGATGGGGGCTGATGAGATTCTGTGAAGATATGTTTCGGAGCAAGAACACCACATTATTTTGGTTGAGGCGCATGGCATAGTTTCTGGAGGTCACTACATAGGAAAGGCCACTACACAGAAGATCCTGCGAGCTAGACTTTGGTGGCCTACGACGCATAAGGATTCGAAGAAATATTGTAGCACTTTTGACGTGTGTCAGAGGACTGGAAAATAATAATGAAGGGATGAAATGGTGTTGCATCCTCAAGTCACTTTGAACGCATTCGATAAATGGGAAATTAATTTTGTGGAACCAATTGATCCCCCTGGCAAGAAAATAGGTGCGCAATACATTATTAATGCGATAGATTACCTCACTAGATGGGCTGAGGCACAACTAGTGAAGAATTGTAGTGTATACAAAATTCCGAAGTTTATTTTTGAACATATTATTTCAAGCTTTGGTTTCCTGAAGATCTTGATGAGTGACAGAGGTACACATTTCCTGAAAAACGTTATTGAAGAATTGATAGCGAACTTTAGAATGCATCACCAGAAGAGTACACCATATCACCCACATGAAAATGTGATGTTGAGTCCTTTAACAAAATTATGGAGAGCACTTTGACTAAGGTGTGAAATGTCAACATGGCTGACTAAGACTTGCGAATTCCTGCAGTTTCATGGGCCTACAGGACCACCTGTAATAAGCTGACGGGTCAGACCCTGTTCAAATTGGTATAAGGATAGGAAGTCGTAATGCCAATGGAGTACAACATGCCTAGTATAAGAATTGTAGCTGTTACAAATATGGCGGACAAGGATCTTATCGACTAGAGATTAGAGAAAATGCTCACGCTAGAGGAGGATAGGTTCATCACTGGATTTCACCAACAAGTCCAGAAGGAGAGGGAAAAATCCTGACATGATCGACATATTAAGTAGAAGATGTTCAAGCATGGGGACTTAGTTATTTTGCATGGAAGAAAGTTCTCAAAGTTCCCATGGAAGTCGCAAATGCACTAATTGGTACCTTACATTGTCGGGAGTGTCTCAGAGGGGGGCACAGTTCAACTCGATAAGATGAATGGTGATTTGTTCCCTAGATGTATCAATGGTAGCCAATTGAAGTTATACAAGGACGAATCCACCACTAGAGGTTTGCGTTAACTATATGGCGGAAGAAGAGTCTTAATGCTCCACACAGTTGAAAGAGAGCATGGGACTATAAATGACTCTGTCAAAGGAAGGCTTCTTCGCGGTAGAAGTACTGCAAGAGATGTAGGGACATGGTGAAGTTGGAGGGAATTGTGTCGAAGAATGAAAGACTGTGTTGCAGATGAAAGTTTAACGAAGATCACCCAGAATATGACTGTTGGAGCCAGAATATTTTATTTGACAAGGACTTGGTGGTTAAAAGGAGTGAGGGGGATGTATTTAATGGGCATATCCGGGCGAATTTGCCTCCAAATATGCATTTTTTAGGTGTATCTGAAGGAGATCATGGAATTTGAATTTGATTTTTTCTATAAATTAGGCATCTCGCTCCACATTCAAACACTTTGTGCTCTGAGCTTTAGAATTGAGATTTTGTGCTTGAAAGCTAGCTGAGCGAGTCACTGCATGTCATATTACAGTTTCAGAGTGTTTTAAGAAGAATTGATCAGAGAAGGCCTCGAGAACAAAATCCAGCCAGGTCTAAGACACACCATGATAGCTACACCACCCGCAAATTGTCACAGGGTTGATATCGCCCAAGAAACAGACCAAACAACCACCTTCCAAAAATCAAAAGAAGCTGGTACTTAGAACATCGGCCAGGATGAAAATTCCCAAGGAGAAAAGGTCTAATACGATGCAAGATAGGAAAAAGCAGTCCATCGAGGTAGAGGAGTCAGAAGAGGAAGAAATATTTCCCAAAGGTTTAAGAGGACATTTATTTTGAAGAAGAAAAACCTATCTTTAGGTTTCCCCCATATATTTCACCCTGGAAACCGATAGTTGTGAAGCCTACGAAGGATCTAGACATAGTGAAATACACGATTTTCACCCCCTTTCTGCCTGAAGAAGTACCAGCCTAAGGATATTTGTTGGGAAAAGTGCCAAAGTTGTGCATGGAGGATTGGGATTTCAAAGAATACAAAAAATACCCCCAATTCAAGCTAACTTGCTATCTACGCTCTATCTACTATGAAGCTATTGGAGTGACAAGTCTAGAACCAATGAAATGTGTATCCAAAATTTAGAATGCAGGGATGTTGAACATGTTATATGTTCCACACTTTGTGTAATATTCCTAAAATTTAGCTTTTAGCTAAATGGAATATTATAGATTATTTTGTCACTAGGTAGGTGAATAAATGGCTAAGGAGGCAATAAAAACACTTCGAGTGTGAAAGGAGACCTTCTAAGTGTTGTGATCAACTTAGT